>OW285241.1:91388069-91963069 GCA_935421215.2 Melolontha melolontha
GACAGACAACGAAAGTGCGCGAAGCAACCGACAAAAACTCAACGAAAAAAACCGAGCGACGAAAGAGCGAAGCGACGAAACTCGAAGCGTCGAAAAACGAGGTATGGGTGTATATTTTAAATACATTTTGTGAAACAAATATACCAAGTGTTGTATTTAGTAAATTAGTAAAAATGTCATTTAAAAGAGGAACCAAAGTCCACTGCATTTTCCCACATAGAATTTTAAATTGCTTTTATGCGTTGATTGCATCTTTCTATATGTACCCTAGCAGCTGCAATCTTTGTATTGAATATTGCTTGTTCAGCAGACAATTGCTGCTTATTTTTAAGAAAAGGTGGTCTGTACAGTTTTATTTTAAATTTGGCGCACATATCCTCTACTAGAAAACCTTTGTCCACCATTATTGCATCGCCTTCATCTAAGTGTGTGATAAAATTACTCTGCTCAAAAAGTGCTTTATCAGATGCACGGCCACCATATGGTTCACTGACAAAAGTAATTAGACCAGCTGGTGAAACGGCTGTCATAAATTTTACAGTCTGAGATGTTTTGTAATGGGAATAAAATTTAATCCTACAGCATAAACATTTCGGATTCTGAATTGCAATTTCTGTGCAGTCTAAAACAGCTCTAGTGTCTTGAAAAAATTTAAAGCATTCTGGAATATTTTTACAAATTTCTTCCTTACTTGGAAATTTTATTGCTTTCTTTAATGCAGAAGCTATAACTGGCAACATTTCAAATATGTATGTCTTACATAAATCAGGTGTTATCCCAAATAATTTCGACAATAATGCATATGATAGGTCACATTTAATTTTTGTAAAGGTGAGAATTATTCGTTGTCGTACGTCCAATCTGTGAACTCGGGTATCTTTATGAACACCTTCAACCAATTGAACTACATATAATAATGAGTGGCTATTCAATCCTGTGTATGTGTTTAGAGTAGAATCCGAACTCATAAGTTCACAAACAGTTGTTATTGACGGTGTGTTCACTTGAATTGCAGCATCTCTGTTTTTAATGAGTGCCTCATCTTTACGGTTAGATAACAACAAAAGTGCTTCTGCAGCAAGTTTCTCACTGGATGAATTAAGTACACCTGTATTTTCTTCTGCTGTAGATGGGTACTCTGCAGACACACAAGTACTTTCTTCTGTTGTAGAGGTATTAATAGTTTCCTGCTTCTGTTCTTTACAAACATTTCTTTTTATAAACCTTTCTGAACGGCTATTAGGCTCCTTTTGTTTTTGAAGTGGTAAATTCTCGGATGGAACAGCTGTTTTTTTGAGAAACTTTCGCTTTGTAGTGTCTTGTTCTAAAATAGAGATAACTCCTTTAAGTTTTACAATGCTGCAAAAATAATAACCTTACCTCTATGAATTTCCTTTAAAATAGCGAGAACACACTTTCATGTATCTAGTAACTGGTTTCCCTATTTTTAATTCTATCCTTTCTATCCACTTCTTCTTTTTTCCCAAACTTATTTTCTATTTCCACATAACCTGCCCCCGCTTTTGGGAATGTGTGAAAACTAATATTTCTATTCTTTTTTTGTACCATGGAACATCCGTACACAGAACAAAACACGTTACTCATTTTTCTCCTTTTTTAACTCAACAATACACTACTGAACTTTGCTGTTTCTACCTGAATTAATGCTAACACCTGCCTATTATTTGTATGTGAAAACGATAGATATGTTTGGACAACACATCACCAGTAGTTCTGATATTTTGCACCAGAGGGGCGTGTTGCTTAGCAAGATATGCGAATATCCTAATTGTAAAGAACCGTAAATTACGTATACTTAATTTGTGTTCTGCTAATCTCAAGTTGGGATTGTGTCCCAGTTAATTCAATTTATTCAATATATTAATATCTTAATATACAGGGTGTCGACCCGACGAGTGAATTTTAACGATAGTTCACTGTATTACGCCTGGAGCGTTACTCTTGTTATTTTGATTTGGAAAAAGTCTGAGTGACTTGTAACTATAGTTCGTTCTCATTTAAATCACTAGCTTAATTATAGTTTTGGCGCTTTTAATTTGAATTTATATTATCTTTTAATTTGTACTGACAACTTCTTATATTTGAAATTTTGCTAACCTTGTTCAATTTTGATAGTTTATTGATATTTTGTGTGCTACGACAACTGTTTACTAATCATATAAATTTTGGAACCTACTTCGAGTTAAAAAATTTTGTTATTGTTGACATCTTGTGTTTGTTTGATTCATTACCTGCAAGTGTTGTGAAAAGCAAAGTCTCGTTTGAATCGATAGCAAGTAATAAGGGGCTTCCTCTTTGGTATATTATTGAAGCTACCAGGGTCCCACCTGCTTCCGTATTATTGGGGGAACTCTGCAGGGTTTCTAATACGGTGGCGTCCTAACCTACATCAAGCGACCTTGGAACTCGCGACTTGGAACTGCTTTATTTTATTTTGGTCGCGTTTTGTGTAGCAGTTTTTCTTATGACTAGAAATCATACTAATTATTTAAAAATAAATATATTTGGTTGCACAATTGCTATATACAATTATTCGGAATCGCAGCAACTACAATTGCCAGTTGTGTTTATTTATACATATAGGAGTAGTTGCGTCGTTTATTTCTCACATTTCGCTTCGCTTAGTCGGACTCGTTCCAGGAGGACCTACTCTTTTACATAATACGATGCGAATATGTAGGTGCAACTGCGAGATCAACTCTCGGATGCTCCGACTTGAACGATCGGAATCAGAATTGTACGACTCGGAATCATTTCAATCGGATCTACTCTTTTGGAAAATGCGAACTAGATGCACCTGCTCCGGCACGCGAACTAGGTTCAAAGGAACAGGTTCGGTTCAGAGCTACCATCTCTATGTCGAAGGGCCTCTATGGGTGTTTAGGCCGAGCAACAGGAAGACATAGTGTTGGTGTTGTGCTAGCGAGTCTCCTCCGTCACTCAATCCGTACGTCGATAGTTTTACTTGATACCTTTTCGCCTATCCGTTCGTTGATAGTTTTACTCGACAACTGTGTCAATTTCGCTTGCTGTGTTGCGATATGAGTCTATCTGTTCTTGGATAGTTTCACTTGAGTTATATTTTGGGTTATATTCGTTGGTTCACTTCTGATAGTGGTACCTGTTTTATTCTGGCTTGTGTTGCCGGACAGTTAGGTATAATTTTGCCAGATGGTGATGAATAGTTTTGCCGTTTAATTTTGAATAGTTCCGTCAGATTTTTGCTGTTAGCGTTTTATCTTCATTAAATAGTTGTAATTGCGATTTTGCAAAGTCATTTTATTTTCACCTTTTGTTAAATTCCGTCGATATTGATTACCGCATTACGTTCGAATTTTCTTTGTTTTCTTCTCTTGGAGAAATTTACAAGTAAATTTCTTTTGGGAAAGGAGGAAATTGTTGTTTTGAGGGGTAAAAAGGTCCAATAGAAATAATTATATTTATTTTAATTATTAGTTGAATTAACCTCGTGTCTTTCAACTTTCCACTCTATTCATTTAATTGAATTTCGATCTTTGTGGATCGGAAACCTCTTCTGCTTGCATATTATTGTGCAATAGATGTCGCCCTTATCTTTTGAATCTTCCGATGATCATGTGTGACGTATGACCGGCTGTGGGGGTTTATCGCGATTCTTCAGTCGATCGGCACTTGGTCCGTGATCATTGTCGGCGCAGGTTGTGTTTTATTTTAGAGTGAGAACCTTGTCTTTGCGGTAAGAAATATTTTAATCATTTGAACATTGTCTAATGGGTGTCCTTTATCCTTTGTAGGATATATTTTATTTTATCGCCTACCGGCTAGAGATTTTAAATTTTTCAAAGCTTTATTATTGCCTTGGCGCTAATTGATTTGAATTGACATCTCATTAATTTTTGTAATTACAATCTAAATTATTTCTTATTTTCTTTTGATTTTTGCTCTTTCGTCGTCCGAATAATTTTGTCATTATAAATTTTCTGAACCTACTTTGTTTTGTTATTAAACTTGTTATTGTTGATGACATGTGTTTATTTGATACCTTTCCCTCAAGTGTTTGAGATAAGCAAAGATTATATTGATTCGGTAACAAGTAGTAAAGAGTCATACTGTTTTGCTTTTGGAACTACCAGCAGCCCACCCGCTTCCGTATTTACGGGGGCACTCTGCAGGAAAACGCGGTGGCGCCACACACCACCTCGCGACCTTGGATTCGCGACGCTCTCCGAAAAACGTTTGAGTTGGCCGGCAGAGTATTTCCTTGGGACGGTCACCAACAAGGTAGGTTCGGGACAAAGGAGGGTGGCCCAGCTGAACATCTCGCTACCTCGTAGATTACTTGGTTTGTTTTGTTTTGGTCGCGAAAAGTGTAGCAATCTACCACAAGTTTCCTTCGCGATTCATGACATTGACATACCTTGCAATATAGATTTAGCTGATAAGGAATTCAATTTATCACGTCCGGTAGATATCTTACTAGGAATAAACATATTTTTTGACATTTTATGTGTAGGGCAAATAAAAATGGGTAAAAACAAACCCACTTTGCACAAAACTAAATTGGGATGGGTTTTTGTAGGAAATCTAAAGCAAGCAGGTGCATTAACCCTTTTATCTATTTTACGAAATAAGTTCTGGATAGTGCACGGAAGGAATGCAGGGAAGCAGATAATACATAAATGTATTGTTTGCTTTAAATGCAGACCTTCTATGCACGCCTATAATGGCAGACCTACCTAAAGCAAGATTAACGCCTGCAAGACCGTTTTTGACGGTTGGATGTGATTTCGCTGGGCCGATTATGATCAAAGACGGTAAATTGCGTTCATGAAAATTAATAAAATGTTACATTTGCATTTTTATTTGTTTTGTTACACGGGCAATTCACATTGAACTTACAGGCGATTTAAGCAGTGAATGTTTTTTGAACGCGTTAAAGAGATTTGT
The DNA here is from genome assembly GCA_935421215.2 of Melolontha melolontha. Lineage (NCBI taxonomy): Eukaryota > Metazoa > Arthropoda > Insecta > Coleoptera > Scarabaeidae > Melolontha > Melolontha melolontha. The sequence goes on from OW285241.1 coordinate 91,393,017, forward strand.
AGCGCGTAGAGGACTCTGCAAAGACATCTATACTGACAATGGTAAAAATTTTGCTGGGGCAAATTTAGAGTTTCGCAAACTCTACCAAGCGTTTCAAAAACAGTGCGAAAGTCCATTAATTTCAGAATTTTTACTAGAAAATAACATACAATGGCATTTTATTCCACCACGAGCTCCATCCTTCGGGGGTTTGTGGGAAGCAACCGTAAAATCTGCTAAATATCATTTAATCAGAATCTTAAAAAACGCCCATCTTACCTTCGAAAGTTTATACACTGTGACATGTCAGATAGAAGCAGTATTAAACTCTAGACCCCTGACTCCATTAACCAGTGATCCCTATGACTTTACCGAACTTACACCCAGTCATTTATTAATCGGTCGCAATACTAGTCACCCAGTCATTTATTAATCGGTCGCAATACCTCAAAGGAATGTTGTCGATATCAATGACAGCAAACTCAAATTGTATGAAAGGTTACAACACATGGTTCAGCATTTCTGGAAACGATGGTCAGCCGAATACTTGAAATCATTGCAAGCTAGGTGCAAATGGAAAACCTCAAGAGGAACACCTGTCAAATCCGGAGATTTGGTATTATTACATGGCGAGAACACTCCATCTCAACAATGGGTGATGGGAAGAGTAGTGGATCTTCACCCAGGAAAGGATCAGGTGGTTCGAGTGGCTACCGTGAAAACAAGAACAGGTGTTTTAAAACGTGCTGTGACGAAACTAAGTGTTTTGCCAATTTGATTTTGTGAATATTATTGTATTTTATATTGTATTTTAGCTATTAATTTTATAATTGTATATTTATTTTAATTGTTGTTTGTAAGCACGATTTCAAGGCGGGCGGCATGTATAGTTTTCATGTGTATATATTTTATTATAGTCAGTTCATATTAGATATGGCAACGCTACCCATCTAGCAAACGTGCAACCATCAGTTTAAGGGTTGAATGGATGTTAGTATCCCTATTCAGGTAGCATGTAAGTGACATTCGCATAGAATACAACTTGTAAATAAAAACATGTATGAATCATTTTAAAGTGAATAAAACATCATACAAAGGTTACAAAGTTATTTTAATGTAAAGAAAAGTTACAAATCAAAACAACCAGTGTAATTTACCCTGCTGTTTATAACTATTTTTCAAATTTATTTTGGGTGTCGAATGAATGTAGTTTCGCGGGATTGGGGTAGTCTTTGTCGTGGTCACAAAATTGATCGATGTTGTGGCGCATGTCCGACTTGCTTTCGTCTGTCTGCCATTTGATCGGTGATCGTTGTCTGCGCAAGTGGTACTTTAATTAGGTACGAGTAGGGCGTTTACGGTAAGAAATATATTGATCAGTTGTACTTTATCTAATGGTTGTCCTTTATCCTTTGTAGGATTTATTTTTATTGTATACCTGTGTAGGGAAATATTCTTCTTCTACGGTATCGTTTCACGTAGTACCTCGCAGAATACCAGGCGGTAAGCGATCTCGTTTCCATTTGACCGTCGAATTGTTTGCTCGACTGGGAAATTCAGTCTATGCACGGATAATTCTAATTGGAGTTAAATTTGGATGAAAACCGTGTGTAAACGGCTTCAATTTCATACCCGATAGTGGAATTTTCCGAGGCGCGGGTGAAGGAAAAAAAAGGAAGCTTCTTGAACAATTTATTGGCGGACTACAGTTGAAATGTATGTTGAGTGTTTTGGCGGAAATATTATAAGTTTAGTTCAATAGTTTTCCTTGGATCCCTTTGGGGCATTTCCATAAAGGTTGTAGTTTAGGCAGTAGCGAAGACGATTTAAAGTAGGTGTTATAATTTCTTTTCCTTTATTGTTAAATATAAGTGCAATTCATAACCTTTTGTGGTTGTTTATGTGTGTTGACATAGTTATTTTGTGCATTCGATGCAATTTGAACCTTTCATAAATGTTAGCATCGTAATTTTCTGTCAGTTTAATACATTTCATTTGGAATAGAGCTCGGTTGTAGTGATGAGCATTTTAATTGATTTAATTCTTAACCAGTTTACAGTCAATTCATTACTGTACAGCGAATAGTTTATTCGCTCAGCTTTTCTTATTAATTTCATGTAATATAGTTGACCGTTCAAGGCAATATCAATGTTTGACTAGTAGATAGGTTGCTTACACACCAATTTACGTTCTATTTTCTTGTAGTATTAATTATATTGGTTGGCTAACTTCATTAGCGGCCAAGTGAAGCTTGTATTGTTTTTCTATACGAGGCATTTGTCCTTCAGATGAGCTTTCGTACTGGTTAAGTGTTATTTTGGGGTACGTTGCTGTTTTAATTTAAATAAGATCTTTATAACTTTATTGTAAGGGACCCAGAATTAAGTATACTTAGTTGTGTCCTGGTGAATCACTTGTTCAGACACGTACTTAACCTAATTCATATTTTGTTTACTTTAATTTCTTACCTGTTAATACAGGGTGTTATACTTTCGATTGATACTGTTTGTTGTAATCACTGATATGCGCCAGTGGCGTGGTAGTTTTATTCCATTATTTTTAGTATTTCAAATCAATATGATTGTCTTGGTGATATTTCTTTAGAGTTTTAATTTTGTGCTTTCGCTGACATTTGGTCAAGCGTAATTGCTCTTAAAGCCGACTCAATTCTATTCCTATATTTAATTTTCTTTAAGCCTATAACTTGTGTAACTTTCAATTTCAATTTTTCCTGTGGGCCACTTGGGCTTACTACCGCTAATTTAACCATCATTTTCGCATTTTGAAATACTTGTGGATACGAGCTTGTAAGCTCCGAATTTGAGCTCTAGTTAATTATTATTGGAATTCTGACATTGAGTGTCTGCGTGACAGACTTTAGCCTACTGGTTTTTTTTGACAATAAACTTGTTATAGTTGATGTCTTGTATTTGTTTGATACCTTACCCACAGGTGTATGAGTTAGGCAACAGCGGTGTTAGGTATATTTATTCATTATCAAGTAGTTTGGGCCAAACAAGTTTTGCTTTTGTAGCTACCTACATCCCACCCGCTTCCGTGTTACGGGGGTGCTCTGCGGAGGAATACGGTGGCGCTTACTTTACACCTCGCGACTTTGACCCGCGACGCTCTCCAAGAAACGATTGAGTTGGCCGGCAGAGTTTTTCCTTTGGGGCGTTTGCCAACAGGTAGGTTCAAGGCAAAGGGGGTGGCCCAGCAGAACATCTCGCTACCACGGATAACTACTTGTATTTTAGATTTTGTCGCAGAAGGTGTAGCAATATGTAAAAAGTGGACATAAGCAGATGGCTTATAATGTGTATTTTAAGAACAAAGCTAATATGTCCAAAACACCTGCTGTTCGTCAAACTTCAACGGAAGTAGGGATTGGCAGATGATCCTAGAGCTAAGAAGGTATTGCTCCCTCGTGGAACTAAAAGAATCCAGAGGGTACAGGAACATTCCCGAGCCGCAGTACGTATAATGGTGTGTGGGTCAGTAGCGGGAATATTGTTGCCACCTATGATTGTCTATAAAGCCTTCAACTTATACGAAAACTGTACCACAGGCGGGCCTGCTGGAGCCATTTATAACCACAGCTCTAGTGGATAGTTCGATATGAACCTATTCGAACAATGGTTTTTCAAAATTCTATTAATATTTTTTGTGAACGTGTCCGGACACGTTCACAAAAAATATTAATAGTGAACCTGCATTTGTGTTCTTCACACCAGATTTTTAATAATATTTTATATTATTAAAAATACCTTATTCCATATTATTTCCGAATACCGTTTTTGTCGAAATTGCGTTTTGAAACTAGGCTCCACAAATATAGTTTTTGACAAATATAGCTTGATTATGTTTTATGTCCACGTTTACGTTCCATGTTTACGTTTTACGTTACGTTACGTTCTATGTTTCACGTTTACATTCGCATTTGTAGTGCTTTATAGTAAAATACAGTGAGTATAGAAAATTAAAGGTGAGGGTGTTTTTACCCTCATCCCAATTTACAACTGAGAATCAATATTGTCACAAAATCTGTAAATATATCAACTTGTGTATACACGTTCATAATTTGGTGGCTATACTCATAAAATTGAATTTTTATGTTGATTTTTGATTTGTACGAGCAAAAAAATGATAAAAACATGGTTTTTGATATAAATGTGTTAAAATAATTATAAATGATGAGTAGAATTCAAGCAAAATTCAGTAAAAACTAAAAACAGTAATTCTCTACGCCGTGGAAGCAAGGTAAATAGATGCCGGTGTAGCACAGATACAATTCCCCATCACCGTGTATATCTTTATCTCGTCTTATTGGACAATGGTATAAGATACTACCGTAAATGCATTAACAAACAACTAGACATAAAAATAAGAAATGGTGTTAGCTAGAGCAGGGAAATTGCGCCACGCTTCATAGGCGGAAGTTGACACATAAAATAAATAATATGAAGTAAATTATAAAACGTGCTCAAACAAGTCTTCCGTGAAGTCACAAACGGAATAACATCTGTTAAATATTTCAGTATTGTCACAGATAAGGGATACTACAGATAGGCGGTACAATAGCCAGTGGCGGCTCTTGATGACGTTCGATGTGAGCTGCTGCACGGATGAGACTGCTTCGTTTAAACTTTCATATATACAGAGAAGCAAGTAACCGTACCGAAATCTTCCGAAATAGTTCGAAGTTGTCTCATACGTGCAGCAGCGCACATCGTACGTCATCAAGAGCCGCCACTGGCAATGGCTATTATATTTTGGAGGCAAGACGGCATTAGTTTGGAGGCAAGGCACCGAAACGGGTGGCGCTAATATACGTTTCTAATAAAAGTCGGGGCGCTCTCTAAAGGATTCTACTCTAACGTAGCAGAATTAAAATTTCTATTTTAATTTCTACTGTAAATAGTGGATCGTCATACTCTTATATATCTTTCTCAGTCATATAATGAACTTATATGTCTTACTCAGTCAGACATACCGAAAAGTAATTTTTAAGAACGACTAATCAAAACAAAATAAACAAAGAGTGGATAAAATATAACTGATATTTTCTATACGTGCACTTCTGTGTTTCTAACATTGAAAGTTTTAACATTTACATTATTTATTTCTTAAGGTTATCTATGTATGTGTCAGCACTTGATTAAAAGAAGATTTAAGATATACTTTTGCTTGAAATCATTTGAAGTATTATATATTCTCGGTCAAAAATTATAGACAATTGAAATTCAATCGTTACAATTTCTATGTTTTGGATTTTCGATGCTAATATACAATATGCTGATAACATTATAAGTTTCTTACAAAACCTAAACATAAACGTTTACCGAAAAATAAATTATTAATAAAATAAATAAAAAAGAACCAAATTCTATTAAAGAGTGCTGTCAAGAACACATTAAATACGTAATAAAATTATTAATTATTGTAAAAATCTGTAAAGAATATAAGTGGTCTATTAAAAAAACAATTAATTAGGAAAATAAAAATATTAAAATGTAAATAAAATATCAATATTTTCTAAACTAAAAAAAGTTGGGTATGGTCCATTCGTTTTAAGAAATGCAGTATTCACTAAAAATCGCATACACAGACTAAAATTTCAGTAATTGACTCCATGCATACCATCAGTACTAATATTTATGGACACGATATGTTATACTCGATTGACTCCATTAGTGCTGACACAATTTCCAAACAAATCAAAAGAACATAACCACAAATTAACTACACATTTTGTACTGAATAACTGAATATATTCCCTATCATCTTACTTCAATGCACCGCAACGACCAGGGTTGGATAATCTGATTTTTTTAAAAAAAATCAAAAATCAATGATTTTTATATAAAAATCAAAAAAATCATGATTTATTTGATTTTTTATTCATCAGCACTTAATTTATTATTTCTGACTTTATGATTACTATAATTTGTCTAAACAAATTTTATTTCTTGCATTTAGTTAACAATTTTAAAATAGTGTAACATTAAATTATTTTCCAAACCCCTCTATTGAATATTTTCATTTTTGCCGTTTTATACTCGCATCTCGCACGATCCTGTTTTTTCGGGCCGCGATGTGTCTAAACTTGTTTTAATTCGCATCAACACGGAAGCGTGCGACGTGCGAGCGTGTCGACTCAGTCGACTGTCGGCAACCGTTCGGGTAGGAACATTATTTGCGCTAAATTCGTCATAAAGGTGTTGTTTTAAATTAGCGGAAGTAATAATCGTGGAAAATGTGAAGTACTGGAAAATAAAAAAAACACTAACATAACATCTTAGTCGAAATAGTTCTAAATTTGAATTTAAGCCTGAAACAATGGCGGGAAGAAAAGAGGATAACATTTGGAAATATTTTGAAAAGAAAAGAGATCCAAATAAAACTGGATGCAGGGTAGTCTGTAAAAGTTGCAGCAAAGAAATCCAAGGACTAGTTCGAAGATTGAAGGATCACAAGAAATTTTGCGTCAATCAGCAAACGAGTGTGCTAGCTGTCGACTCTGTTTCTGACATTGGAGATGATTCAATGTCTAGGTCTAGCAACACAAGCAGCATTATTAAAAATACCCTCAGTAGTCTCAGTACCAAAGGTAAATATAATAACATCTATTATAATATGTACCTATTTATTTCTTTCGTGTCGTTATGTTTTCCCTTGGTTTTGACTTTTTTCTCATCATTATTCGAACCATAGGATAACCCTTCAATTCGACACGAATAAAAAATTTCTGACTTTCTTACCAGAACATTTTAACACAAACCGCTTTAATTAAAACAAACCTAGTAGATAAATTTTAATATTAAGTCGTTTTTATTAAGTGAGCTAGAGATGTGGGCAATTTCTAGGTTTGTTTTAATTAAAGCGGTTTGTGTTAAAATGTTCTGGTAAGAAAATCAGAAATTTTTTATTCGTGTCGAATTGAAGGGTTATCCTATGGTTCGAATAATGATGAGATTGATTTTTTTGGGCAAATTTTAATTTTCATTAATTTTGGAAAATGTTTTATGGGCTTAGGTCTATATAGGGTGTTCATTCAATTAAATAACGGGGAGATTTCGTGACATTATACGCGTGTTTTTTTCCATCGATGGATCCAGCGCTGAGGATGTTCTCTTTGTTCATGAAACGCGAAGGCTTATTTATTGTTGTTTTTCCTACCAAGAGTAGAGTAGGAGATTCATGCTTACATGAAACACTCTTCACACCACACACTACCTTATTTTTTATTCTCCTACCATATTTATAAAAAATATAATATATATGTTTAAACCTACAACATGGCATTTATGATCAATTTTCTGTTTCAGATATTATCCAAAGCCAAAGCTTTTCGTCGAGGGCTAGTACGAGTACTTCTAGTAGTAATATACCCTATTCTTCGTCTTGTGAAATTGAAAATACTCAACAAACACCAACAACGTTAAGGCAGTCTCAGAAAAAAAGAAAAGCAGAAGGTACTAATCCTAATTTGGACCAATTTGTTGTTAGAACACCTGCTTCTGACAAACACAAATTTGACAAGCAAATTGCTAAGGCAATGTTTGCTGTTAATGCTTCCTTCAGGTGTATTGAGCATAAAGAAGTAAAAAAAGCCTTGGACTTATTAAGGCCTGGATACCAACCGCCTTCCCGGAAAACGGTGTCTACTACTTTGTTGGATGAGATTTACACGGAAGAAAAAGCTAAATGTTTTTCGTCCCTTGAGGGCCAACATGTCAACACGTCACTCGATGGATGGTCTAACATTAATAATGAACCGATAATTTGTGCAACAATTACTACTGACTGAATGGACGGTCGTTTCTGTATGACACTGTTGACACATCTGGAAAACCGCATACGTCTGATTATCTCGTTGAATTGTGTTGTGAACTAATTTCTTCTTGTCAATTAAAATATAAATGCATTGTGGGATCGATTGTAACAGATAATGCAGCAAATATGTCACGCATGAGAAAAATTATAGAAGAAAAAAGTGGTTCGAAAAACATAATAACCTATGGATGTTCGCCCATATTTTAAACCTCTTGGGAAAAGATTTGGAAATAAAGGACATTAAGGAAAATCTGGTGCAAATTGTTAAATATATCCGGAACAATCATTTTGCCAGAGCAAAATTCAGCCAAGCAGGATGGAAAACCTTAGTTCTGCCAAGTGATGTACGTTGGAACACTATCACTGACTGTTTGGAATTATATGTTTTTCAGTGGGATTTGCTACTCAAAATGTGTGAAGAAAACCGAAGAGAAATGGATACTAATATCTGCAATAAGGTTGCAAATGTCGGCATTAAACGAGCTGCTGAAGACTACCTGTATATTTTAAAACCTGTGGCAATTGCCTTGGATAATTTGCAGAGAAAGAAAGCCACTCTTTCTGATGCAGTAGAACAATGGAAGAAGTTGGCAGTAGCATTTGAAGATTAGAGTTATCCCTTGAAAAAATACGCATTTTTCGGCATCGATATGAACAAGCTTTAACACCATATCATTTCATCGCTTACATGTGGGACCCATCTAAAAAATCATATAGTTTAATAGAGCACGAGAGAAATCTTGCCCTGGAAACGATTGAGGAAATGTATGAACAAAGTGGGCTGCTGCCTTTAACCAAACGATTTAATGCCCAGTTGGAGCCATTTCGAAAAATAATGTTTACTCAGGAAATAACATCAGAACTCTCCGGCATTGACTGGTGGAAAGCACAAAAAGATATACCTGAAATTGGAAAGCATCTACATATCATAAAACAGTTTTTAAGTGCAATCACATCTTCAGCTTCCGTTGAACGCGTTTTGAGCACGTTTGGTGTTGTGCAATCAAAATTAAGGAACCAACTAGGAATAGAAAAGGCGTTCAAATTAGTATTTTTATATAAGTTTTTCAATGAAAATTAAAAATAATTTGTTTTTCTGTTGTTTTGCATTGTTGTTTTTTTAACTATTTTGTGCGTTTTGTCTATTTTTTAGGTTTAATAGGTAGATATTATAAAATATAAATAATATTATAATAATAAGACAGCTTGTGTGAATTAAAAGCGGAAGATTTAGCAAATTTATGGTTTGATTTTAAATATGATTTTTATTAAAAAAATCAGCTGATTTAAATCATGATTTTAATCGTGATTTTAATCAACTGATTTAAATCAGCCCAACCCTGATCATAAGCCATTAATAGTAATATGAACGCACAATCTTGAACCAGCTTCTCAATCCTGAACCATATATTTGGCTCAGGTTTGTTTAACATGTTAAAACGTGTCTAGATGTCGCCTATAACTATTTGGTAAAATATCGAAATGGCTCGATTTTGATAGAAACCTCCAAAAATTAGTTGATCACTTTTTCGGCATGGGGGCGCTATTGTCGGTCATTTGTATATATGTTGTATATCCATCGTCAATCTCCTTCGCACAATTCTGAACCAGTCTATCTTGCAACACTGTAGAGTGTGAATGATAGTATTTATATTCGATTCGTTTTCAATTTGGGTTAGGAATTTGTTTGTAAGTATTAAAAATGTCTCAAAGAACGAAGAAGATTTTTAATTTAGCAATAAACAAGGAACTGAAAGGTAAATGCTTATAGTTAATTTATTATTTATACTTAAATATCTAAATAGAAAATAATTCATTTTAGATTAAATAGATAATTATTAATATTAATTTATATTTGAAAATTTTAGGATAAGAATTAAAAAATTGTTTTCCCTCCAAGGCTACTGTTATTAATATATAAACTCTGTTATTATTACATTTAGTAATTTTGTGTTTTATAAATTAGAAACTATTTTCTTTGCTTTGCACACTACCTTCAGTTTTGAGGATTCTGGTTAACGCCAAGTGCTGTATTTTCCATGTGTATTTTGAGTTCATTTATTGCCACATATACTTTTTAGTATTCTCACATTATGCGTATATTGTTTGTAAAATAATAATAAATTAAATATGATTTCTAACTGATCGTTTTAAATAGGAAGTTTCACAAGAATTTACACAATGAGAGATCTTTTACCGAAAAAGGTAAAATAACAATAATATCCGATTACTTAATTGAATTAGAAGAGTCGCATTTAAGCACAAAGTCCTCGTGTAAACATTCCCAAGATGAATACAATAGTTCACAAGAATGCGAAAATGATTACATCAGAAATATTTGGAGATGCAAATAAATACAGACACATCTCTATCAACAAATGCAGTGCTTTCTTATGATGTTGTTTTATTAAAGAAGTGGTTATTCGAAATAGGATGTGACGATTATATTTTAAATTGTAAATTTAATAAAAATGTAATAATTGAAACAGAAAAATGCTTTAACGATGCCACGTTATACGAATACTCGTATTTAAACTTTAATTTACCTACCAATTTGGAGCTCGACTGTCAACCAAAAGAAAGTAAATTTGACTATGATGACCTTACTGAATTGGAAGAAACAGACCAAACAGAAATTCATGTCGAACAAAATGATTCGGTCAGAATAAATATCATAGCGTCTTCAGAAAATATATCTGATAATATCAAGTCTTCTGATTATCATGAAAGACGATCTAAAACTACATCAGTGCCAGCTGAAAATATTGACGTAACTTTTAATAAGACATCAGCATTAACTTTCAATCAGATGTTTATTGGTTCCAAACCATTTTACCATACATTGAAAGAAACGGTTAGTAGGCAGTCAATACTGAATGGCTTACCTGTATCCCAAATTATGAATACAAAGATGTGCCTTGAGCCGCAAGGTCATGAACAGTTGTCTCTTAATGCTAGCGTTGATGTTTTATCTAATGAAAATAACAATATTATAAATTCAGCGAATTATTCAAGTGATTCTGAATCAGCGGACCTTGAATCTGTTGAATATTCAATTGCAGATCCAGATTTGATTGAAAGCAGTTGCGAATGCAGCTCATTTCAACAAGATATAAGCAGTAATGAGGTGATTTCTATTTTTTAATACATTTCATTTTAGATAAATGCTGAGTATAAGGGAATGTGAGCGAAAAAATTAAATTGCTTGTCACTATGACATTGTAAGTAGAAGTTTATAATTTAATTGAATCGGTCATTTTAAAAACTACATATATCCCATTTTTAGGGAAAATGACTTTTTGAAATTTTCGGGTTCCTTATAAGTAGTTAGTTCTATCCCTTCCGCAACGAAACCACATAAATCCATGTTTTTGTCTGGCTTGTATAACAATCACGATTTGTCATTGCACGAGAAAAGAACATATATCCGGGATGTATGTGGTTGTGTGTAATTGACCAGATTTCATGACAGGTGGAGCTGTGAGCAAGTTAGTTTAGCTGATCTCTCTTGTTGTTAGTTGAAATCAAGATAGACACCAATGAACACGGTATCAGTGGTAAAAAACGTAGAAAGGGTGCAAAAGAGTTACATATAAATGAGAAATTGTGAAAAAGCACGAATAAAAGGGGAAGAATATGTTAATCATAGAGGAATTAAAGTTGAAAAGATACAATCAGGATGAGAGTGCAGGTAATGTGCTTACATTATTGTTTAGCATTGCTATTGTCTAATTTTTTCTTAGGTTAAAAAGAAATGTTTAAATAAAGTACCAGACGAGATAAAATTGGAGGTTTTCTCGAAGTTCAGAGATTTTAATACAAAGGATGAGCAGGATACTTATTTGCAAAATTTAATAATACCAGTACCAATCCAACGTAGACGGCCTGTACAGAAACACAACATTAAAAGGAAAACCTATGATTCTGCATTCAAATATTCGCTGGTAACTTCTTCGGGCAAAATCGATCTCTGTAAAGACGGTTTTCTTAAAATACATGGCATTACCGACAATAGAGTACGACGCATTACAGGTTTGTTAGTTACGGGTAGATCACCCAAAGATCTCAGAGGAAAACACACGCCAGGCATTGCCAAACCTGCACACGTAATCGCAAAAATTAAAGAACACATCGAGTCAGTTCCAGTAAAAAGAGGCCATTACACAACCCGTGAATATGCATATCTAAGTGAAAGACTCAATGTGAAAATAATGCATGAAATGTTTTGCTCTAAATACCCTAATTTGTCCATATCATACAAATTTTATTTGAAGATTTTTAAAGAATACGACCTTTCATTTGGAAGACCTCAAGTCGATACATGCACTACTTGCGAAGGACTTAATATAAAACTGAAATCAAAGTTATTGAACGACAGTGCAAAGCGTGTAGCAGCAGCCGAGAAGATGGTCCATCTGCGTAGAGCAAAAAAGTTTTATAACCAGATGAAGAGTGTTACTGAACTCTGCCAAAAGGACCCAACCGTTGATGGAATATGCATAGATTACATGCAAAACTTAATGTTGCCTGTAGTTCCCATTCAAGATACATTCTATCTTCACCAGCTCACAGTTAATATTTTTAATATTCATCATTTCAAAACTGGGAAATCTTTGCTTTATATGTACCATGAAGGATTAGGAAAAAAAGGCCCTAATGAAGTATGTTCATTCATTGTTAACGCCGTAATGAAAGAGAAGCTTGTATCTGAAGATGTGAAACACTTTCACATTTTTTTCAGATGGATGCCCCGGGCAAAATAAAAATCACACCACTATTCGAATGTGCTCTGCTTTTGTCGCAATGGGACGTTTTGACACAGTGGAGCAATACTTTCCCATTCGCGGACATTCATGCATGCCGTGTGACCGTGATTTTGCAGTCATTAAAAGAAAACTGAAAAAAATTGACAGGATTTACACACCAAAACAATACTTGGAACTTATATTGGAATCCAGCAGCAAAAACAACTTCTCAGTTTACTTCATCGAATCTGATAATAGTGTTATTAAGGGCTTCAAAGGATGGTGGCTAAAATATTACAAAAGAACGGGCCTGTCCTTGGAGACTGCTAGCAGAAACATTCCACGAGATCAGAAGCAACAATTTGCCGTGTCGAGTTTTACCCATTTTTCATACTCCAGTGCAACAAAAGGTTATGTAGTTGCACGTGATTTTATTCTTGGCTTGAACCAACATACCTTTAAACTGTCTATAAACGACGAGGTTCCACTTTTCCCAAATCAAGGAGCTTATCCAGATGTAAAAATCCCTATCAAAGACAAAAAGATGAAGTCCTTAAAAAAGTTTCAAGGTGTTGTAGAAGACGATGAAGTGCCAGGTGTACGAGAATTTTATAACGAAATTTTCCAGTGGCCCACAACCGCAGCAACTGACAATGATGATACCTCTTTTTTTGGCCCAGTAAGAGGACAATAGGCCTTACATGTCCTTTAAAACCCACAAATGTATCGTGTCGATGTACAGTAGTGGACATAATTAACTAGGACAAGTCAAAAAATTAAGTAACCTTTTTTTAAAAAAATATAGTTGTTTAAATTTGGGTTTAAAGTTATGACATTTGTCACGTTGATTTGTCAAAAATTTATTTGTCGAACTGAAGTAGAAAAAATGCCTCGAATTAACGATATCGTGAAGTGTTCTGTAATTGCTAGAGCGAAGGAAGGAATGTCGGTCAGACAGATTGTTCAGCGCTATAATATTAACAAAAATTCTGTCACTAACATTGTCAAAAAATAGAGACAAGAAGGGAGAATAGGAAGGAACCCAGGACAAGGACGACACAGGATTTCAAATGAAGAACAGGACAGAAGATTAATTGAGGTACTGAGGGAAAATCCATTTTTCACCGTAATTAGAGCTGCCGAAGAAACAAATTTCCCGGGATCTGCACGAACTGGACGACGACGTGTTAAAGAGTCGGACTTGCGCCACCGTTCAGCAGCAAAAAAAAATATTTTAAGGCAAGAACACAAAGAGGCGCGTGTAGGATTTGCTCTAGAACACATGGTTTTCCATAATAACTTTTGGAATAATGTCATCTTTACGGATGAAAAGACTTTTCAGTCCACATATAGTGGTGCTATTCGTGTATATCGACCTGCTTATTCGCGGTACGATGAAATATATATTAACAATTCAGACAAGAGTGGCAGATTTTCCATAAATTTGTGGGCTTGGATATCAGCCCGTGGAACTGGTGTTCTGTGGCATATTGACAGTAGATTTAATAGCGAAGAATACATACGGATCTTAGATAATATCATGTTGCCTTCTGTGTCCCAATTATATCCTAATAATGAATTTATATTTCAACAGGACAATTGTCCCATCCATACAGCTCATGCCGTAAAAAACTGGTTCAGAGAAAACAACATTAATATGCTTAACTGGCCTAGTCGCAGCCCCGACTTAAACTGCATTGAAAATGTTTGGGGACTGTTATTAGGAAACATCCGAAACCAAAATATTAGACCCAGAAATGCCCAAGGATTATTAGAAGTGATTAATAATGCATGGGAAAATGTTGTTACCCAAGAGTATTGTATAAATTTGGTAAACTCGATGCAACGGAGACTTACTGATGTTATCAACCGAAATGGTGCGATGACCAAGTATTAGAAAAGTTGTAGTTTTAAAAAATATATGTGTATTAAATCTTTACCGAAATTAAATTGTTCTGTTTTATATGTATTATAAAATTATTAACTTGCATTTGAATTACAATTTTGGTAAGTGAGGATGTCTGTCAAAGCCTAGTTTACATTAGAAAAAAAACACTGTCCTATTTATTTATGTCCATTACTGTACACTATCCACAAAAAAAAACTAGATAGAAATAAGGCATTGTCTGGATTTTTAAACATTTTTCTTTATTTTACTCAAAATTTTGGGAAATGGATTTATGTGGTTTTTAAAGTAATCGATTCAATTGCTGAGATCAAAGGTTTTTAGTACCTATCCTAAATTGCGACAAATGAGAATATCTTATGTATTTTGAAAAACTGCTTCCAAAACTGTGTAAAGTGACGGGCTATTTATTGCATCCATACGTTTAAATTGGTATATTATAATTTTTGAAAACTTGATAACTGGACTATCAATATCAAAATGCTATCCAATTGTATTATTTACAGAACTCTGTTGAATTAAATTCGCTTGTAAGTCAGATTTATCCAATAATTTCTCCTGTGATTTTCAAAGAAAGTGATGTTACCAATTCTCCGCAGAAACCGTCATTTACACAGGTAATTTACGAAAATTAAATAAATAAATAATATTTTAATATTAATTTTATTTTAATATCTTTCACGAATCAACGTTATGAATTTACATTTATTAAAGTTTGAAATTTGTTAACTTTCATGTGCATAATGATTTGTTTATTACATATCGCACAATATTATTCTTTGAAATTCCACATTTTCACAACCGCTAAACTATGAAAAATATTTTGGTTTTAGCTATTGACACAGAGGAATGACGTCAAAGTGAAATCACACGTTGAAAACAAATACATAGAAAAGAAGGAGGTAATTATACATATATAATAAATTGTTCCGATTATTTCAATTATTACACCGATCGGAAAGACCACTGTATCTATTGTGAAAAAGATGTGTCACATTTTTCAAGACATTTATTTACTTGGCATCCATCGGAATTTGATGTGTAGCGCATTTTGTCTTTAAAGAATAACTCAAAAGAAAAGCGTGAAGCTTTATCACATATACGGAAGAAGGGAAATTTTATTAGAAACAGATCGTACAAAATGTTAAGACCAGTGAAGAGACTAAATAAAAATTATTTAGGGACCACATCAGGTGACGATTTTTTACCATGCAAATATTGCCTAGGCTTTTATAAAAAACGAAGTTTATATAGGCATACTAAAAAATGTTCAGCAAATACTAATTTAGAGAATTCCCAAAAACGGCAGACATCTCAAAGTGACGGTCAGATGACGTTATTATTAAATTCATTATTCAGGCACGACCAACTTCTAAAAGAGCATTTATTCCCTGATGCTGGTGCTGATGAAATAGGTCTTATCGCAAAACGAGTTCCGTATATGCTATTATGCATATTCTTACTTAAAAGAAAAAATTGCTACGTCCGTGTCATTTTCGAACAATTGTTGATGGTGTCAATCAAATAGCTTCTTACAATGAAGAAACTGACAGATACGATTCGCCGACCTTAGCTATGAATTTTGGGACGTTGTTAAAAAAATGCTGTGATTTGGCATTTATTCAGTTGCTTCAGACAAACAATACAAACAAAGAAAGATATGATGCTCAGATATTAAAAAACTTAATTGAATCGCAATGGTCGAATGAAGTGTCAGCGCAGGCCGCTACAAATCTTAATCAGATGAAGTGGAACAAAGAAGAACTCCTTCCCCTTACAACTGATCTTAAAATATTAAATGAATATCTGCAAAAGGAAGCTAATATTGCGTATAATGAGTTGACAGAAAATAAAAATTATTTATCATATACTATGTTAAAAGAAGTGCTATACAGTCAAATAATATTGCTCAATAGACGTAGACCTGCAGAAGTAGCACAACTTAACGTACAAACCTATAAATCAATCAACTTGAATAGTGAAGAAGATGAGAATGAGTTTCAAAATTGCTTGACTGAAACAGAAAAGATACTGCTGAACACGTATAGTAGGTTTGTTATCAGAGGAAAACGGGGACGGGGGGGTGTACCCATATTGCTATCACCAAAAATGAAAAAACATTTTGATTTTCTGTGTACGTCATAATTTTGTGTC
The DNA here is from genome assembly GCA_935421215.2 of Melolontha melolontha. Lineage (NCBI taxonomy): Eukaryota > Metazoa > Arthropoda > Insecta > Coleoptera > Scarabaeidae > Melolontha > Melolontha melolontha. The sequence continues at coordinate 91,409,637 of OW285241.1, forward strand.
TCAAAATGGTTATGTATTCCACACATCCGGTGCCAGTTTTGTTGAAGGAACCAAAATTTTACAAAAATATGTAAACAAATGTGGCGTGAAACGACCGAAGAGTATTACTGCGACTCGACCTCGGAAACATCTCGCCATAATAACCCAACTCCTTCAATTTTCTAACAATGACATGTAGCAACTGTCAAAATTTATGGGACACATTAAAAACACATTGTTCTGTTTATAGAATGTCGGATAACATATATCAAACGGCAAAAGGTTCAAAGCTTCTTTTACTTATGACGGATAAAGGGATCGAACAGTTCAAGGGAAAAAAATTAGATGAAATCAATATTGATCTAAATCCCATATACGACGATGAAGATGTTTTTGAAAAATTAACGGAGTCTCTTAATTCTGAGGTTCAAGACGCGGATATCGAGCTAAGTGATAGACATTTAAAAACAAAGAGTGTAGAGAATTTACCACAAATCAACAAACCAGGTTTGGGTGCAAACAAGCAACAAAACAGTGACATAAGTAAAAAAACAATCCCAAGGCAATCATGGTCCTCTCAACAGAAAAAAGTAAATGCAGTTACTTTGAAACCCATATTAAAAAGAAACAACCACCAAAACGACTAGAAGCCCAAGATCTTGAGAAACGCTGTCCAGATTTATTTAAAGGCCGCAGATGGACATCCATTAAAACTGTGGTGTACAATATTTACACTAATAAATTGAAAATTTAATTTAAGCTTAATTAGTTTGTAAAATAATTTACTTTTTACTTTCACCATTAAAATTTGAAAGGCATTTGGTTCAGTTATATTATTTTCTTATCTTCCTTTATAAAACTGAAAATACTATTGACATTCGTAATTAATAAACATCTCAAGATGTTCATGTCAACAAGACTGGGATTAGACTTCAATGTAGAACTAGCAAAACGCTAGTCGGCAGCAATATTGTCCGGGATAAGTCCCAATGATATTCGGAAACATGGCAACACTGCACTGGCTCAGAATAGTTAATTAAATTGCATCTTTATGTATAGTTTGGCTCCACTTTGCTATAAAAATGATATGGCTCAGAAATGTACTATTGATATGCAAACGTAATGGCATATATAATATTTTTAGCTTTAAGATTTTTTGAATGTATATATGTTCTCAACGCGAACAGATCTTTTGGTAAATGGATATATATTGTAACTAGTTTGCTATCTCTGTTATTTAGGCATGGTTCAGGATGGTACTAATTTTCAAGTGGCTTGGTACTGGTAGAAAGATGTATATATCTATATATATATATATATATATATATATATATATATATATATAAGTGATTAGATAATTTCTTAGCCGTTCATTAATCACATCTAATTTCAAAATAGGTATCTGCTTTCTAATCTGACGTTTGCTTTCATAACTGACACCTGCTTTCAAAACAGACATCTGCTTTCAGTAACTGACATTTGCTTTCACTAACTGACATCTGCTATCAAGACTGACATGAGCTTTCAAAACTGACTTCTGCCTTCAACTTGACATCTACATTCAATAACACTGTTACTTTATAATGCATTTCTATATGGCTTGAACCTGGGTCTATTGTGGCCTAGTGGTAAAGGCGATAGCCCGGATAGCTGTAGACTTGGGTTCGAGTCCCAACGTAGACCATATTTTTCAAATAAAAAATTTCGCATGATTTGCTTTGTAATTTGTAGACAGCAATGTTTACATCCCCACTTACTCTGCAATTACATACATTCTAAGTTAATTTTTGTAAATATTTCATATAAAAAAGCCGAAAAACTCCAATAATTTATCAAATGTTTTATATATATATATATATATATATATAAAATATTGCAAAATAAAAACAAGAAGAAACTTTTTTGTTTTTAGTATTATACTTATGCGTGTATACACATAAAAGTATACAAAGACACAAGCTCTAAGCTAAAAAACAAACGAATATGTAAATTGAACTAAAAGGAGATACATTAACCACAAAATAAATGAGCGCAACTGAAAAATGAGCTATTGAACTAAAAGAACGAACTAGTGCATTTTAATGAGCTGAGCTGAAAAAAGCGCTCACTTCATTGAGCTGATAAACCCAACTCTAGAATTCATAACTATATACAAAACATCTTTTTGTATGTATTTTTTAGGAAGGTGACAACATTATATTTCCATTTTTTTTAATAAATACTATGCGATTTTCTGTATGATGTTTTAAAAACATTTTAAAGGCTTCTTGTAATATTAAAGTAAGTTTTTGAATAACTTAATCTTTCAATAAACATGTTTGACATAATAAACAAATTCATTTCTATTTGTCATTTTACAAAATTTACTTTTGTCCATATGGAATTAGTAATTTGGTTTTCATTTCATTATAAAAAATCTATATCTATCTTGATACTTTTCATTCGTATTGTTACGCTCGAAAATCATATTGAGATCATTCGGTAATTTATATTAAAGTTATTTCATTATTTTCCTACGTTTATCTATTTAGTCCCTTCACCTTTTCGTGTATTATTATTTTATTGATTTTAGTTATTAATTAACTAACGTTTTGGGCTTCTTTAAACCTCGATATTTTCTTAAAATTTATTCATGTTCTAATACCTTGGCTGACTCTATATATTTCCGGTATATGTTTCATACACTTCGGTGTGCCTGACATCTTGAATATTAAATTGCTTAGTCATGTTCGAATTATGTTTGGGCTTTGTATCTGTTCTTGTTTCTTTATTCATTACTTAAATTGTAGAAATTCTTTTAGAATTTCGTGAACCCATTTTAGAGCCTTTTCGTCTATTTATCTCATTTAATTTACTTTATTTGGTGTAATTATGTTCTCTCGCTTGGAGCGCCCTCTCTCAACATTTTATTTTAACTTGTAGTTGCAGATTTCTTGACGTTCTTACCTTGTCTTTTCATCTTTATTACGGTGTTTTAATTAGCGTACCTTCGCTTGTTAGTTTGATTCTTCCCACTTATACCTACTTTGGGAATATTCTAATTAAATTCCTTTCCTTTCAAAATTTACCTGTCTATCGATCTTGTTTATGACGTATATCGGCTCTCGATCGTATATCGTACTTCTATCGGTCGGGACTTCATTCTTGAACGTCGTTAGAACTTGTCGTATTTTGTGGGTGATTTTGGACTTGCGGTAAGAAATATCTTTATCTATTGTATCTTTGCTTATTTCGAATCTTCTATTTTTCTTAGGATTTAATTTATTATTGGAGCTATCTACCCAGGTTTCAAGTACTTAGAACCGAACGTATTACTTCGAGGTTATATCGTGTGATATACCACGTGGTGGCCGTTACTTATTTTTTGGTTCTTATTTTTGGATTGGCAGCTTAGAATTGCGAACTTTTGTGGAAGTCCCGTTTAGGGTTCCTCAAACCACTATCTGCGCAGAATCTGATATCGTCAGAACTTCCTAACCGAAGAAATCTTGTTCCGACTAGACAGCGTCTCCAAGATGGCGGCTGTTCGCCACTGAAACTAATTAGAGATCGACTATCCCGATCTACTTCTGTGAGGGCTATCACAAGGAGGGAATTCTGGAAATCTGGGCATAAATTTTGTTAAGCTAAGTAGTTGCTGATATAATTTTTCTTAACAAAAAGTGGGTTTTTAATCAGCCCCGAAATATCCTTTTCTGAATTATAATTAGAGATTTATTTGTTAGATTATTAAAACTCTAGTAGGCACTAGAGAGGAGCTTTACTCTTCTCTGTGCATCTCTAACTTTAGTCAGCTACCGGGCTTCATCCTCTTACATTGTCCGAAAGGCATTAAACGCCTGATTTCTTTCTTACTTATTCTTTTAGTTAATTAATTTACTGGATGTCTGGCTTCACCAGCAACCAGTAGTTGTGTAGATTTTTAAAACGAGGCTTAGAACCTTCAGTCGAGCCTTCGAACTTAGTTTGGGGTTACGTCAAGATTTAGATATCCTTTTTTTTTACTCTGTAAATTTTATTGTAAAGAACCACTATTATGTATACCTAATTTGTGTTCTAATTATTAATGTCTTGATCATCTTGTATAACGTTTATTTAACTTAATCTTTCACCATTTTATCACCTGTGTATACAGGGTGATGATAACTTGACAGATGATCCTGTTTATTTAAAACTCTAGATTACGCCTGGAGCGTTGCTAGGGCGTTACCCTTTAATTTCGTTGTGTGACATATTAACTTTTGAAGCTTGTAGCTAATTATTTTGCTTAAATGATTTTCACATTGAATAACACCACCTCGAATTGATATTTTCACCTAATGTAATAATTACAGTGAGGTTATATCCTCGCCATATTTTATATTATATTCAGATTTCTTTTATATCATAATTATTCTGTTTATAAATTTATAGCTTCTACTTACTTATTCTTGATGGTTTTTATTTTACATATAACTTCATTTATTGTTTTGGATCTCAATACATAGATTATTTCTTTATATTAATCTTTTATTAAATTTTAATGTTTGGTAAATAACCTCTTTAAATATGTATTAGTGGCAAACTTTGTACTATTTAGCCGCACCTTTGTAAATTGTGTCCTGCGACATCTGATAATTATTCTGTAGATAAATTTTTCGAATCAACGAATCAACTTCTTGATATTAAAGCTTGTTATTGTTGATAATTTGTGTGTTGTTTGATTCCCTTCCCTACAAGTGTTGGGTAAAGCAAAGTCTCACGTTTTATTCAGTAGCAAGTAATAGGGAGCTGTCTCTCTTGTATTTGGTGCTACCTGGGTCCCACCCGCTACCGTATATACGGGGTGAACCTTGCAGGTTTTAATATACGGTGGCGCCACCATTACAGCAAGCGACCTTTGGGACTCGTGCGCTCTTCGAAACTATTGAGCTAGCCGGCAGGGTGATTACGACGGGACGTCCAACTTCAGGTAGGTCAGGTCAAGGGAGGGAGGTTTGCATAACATCTTGCAATCTCCTTATTACTTGTGGTTTTCAAAATTGGTCGCGTTTAGGTAGTAGTATGACTAAAAAGAAGTATGCGGACGACAATTTATTTTGCGTATATAATATATACTATTTTTTATATTGATAAGGTTTATAAACAAAAGAAGTAAATAATAAAATGCTAATAGGCAAATAAATTATTATTAATAATAACAATAAAAAAAATATTAAAAAAATAATAACAAAATATTGAGGAACTTTATTTTAACGAACAATTAATATTATACATTAAAAATAATATTGTACAGGCAAATTTCTTTAATTAAAAACAATATGCTGTGAAATTGAAATCAAAAAGTTTATTTTCTATGAAACCAATGAAATATATTTCCACGTACTGTTGAATAATTTTTTAATAAATGTTTAATTGGGTTTCACATTAAAAAGAAGCAACAAAAATGTTGAAATAATCTATGAATAAAAGTACATAAACAGACTATTATTATTAGGGTTGCGATCTTTTCGGTGACCACGCGGCAATCACGTGCAACAAGTATAAATAACCCATTGAAAGCAATATTATAAATAAGACAATAGACTGCGCAAGTGCTGTCGTCATTTTTGCGGAAGGTCAGGGATCGCGTTCCAAACAAACGGCATTCAAATTTTTTCATAGGGTATTTCGTATTGTATTTGGAACGCGTTGCAAATTTGAAGTGAAAAGTTGTTATTTATAAGTGAATTTTAATTGTTATTGCATGTAGGTATGAACGACGTTGTTTAAAACTGATAATAATAATATTAATTGTTTTATAGCACGGTTATACGTGAGTAACTAAAGTACAAAAGTGAGGTTAGATAGATATACATAATGGTGATGTGTTTTGCTCCTACTTGCAAGCATTATAGTGAAAAACAGGGATGAAGGCAGAATTATCGAGGTAGAAAAAGCTCATTAGGTAAGCTGATAAAGTACAATAAATTAAAATACAAATTCACCTGTTTACATCTTAACAGACGACAAGACAAAGATCCAGGCAAATTTTCACGAATTTGTAGCTGCCATTTTATTAATGGGGATCGTAAGAATGGGCCAACACTGTTTGATTATAATAAAGGCAAACAGTTTGAACTTTTGGAGCCGAAATCAAAACGAAGTTGGTGAGTAGTTCTGCTAACTTATTTGTGAATCATTAAAGTTATATGTGAGCACACCAACTTCATAGTTAAATACTTAGTATTACATTTTTATTGCATGTTATAGTTACAAAATGGTGAACTGTAAGAAAATTTTATTAATTATATGAATATACTTTACAGCCTAGAACAAGTGGTTACGGAACCAATAGCAGGACCATCTGGCTTACAAAAGTCAACATAAGAGCCATTTCAATTGGAAGAAGAAATGCTCCTCCAAGCTGAGGAAGAAGCACATGAAGATCAGACAAAGGAACCTACCTGGCAAGCACTCCTAGAAGACGATAACTTTTTTCTAAAAGAACAAAATAAAAAGTTGTCAGCCAAGTCGGAAACATTATCATCATCATTTTCATTTGAACATATTAAAAATAATGAGCATTGGATCCACATTTATACCGGACTTTCCCACAAAGGAAGTATTTATGAATTTATTTTCATTATTTGAAAACTTGCATCTCCAATATATAAGAGGATGGCAAGTTGTAAATATGCCAAAAATTTACCAATTGTTGTTAACTTTAATGAAGTTAAAATTAAACTTGTTGAATGATGACTTGGCATGTCGTTTCAATGTAAGTCGAGAAACTGTTTCAAATGTTTTAAAAACATGGCTATTTGCTCTACATGAAATTTTATTTGTTGGTTTGATGAGTAAATGTCCGTCCCGGAACAAAAATAAAACCTGCATGCCAAGTTCATTCAGTACATTTACAAATTGCAGAATGATACTGGACTGCACTGAAATGTGTACAATTCATTCAAAGAATATGGAAAAGCAGCGTGCTACATATATTTCATAATACTTTGAAGGGCCTGATTGCGGTGGCTCCAAATAGTGTTGTTATATTTGCCAGTTCTTTATACCCAGGCTCAATATCAGATAAAAAAATTACAGCAGATTGTGGGGTTCTAAAAGAATTAGTAGCCGGAGATCTAATTGTTGCTGACAAAGGCTTTTTAATTGCAGAGTTGTTGCCAGCAGGCGTAGCACTGAATGTGCCACCCTTTTTATACACCTCTCAATTTACACGGGAGCAGGCGGTAATGACACGCACTATTGCAAGAGTACGAATTCATGTGGAACGAGCAATAAATCGTATCAAGTCGCACAAAATATTAAATATGATTCCAGAGCACTTGATACCACATACATCTGTCGTCTTCCAAGTTTGTGCAGCTTTAACCAATTTGCGATTTCCTTTAATTAAAGAAGTTGAAGATATGTATAATTATTGAATAATAATAAATATTTTTTTATATTTGCAGAGTACTTGTTTTATTTTACTAAAATAACACCAATATAATAAATAAAACACTTTATGGAAATACATTTTCTTGATTTTTACTGTACCTACACATCAAAAGTTGTGTTACCTAACAGAAATGGAATATACTGTTGTGTTACGTGTAGAAAATCACTCTGCGTTCTGCTAGTATATTTTTAATCCATTTACTTCTATTTTAAGCCCTTCAAGTCAACTTGGTCCGCTTATTTTTCAACATGTACGATTTATTCTATTTTATATTATTAGTTTGTTAATTATCCTGCCTCTTAAGTTTTTCAAAACGTTAATTCCTCCAAATTTTTATTTCAGGTTCGATTATTTTGACCGACCCTGTATTTCTTTTCATATGATTTTTATCTGTTTAGTTTGCGCCATCTACTTAGGTTCCAGATATTTCTATAGTTGTATTATTTAACGCATCGCCGCCTCTTTTAACATATATTTTTCCGTTTAGTCATATACGCCGTAATTCGCTTATCTCGTATTTTGTAACTCCGTTACCCACTCTTTTGTTGTGGTAATTTTTGTTTTGAATTGTAAGACCGACTTGACGCATTTTCTTTTTTTTTTTGTTAGTCTTGATTTACTGATTTAAATTACTATTTATTAATTCTTTCGTTGGAAGCGCCCTCTGTCCGGCATTTTGGTTTCTTCCATTTACAGAGATCTGTACGTGGGAGGTAATTGTTTTGTAATGTAATTGCCGACTTCTGCTAATTAATTAATTGACGAAATGTGTTCTGTCGGACTCTTAAGACGATCTTCAATCGTTTGGGAGATTTTGAGCTTTTATTTTCCTTCGTTTATGTTTCCGAACATTTTGGGTGACGTACGACGGCCATTGTTGGTAACACGAGGTATTTTTCGGACATTTGTTCTTAAGACATCCATGCGCTAACTTGAATTCTTTGGTGCAAAGAAGCATTTCTGCGGTAAGAATTATTTTTATATACTGAAACCTTTCTTATTTCGTATTTTCTTCGTAGGATTGTTTAGTAATTAGTGCTAAATTCCGAGTGAATAGCAACTAATAATTTACTTGATAATATATTATCAAGGAGTTTCTTTCCACGTGGCTATCTACGGCCATTTTGGGACCGAGAATCTCTGGTGGAAAAAACAGACTCTTCCGAGCAGCCTACTGGAAGTATTGACCAGGAGGAAAGACTCCAGAAGGACTAGGCTCCTTTATTTTCGGTGCAAGCTAAGTGTAGCTTTAATTTTTGGTGACTTTAAGGGGATCTTTGTGACAAGATTATCTCTGGTATTTCGAATCTTCGATAGTGTGATACTATATTTCATTTTCAATCTTTTGAGAACTTCAGAGGGGGGCTTCACTTTTCTCTGAGATATTCTAGTGTATAATCTATTACTTTTAGTAGACAGATTAAGGGCTTCACCCACCAACTTAGTACGAAAGGTAATAATACGTTTATACTCACTTTATTTTTATTAACTAAAATGTTGTCTGTTATTTCTAGCAACCGCAGCATTTATCAATAATATTCACGAGGCTCGTACCTTCAGTAGAGCTTCTGTTTTATAATTGGGGTTACGTCAAAACCTAACTTAAGTTTAATTTATCTGTAATCGTTTCTGTAAGGAACCACTGTTTGAATTCATACTGGCGTTCTAATTTATTTCATATTTGTTAAATTGACGTAATAGTTTTAGATGTTCATTTAATAATCACCTGTGTATACAGGGTGGCGCTAACGTAACAGGTGTACCTGTGCTTTTGGCTATTTAACGTACACCTTAGTTTATATTAAAGCTTTTTCTCTGTTAATTGTTCTGTATATATATAATCATTTTGTAGATATACCCGGTGGCTATTCAATTTGTGGGGTATATACTTTTGTTATAAGCCACTTTGTTACCTCTTGTCATATTTGTCACTTTATACAGAGAGGCTTAACCTCGACTGAATAACGTATTAGTATACTGTATTACCTTTTTTTTATATATTTTGATTTGCATATTTAATCTTCCTTCTTTTAAATTCTGAGATTCCTCGATCTCTAGTTTATATTGCTTTGTTAAGCTACTTTTAATAGATTCCTTATTGTTATTATTATTTGATTTGACCTGAAGGATTGTTGAAACTTGATTTGTTTTTAATTAAAGTTTGTTGTTGAATTTGACTTTCGTGTTTGATTTCTTTCCCTACGAGTGTTGGGGAGAACACAGTTTCACGTTTTTGGCAGCAGCAAGGTGGGGGGAATACAACTCTCTCTTGTGACTGAGGCCACCTAAGTTCCACCCGTAGCCGTGTATACGGGGTTGCGCCTTGCCGTGGACTTGTATGCGGTGGCGCCTTATTAACATCGAGCGATCTTTGATCCCACACGCTCTCCATACTTTTGAGCTAGTCGGCAGGGGTAATTCTTCGGAGCGTCCACCTTCAGGTGGGTCAGACCGAGAGAGAGGGGTATTCGCTGAACATCGAGCGTCAGCCTTGTTGCAAGCGTGCCTGCTACTATTTGGATCGCGTAGGTAGCAGTTGCTGGTAAAAAACTTTAAAAAGTTCGATGTTGGATGCTCAATCCTCGTCTTTTTCCACCTGACACAGCAACAATTCCTCTGGTGTCCAAATTGCTAAATAGCATACACTCCGACTAGTTATGGCCAATGTTCCTTGAATTTGGTGGAAATATTCATGTTTTTTATTAACAAAGATATTCAAATCTTCATCCAGGTAAATTATATATGAACAGTCCACCTTCAATTCTTGACTGATGCTTTTTGCTCTAAATTTGTATGGGCATTTTATTTCGACAATAGCATTACTGCCAACAAGTCCATCGGGGCTAGCTCCCAAGAATCCACATGGATCAATCCACAACCCTGTTTTTTCCACTTTCCTCCCTGTCACTTCCTCAAACATTTTCATGGCCTCTGGTTCATGTTGGCAACCCCATTGAATTGCACGTACATGTTCCATATTGTACACAACTACAAAATAAGCTCATACAGATATACTGAATACAAATATATATGATACAAATTTATACAAATAATTAAAATATACATATACCTGTGAGTCGTTCGAACAAAGATGGAGGGTATTTTCCAGGTTGTATTGCCCCTAGAACTACCCCAAAATTACTTGCTGTCAAACGATTCTTTCTGCAAGTCAGCCAGGATGCATTTTTTGCTTGACTGGCGGTAGCATGGCAAACTTTTTTTATTACATTTTGAGAAACATTAATTTTATCAGCAAATAAATGCTCTTTCTCTTCAGACAGCAAATACTCTTCTGAGAACAACAATTCCTCAACGGCTGGTAATAGCATGTCAGATCCTACGGGTTCTTCTTGTAATAGCCACGTGAAACCGACAGGTGTTCCCATATTTAAAAGTTTTTCATGGAATTCCTTAACCTCCCGGTCAGTTAAATTTCGATCGGTTGAACGGTGTGGCTTTGCACTTAAAGAAGCTTCAACAGTTTGTGCCACCCTATCTATTGGCCGTTTTACAGTCCACTGGCACTGGACATCAGTAACAGATATTTGCTCATGTCCATATAAACATGTGGCCGCCATATGATGACACACAAATTGCCCTCGTGGAAAAGTACAGGAACCCTCCTTAATTTGACCATCTGTATCCAGGTTGATCTACATAACTAATGCAAATTGAGAGATAAGTGTTGAAACATACCTAAAGCGAACATACTTCCACATTATAAGCACAATTTTTCACACTGGCATAAACTTCTGCCTTTAGTAACCCTAATTCAGCAATAAAGGTAAACTGCTTCATATGGCCTGAAGTCAATGCATTTTCGCCTTTAGCGATTAGCTTCAATTCATTTACTGCCGCAAAGAATTCGTTAATTGCACTTAATTTTAATACATGTTTTGCAGTCATTGTTAATATTTATCTGCAATTAAAAAACACCATTGCCAAATATTTTGTTTTTAATAACTATAATATGTATTCGCCCAAGCCATGGATTGTAGATGGCGCTCAAAAACCAACCAAGATGGCGTAAGAATAGGGAAAACAATCGTCATTTTAGTATTGGGGTTAAGGTGTGTTGAAATCGAATTTGTGTGTGTTATAAAAAAGAGAAATGTCAATCAAATTAGTGATATTTTTGTATATGTGGGTGATAGAAGAAGGCCTTTGGAAGAAGGAGAAGCTGTTTTCAAAGCTGGACATATTGTTTTGTGCGGTTTTTTAAATTCAAGTATAATAGGATACTGTTTGAAAACTTCGCAAATACATTCTGAACCACACATGATTACTATAAAGATAGAAGATAACAAAGTTTGGGATTGCTTTTGCACTTGTAAAGCAGGTGCGGGCGGCTTTTGCAAACATATTGTTGCTGTGTTATTATATGCTAACAAGTATGTATAATACTTAACTGTAGACTATCAAGAATAAATAAATAATTTTAAGAATGCATTTTATTGTAGGCACGAATTAGAAAATCTTTCAAAAACTGAATTAGAGCAAGAATGGGGAAAATATGCAAGTAAAGATATACAAGCTGAGTATAAACAGGTGATACCTGTTACCGAATTTTGCCATGTCAAAAATAGAGTTGCTAAATATGTAGTATTGCCAAAGACGGAAGAAACAAATTTGCAATTACTTCTAAATTGCAAAAAGAAATATTTTAAGTATAGCCGTTTGCATTAATTATTTATATTATAGGTTCCCAGAAATCGATGCTTTTTAGATTAAAAAATAGGCAACGCAAATCTAATGATTGTATTGAAGAATTACTTGGAAACAGGTATGCTAGAAGTGAGTATTTATGTATTATATAAGTAACAGTTTATCGTTTTAGGAATCATAAGTTAAAAGCAATTTTTGAAAACAGCAATAGATCTTTAATTGGATTGGAAATATCTTTAATTGCAACACGTTTTCTGCATGCCTGCTGTGAGAAAACATATAAAAGAATTATCGAAACTGACGACAGATTCAAATCATTTTATGAATCAAATATAAAAGTACAATGCAGGAAAGAAAGACAGTTTCGAATAACAGGATCGCGTTGTTATGAAATATATACATATTCAAGAGGTGATTGGGAAAGTAAAAGTAAAAAGTATTTCTGGCCAAAATCATTTACTAATAAGTATGTTGAGCATGGACAAAAACATGAACCAAATGCTCGTGCATTATTTAGCAGAATCTTTAAGTTAGACGTGTTAGAAGTAGGATTCCTAATACCACAAGATAACTGTTGGGCAGGTTATTCTGCAGATGGCATCATTTTAAGTGAAGGAAAATATGAATTACTGGAAGTAAAATGTCCATTTCCAGGTACAGAAAATATAAACCTGAATACTGTACTATTAATGAAAGTTGTTTTGTTTTAGGGAAGGATGTATCTGCAACAGAATTGATTACTAGGTGTGATTTTTTAAAAATAGACGAAAATGGTGTATCTTTGAAAGAAAAACATTATTATGCACAAGTCCAATTTGGTATGGCTCTTCTTCATATCGAAACTTGCCACGTTGTAATTTATGCGTCATTTGATAATTCTTTAGTCGACATAAAAGTTAAGTACTGTCCAACATACAGTTTCAACTTACTTGAAAAATTAAAAAATGTTTATTTTAATAACATGTTACATTTTATTTGTGAAAATACATAAATCTTATACATGTGTAATTGTTGTTTTATTTAAATAAAATCTTAATAGAAAAAATAATCCAAAGTTGTTCTAAACTAAATATAGATACAATATTATAAATTAAATAAATTTATCATCGCTTAAAATTGGCTTTGATAAATTCACTAGACTACAAACAACTATTACAATGTCAACAATATACGCCAAAATATCCCATTCTAATTTTTGGAAAAGAATACGGAATGCTTTTATCCTTTGAATGGTTCGTTCCACATGGACTCTAGCTCTTGCAATAGTAGCTGTATCTTCAGCATCTGCAGAAGAAAACTGTACGTTATTCCTCAGAAATGGAGGTCTAATCAATTTAATACCATGCTTCATACATTCATCGTCTATGTGGAAACCTTTGTCAACCATAATTGCATCAACAAATGGTATACATTTTCTTATGACATTTTCATTTATGAAAATTTGCTTATCAGAAGCCCTTTCGCCATATACAGCACTCACGTAACTAATGGAACCACTAGGAGTAACATCAAGTAATATTTTAACTGTGCATTTTTTTATAATAATAATATATATATATAAGTCCTGATACGGCATTTAAGACAGTTTGTTTTTTCTACTGGTATTTCAGTGCAGTCGAACACAGCAGCTGTATGTTGAAATTTATCAAAACATTTTGGCATGTTTGACATATTTTCTTCCTTACTTGGCCAATATAATGTGCATTTCAGCAATTTACTTAATAAAAAAATTGTATCTTGAAAATATCTTCTGATTGTTGTATCAATTTTATTAAATAAAACTGCCAAAGACTTAATGGAATAATTTTGTTTTAATTTTATTAGAACTAATAAAATTTTTTCATCCATGTTTAGATCACTAATATTTTGTTCCTTTAAAATATTTTCTGCGCATAATATAATTGTGGAATATTGATCCATGGTAATTCCAGTAAAAGTTGATAATTTACTATCAGTATTTAATATATCCTCAATGGTACATGTATGCACAAAAATAAAGTCTGCTTGTGTGCTTTTGGTTTCGTATGTACTGGAATAATTATGCTCTCCCATCAAATGTACCACGTCCATTTTGCTTGAAGCTGCCATCTCCTCTTCTTCAGATAAAGCACAGGTACTTTCCTCTTCCCGAGACAAACCACAGCTATCCTCTAACACAGATATTCTGGAATATTAGTACTTGTAATGAAAATATGTAAAAAAGAAGTTCTTTGATTTCACCTTTTATCTCGTTTCTCGTATCTGTGTTGCCTTCCATTATCTGGTAGATGTACTACATCATGTCTTCTGATTGGCAAATATAAAGACGGAACAGCATTTTTCTTCAAATACCTCTTCCTTTTTAATGGTGTACCTGCCTATGCATACCAAAATATATTACACTGAAGATATATAACGGAAGTCTCAAATACTTTTACCTGTGTGATAATCTGTTTCTTTAAAATGTAGACTACAAACTTGCATGTATTTTGTCACTGGTCTTCCTATTTTAAACACGTGTGCCCACTGTTTATATAACATATGTTTTTTGGGAAAGTAATACAGCGAAATATTTTTACTTTTATAACTGCGGCACTGGGATACACAACAGTACATTTTACTTTTAGAAGACATTATATATTGTTTAATCTTATTATTCCATATAATTTCAACCAGTAAACAAATCACTACTCACACAATTCGTTTTTTTGACAAGTCAATTAACAATATGGTACCATATTCTTTGAAACTTGTTTTCCCTATTACTCTAGTTTGCAAAAATACCGCCAGGCGGAGACTCTTTCGATGGCGTTAGCGAATATTGATATTTTGCTTACATACTTACCAAGTAACAAATGATGTTAATATAGGAAGATTAATTAAAAATCGTTTTACCAAGAGTGTCTATACGTTTCAAATGACGCTTTAAATTTGATTGGAACGCAGATCCTGACCTACCGTACACAAAATGGCGATTTGACGTCACGCTTGCGTGGTCTATTACATCGCCGAACAATCGGTCTGGAAACAAAAAAGTATTCAATTTCAAAATAAATTCCCGATGTATTATGAATAGGCCTTCTTATTACTTGTCTTATTTATAATATTGCTTTCAATGGGTTATTTATACATGTGCACGTGATTCGCGCGTGGTCACCGAAAAGATCGCAACCCTAATTATTATATTAATAAATATTTTAGTACTATGTTAGGTATTGCTCTTAAAAAAACTGTGACGAATAGTGATACATTAATATTGCTAATATAAATCATTATAATAATCGACCAAAAAAATTCAAAATTATTAACAAATTTTTGGCGAAAAAAATACGCGTTGCCTTCTCGGCTCTAAAACTAAATTTTAATATTTGGTCCAACAACCATTATTATCAATAGTTGATGAATTGCAGCCACCTTTCCATGGAATTATTATTATATACATATTGTGAATTCTAATTTTCGCCTCATAAGAGGCGCGTTATTCTACTCGTCCTTTTACATCTGGTTTTGTTTATATTACTAACACATCTCTTAAAATGGGGAAAACCCATTAAAAATGTATATATGTTACAGTCGATTTATGAAAACAAGCGGTTTATATACTGCGTAGTCCTTTTATATACTGACTAAACACCTTAGCCCGTTTATATAAAATACGTGTGTGTGATGAACGGCCTAGACAGTATATAAACAGCGACATCTGTATATATCATGCGTACTTAATTTGAGGCCCACTTGTACAATTCGTCGGTAAACTAGAGTTCAACAGTGAACCATCGTTCAGAGTCGTATCGCGTGTACAATGCGAGATCAACAGAAGTTCAGTTGAACTAGCAAAAGTGAAAAATGAATTAGGTTGGTAGTATAAATTAGTGCAAGTGTCATGACATTTGCGGATGTCATCTGTGTAAACTGCAAAAGCGCGGTAATTTTGTGCTTGTGGCTTTGTTCTTATAGGAGTTTTGAAGTAGAAAATTATTGGAAATTTTATTAATTAGAAAACATTAAAACCAAAAAGTCGGTTAACATATAAGACAAATAATAACATAACAATTGCAATAAATATATAAATTCTTATAGAACAGTAGTAAAACAAATCCCAGCTATTAAATATTGTATATGTTATGTAGTTATAAAAAATAATTTCATATATTAATATGGTTTATGGTATTATAGGTGATAGGTATTGGTGTTGATACTTTTAAATAAAAAATGAGTGAAAGTAAACGAGCAACCAATTTCAGTGATAGTGAAGTTCGATTACTAATCGAACTTGTTGATAAAAATAAGGACATTATTGAATGTAAAAAAACGGATATGGAGGTAAATAAATGGAAAAATGAAGCTTGGAAAACCATTGAAGTAGAATTTAATTCAGTTTCTGGCCTGGCATTCAGAGATATCAAGACGTTAAAAAATAAATATGAAAATTTAAAGAAGAGAGCGAAGAAGAAGGCATCAGATAACAAAACACAGCAAATGGGAACTGGTGGAGGGCCTAAACATGAGATACCATTGACGGATATTGAGAACACTGTCATTAGTATATTGGGAGTTCGTGCAGAAGGACTGCCATCGGAATTTGGTATTGATTCCGTAGGTAATGTACCATAATCATATTTGCTTTTCTTAGTAAGCATATATTATATTCATTTCAGTTCTCAGAGTCGACGAATCTGTGGAAACAGAGATACTAGATGTCCCAAGCACATCCAATGATGTTCATGATATAGAGCTCCACCAAAAAAATATAAATGAGAATGGTAAATGCATAAGACACATAAGAACAAGGAATTTTTTTTTTCTATTTTAGAAGCATCAAAGAAAACGTTAGATTGGTCCTCTTACACACCAGAGATGTTGCGGCAGCCAAAGTCATCTGCATTGCAGGGTAAAACAAAAGGTATGTTTTCCAAAATTATTTAACTGTTTTTTTTATTGTTTTTATTGGTATTTTAGGCAATGAAGGAGTTTCAAAAAAAAAATCAGTCTTGGGCTCTCTCAAAGACCAAATATGAGGATGTAAAGCTGGAATGTTTGCTAGAGGAGCACTCTTTACATTTGCAGCAAATGCAAAAACAACATGAATTAAAACTACACCTAATGCGGGAAGAACATGAGAAAAAAATGGCACGGGAAGAGGAAATTCATAGATTAGAGGTGGATCTATTAAATAAAAAAATAAACAATATTTAATTAATAGAATGAAATTTTACTTCATGCTAAATAAATGTTAAAAAAAAATATAAAAATTACAATAAAGTTCTGAAATAATCAACTAAACTATTTCTTGTAGTATTGTTTGCATTATTTTGTACCATAGCACCATGTGGCACTCCATTATTAATATTGATCTCTTCTAAGATCGCAGCATCTAATGGAGCTTCTGGTTCATTCTGTTGCCTTGCAAAATTATGGAGAACCGCTGTCGCAAGCACTACAAATTCTACTTTTTCGTATTTCAATTTGATGCCTGTTGAAAGTATTGGAAATCTACGTTTCCAAACACCAAAACACCTCTCAATAGGATTACGTGCCCTAATTTGTGATTCATTGAATAAATGATCTTCAGGATTACGAGGGTTTTATAATAGTGTAATTAAGTAATTTTTTAGCCCATAACCACTGTCACCAACTAACACATTGTCGTGAAAGGCTCCGTTTTCAAATAAAGCTCTAACACCTGAATTAGCAAATATTGTGGCATCATGTGTTGAGCCAGGCCATCGGCACACAACATTTAAAAATTTTAAGTTTGCATCACATATGGCTTGCACATTAAAAGAAAAATATCCCTTCCTACATCTATAAACTTCTGGCCCTTCCACACTTGGGGCTTGTATTTTTATGTGTGTGCAATCTAATGCACCTATACATCTTGGAAATCGTGCAATGTTATAAAAGCCTTCTCGGATAATTGCACTCTCTTGTGGAGTCATTGGCAGTTTTATATATTGATTATGCTTTCGTGCTATAGCATAAAGAACTTTCGATACTATTCTGCTGGCTGTACTTTCGTGAATTCCATGGAAATCTCCTGCTACTCTTAGAAATGATCCAGTTGCTAAAAATCGCAACGTGAGTAGTACCATATCATCTACGGACACTGAATAATTTCTAAAAAATAATATTAACATTATAGATATAAATGGCAGTTATATATGCTGCATTTACCTATCAGTTCTGTTAGCGATTTCATCTGATATTTCACGAATCACAAGTCGCACTGTATCTTTAGATAACCTATATCTCTCTCGAAATTCCTGTTCTGTTAACACATTAAATTGGTCTCGACGTTCCATGTACCGTTTTGGTGCTCTGTGGTTATCTACTAAACGTACTAACTCTATAAAATCTTCATCATCCGTTAATTGTTCATAATAATCTTCCATTTTTACCGCCCTGTCAAAATTTTGTGTCACTTCGTTCTGCTTGAACTGCTGTTGAACCGAGGAATACTGCCGATCAAATAAATCTAAGTATGAACGTAGTTCAACTCCTGAACTTGCTTTGTACAAGTGTCAAATTCAAGTTGAACTTAGTTCAGCTCTGAACCTAGTTTAAACTTCTATTGTACAAGTGGCCCTGAGACAGTTTATATAATATGTTAATTTTAAATTTCTAATCAGGATCGTTTTACTTTTATTTTATAGGTATGATGAAATAAAATATAGTTAAGGTAAAAACAGAAATTAATTCTTTTAAGTGCAATATTACTCAACATAACATATTATTTATTATTGCAATTTAAACTATTATGACATTTTGATGTACATAAAGTATTATTTCTTTTACATAAACATTTACTTGTTGCACACCTTGTACTTTTACAGTTACATTTTTTAAATCCTTGACCATGTCTAAGCGATTGCAATTTTGCTGCTGTTCTGAGAGAGAGTTCTGTCTCAGGGCAAATATTTTTATCCAAAATATTAATTGGACAAGTACCAAATTCAGAACGTGAGTAACACTTTGAAATAATGCCATCCTTTGTGGCTAAACGAAGGAAACCACTCGGTTATTTCTTTTACAAATGCTAAAATAGATCTTGGATCTCCTCTTCCTCTGTCGACCTCTGGGACAGGGATTCTGACTGTATCACCAACTAACGGCATTGGATGGGAAGAATTGCTTAGGTGTTTCATTCTTCTTGCTTGGTTGTGTAAAGCTTCTTTAGCATCTGATCGAGTTTTATTTATGTGTTTACTTTTAATACACAAGTTGCACAATACATTATCATTTTCTTGATTTAGCGTACATTCTAAGTGAATATAATTTTCACAAGATCTGCATAATATGAAATCATCGCCATCCTTTTCACATACATTACAAATTAATCTCTTAAAAAGATTGTGCTCATTACTTCGAATTTGAATTTCTGGGTGACTTAAAGTTGGCAGTACAGTATCTTGCTTATTTTCACATAAATTTAATATATTATTACTTTCGTTCAAGTTTTATGGATTGGTCACTACCGCATTATATGTAGTGGAATCTAAATAAATCAATAAATAAATATATTGTTATTTTGACAATTTTTGTAACTGTACCTGTGGAATGTAAAAATGATGAAACATTTTCGTCATCTCTTTGTGTATTTTCAGTTGAAGTACCTTGATTAATTATAATATTTGACAATACTTTAATATACTGAGTTTCTGAACAATTTTCGGATTCTTCAATTTGTCCATGAATTTCATCATTTTCCAAATGTGTTTCGAATTGTACTATTTTTTCTAACTTCTCCTCGGTCTCTATATTTTCGTAAGATTCGGGTGGCAAATTTGAATCTTTTAAGCCAATCCTTGCCTTAGTACCAAACATAGCTTGATATGGTGTACTTTTAATTCCCGAGTGGTACACAGTATTTTTCATGAATTGGACAAATTTGACTGCGTCCCATCTACACCCATTTATATAGCATTTTACACTTTGAGGCGAAAATTAGAATTCACAATATTTTCATATAGTATGAATGTGGTCTTTTAGTGAGTGTATTGGTTAACTTAAAGACATTTATCAGTTTTATGATTATACGGATTTAAAGGTGTAACAGTAAAAAATTAATATTTCGTTACAATAACCTCTTTTAAAGTAAGTATTGTTTTATTATTTATTTTTAATATAACTTGACCATGCTCTTTCTAGAAATAATAAAATATGCGCCGACTAAATGGACAAAGAGATTTTACGCTGCCGAATAAGGGGAAAATGAGCGCCTTATTACAAAGAAACATACCAATGAAACCTTATCCGTATGTTTAATTTTTTTGTTTCTCTATTTTTTTATTTTATATAGCAAATAGAATTATCAAAAGCCCTAGACAAAGTTAAAGTGTATGAAAAGAAATTAAGTGCTATTCACAAACTAATATAACATTTTTGGAATTATATTGTTTTTTTTTGTACTGTTTAATTTTATATTTATTTTATATTAAAACGCATGAAACTGAATTTGGTATCTTTATTAGAAACTTAATTCTTTCAAGTCTACAAAATGAATCAAAGGAAATACGCAATAAATTAATAACGAGCCATCGAAAAAATTCATAATTGGAGTAGACTGTAAAATTGGGTTGGTACTTTAACCACTTCCACATAATGACACGTTACTTGATGCTTGACAGTTTCATTTGGTGTCATTGTAAAAAAAGGTTATGGCATTGAAATGATACTACAACAAAAAAGAAAACAAATAATTTATTTAATATCGAAATCAATCAAAATTTACATATAGCTACAGAAGTTGTTGAAAATGTTGACCATTTACATCTAAACACAAACAATTTTCTTAATAAGAGTTTTGAAAAATTTGAGACAAACTTATAGTTTCAATGTCAAATAATAAATGTCATTATGTGGAAGTGGTAAAAGTACCAACCCAATTTCACAGTCTACTCCAATTATGAATTTTTTCGACGGCTCGTTATTATCTGGATGGGACCGATCCTGATAGTAAAGTATGCAGGAAATTTACAGAGAACCATATTCGTCCAGAAGAGAAATTAAAAATGAAAGTGAAGTTGGCAACTCAAATTTTTAGTCGTGATGTATATGCTGCCCTTACATTTGCCCGAAAATGTGGTCACATGGAAAGCCAAGGCACAGCAGAATGAATTTTATTTATGGATCAATTGTTTGAATCGATGAACAGTGTAAAGAAATCTGCAAAACCCTTAAACAGACCACTCACTGATAACTCACCACACTTTACTTTCTGGGCTGATGCAAAGCGCTTCCTTAGTGAGCTTGAATTTCAAATTAACGGTCAACATGTTAACCCCGCCATCAATTCCCCATTTCATTGCTACTATAAGAAATATCCAAAGCCTTTGGAATTATATGAAGGGATTCGGATTTAAATACCTTACTACAAGGTGTTTAAATCAGGATCCTTTAGAAAATTTTTTTTGGCTATAATTTCAGGCCAACTTGCTCTGAATTTATAGCGGCGGTGTTTTTTTAGTAATGAAACAAACATAGCACAGTTACGTTTGGGTAATGATAAGTCTGTAGTAGGAGGATCATTACACAATGCTTCTTCAGACATTGCAGGATTTATCTGTAAGAAATGTCTAAAATTAAATTTTGCTGTATGTTGTGCATATTTTCTTTCAGAAGAATGCACTGATAGCCATGCACTAATTAAGATAAAAGAATATGGCAAATTATTTTATCCTTCTACTACATTTATTAATACAACATCTTCAGTTAAAAGAGAAATATTTATTACATCTTTTGATAATATTAATGCAGATAATATATTTCGTGCAGTTGGAGATAATTTGGCAATTAACATTGCATGCTGTATGGAACATGACTGTGAAAATGTAATAAATGTAAAAAAATGTATTTTACATGTTATGTTCAAATATACAATTATGATGATTAATAGAAAATTAAATCTGAAAGATAAACGGCCTAATGAATTAATAGATAAGTATATAAAAGAACAAGAACAAAAAAAATGAATTTTGTATATTGTTTGTAAATATATTATGTTTATTACCTAACAATGTTTTTTTACATTTTATTATACCTGTTTCGAAAATATTAAATAAAGCGAATAATATAGTACTTCATAATTTGAATATACCGCGTTTTAGCCGCCCCCACAGAAATAGTACATTTCACCATTCATAGAGTTTAGAAAACAGTACAACAATAATAGCTTGGATGTCGCTTCTTCTTTAGGTTTGTTAAAGTCACTATATCTAACAAAGTACCGCAATTGGTAAGGACCATGAGTAAGAGAGAGAAAGATATATTTTGGAAACAAAATGGCCGTTTGACTGCTGTCATATTATTACTGTAATGGTAAACGTTTGTATTTGTTGTGACAATGACTGGCTGCTGTGTTGCACGATGCAAAAGCAGAAGCGAAAATGGATATCGTCTGTTCCGATTGCCAAGTGGTATGTAATTATAAATGCAATGTATTTAATATATATGTTCATACTTTGTCTAATTGTTATTATATTATCTTATTTGTTTTGACAATAAGGCAAACGTAACACACAACGGAAAGAATTATGGATGAAATGTATTGGACAAAGTGACTTAAGCCCAATGTCTATGATCTGTGAGGTAAGTGCTCAGTAACCTAATATATCGTTTAATTTGATTAGAAAACATTTAGATTCATTTTTCGGAAAAACAATTCGAACAAAAACGGATGGATAATCGAAAACTGTTACGTCCTGATGCAGTTCCAGATTTATTAACAGAAAATGAACGTTCATCTAATTCCACCGATGAGACAATAATAATGGAAGCAAGTTCATTTGGTGAAACTTCAGGCCGGAAAAGGAAACATATAAATGAAGAACTTGCAGATGTCTCCAGCAATATTACATTAGATGAATTATGTCATGGTATGAATTTGAAATACTTTATTTACCTGTTGTAGTTATATTGCATATTGTTAAACTAATGTTTATCGGTCTGTTTATTAAGTTATTACATTATACATTGTGGATTGTTAGATGAGAAAAATCAAGCAGATGAAGATGACGCGATGGTATTAGGTGATCCAGATCCAGAAATGATCGTACTGCTTTCTGATGGTGACATGCAAGAAACTCAAACACTGTTGATCAAAAAGTTGAGGAAGGCACTAAGGAAGAGTATGAAACAATGTAGTGTGTATAAGACACAGTGTGAGAAACAAGATGAAAGGCTGAAGCAACTTTTTAATGAAGATCAATTGTGGTTTTTGCAAAAAGGCTCGCATCGAGGGACAAAATGGACAGAAGAAACGCTAACAAAAGCTGTAAAGTTATACTTGGTCTGTGGTGAAAAAGGCTACGAGGAATTGCGAAATCAACACCTTCCATATCCCAGCATACGTACTATTCAACATCGCCTACGAAATTTAAAAATGGAAGCAGGTATTCTCGAAGATATATTTAATGTAATGCGGTTAAAAGTAAGCGGTAAAGTCATTAAGTACTTGTCGATGAATATAAATGAAATGAATATAAATTACAAATGTTTATTTTTTTATAGATGCCGACACTTAAACCTGAAGAGAGGCATGCAGGCTTAATAATGGACGAAGTCGCAATTAGGCCAGGTGTACAGTATGACAACTCTTTGTCATCAAGTATAGGTCGACCTACACTTAACAATTCGGATGGAACTTGTGACGATGTAGCTACACATGTGTTAGTGTTCATGCTTGCGGGTATTACAAGTAGATGGAAGCAAACTATTGCATATGAATTTACCGGAAAGTCCTGTTGTGCTAAAGAAGTTCTAGAGAGAATAAAGATGATCATAACAAAGGCGTATGAAATAGACATCACAGTGCGTGTAGTTGTATCGGATATGGGGCCTCAAAATAGAGGTGTATGGAAGTTACTGCACATAGTCGCCAATAGATACAGCAAAATAAACAATTTTTGCCCCCATCCAGTCATTCCAAATGAAAACTTATTTGTCATGGCTGATCCGGTCCATATATTCAAAAACGTTGCTGCTTCATTGACGGGTAAACACACATTTTATCTGGATGATGAATTAGTTCGAGAGTACAATCTACCATCGAATGAAGTAAATTTAGTAGCAGTGCAGAAAATCTTTGACATGGATCAAGAAGACATTATGAAGTTATGTCCTCGTCTCAAGACTAATGTTCTTAAGCCAAATCATTTTGAAAAAATGAATGTAGCCTTGAATGTTGCCTTGCTGAATCACGACGTTGCTGCTGCAATTTTGTATCAAATATCAAAAAATAAACTTGATGCGAAATATGCTACCACAGCTTGGTTCATTATTCTAATGTATAAGTGGTTCAAACTTATGACGAGCCGCACTCAAAAATTGGCTTTGTCGCATTTGAATTCAAACGAGCATGCAGATACAGTAAATTTTTTAACTTCTTTTATTAATCTAATTCGGCGGATCAAACTTGATGATAATATTTGGAAGCCTTTCCAAACGGGGCTTCTAGTATCTACGCAAACTGCTTTGCACCTTCAGGAGATTTATTTAGAAACAGAGAAATTCAAGTATATTATGTTAGGCAGGTTTACCCAAGACTGTCTTGAGAACATGTTTTCGTCAATCCGTCATCGTCACCCTGTACCTGATGCACGTGAATTTAAAACTGCTCTCCGACTGGTATGCTTGTCTCAATTTGAAGGGAAAATCAATCATGGAAGCTACCAAAATTCTGAGACAAGTCATTTACTTACATACTGCGACTCTCTAAATGCAATAGCCATGACGTTAGCAATAACGAGAGTGATTATATACTAATGCAAGCTTTTACTGGACCTGAACCTGTATTAAGTGACCACGTTAAAGAGGCCCTGTATAGTTTTATTGGTGCTCTATTATTCAAATTGAAGAAGAATTTTAAAACGTGTGACAATTGCTACAACGTTTTGTTGCGTCGAGAAAACGAAAATATAGAAGTTGGTCAATTTACGACATTCAGGGAATATAAAACAGATAAAAATGCCTTAGGTTATGCTAATAAGGAAATTTTTAATTTTATGTCAGAGTGTGAACTTCGATATAGACTTTATGAGGACAAAATAATACAAAATAAAATAAGTCAAAAGCAAATCACTATCATACTGCAACAATCTGAAAATCTTCCACTGGTGCCTAATTGCCACAATGTAGTGTTAAATTTAATCAAATTGTTTGTAAAAAGTAGAGTTTATTTTTCATTACGAGAAAAAAATAAAAAGGTATCAACAACTTGTGATAAAAATAGTAGAAGCATTGCTATGAGATCCGCTGTCAAAAAATAAATATAAGCTTGCCATAATACATATTTCGTTTTATTTACAAAAAAATGCATGTATAGTTACTAAAACAAATTTAAACAATAAATAATATTGAAAATCGTCATAATATGTGTCAATTCCATAAAGTCACTAAAACAGGACATTTAAAAATCGCGCTACTCACTACATTTCAGTTGGTATTGGAATCAATATGGCGTCCTAATTGCGGTACTTTGTAGATATAGTGACTTTAAGGTTTGTTCGAACAAAGAGTTTGTGATAGTTTGCTGAATTGTTTGAATGCGCATGTTTGGTTGGTAACTCATTTCCAACTAATTTCTGATTTTGCTTGTACGAACGGTTTCAGTAGCCTTACTATGTAACTTCATAGAGTAGAAAATTTCTTTATTTCTCTATTTTTATCGAATTTGGTACTATGTAAAATATGTATGTATACGATCGCAACACCCGAACATGAAACCGAATGTATAAAAGTAGAAAGACCTATTCGGCTCTTTCTATCAATTTCTATGGATTTTATCTCTCTCTTACAAATACGAATATTGTTCCCATACCATTCCAAACAAAGCAATTCTAAGTTTGAGGAAACATAACCATAAAACATTCGGTGAAAGCTGACGTTATTGGTTATTAGTGTATTCAAATAAAATTATTTAAAAAAATGTCTACATTAAGCGATTATGACAGGTAAATTGTAATGGGAAATTTTATTTTTATAATTAACATGAAAAACTGTTGTAGGAGTTCGCGAACGCGATTGTAAAGCAAAGCCTGAACATTGGGCCATCATATTGGACTTCCTAGAGGAACATCCAAATTTATTGCAAAATAAATTTGAAATGTTTGACGGAGACAATAGGGAAAAAAAAGTTATGGCTAGACATAGCCAATAGACTAAATAGTTTAGGGCTAGGATTTAAAACACCGGAGAAGTGGCAATTGGTATGTAACTGTAAATAATTAGATATTTTATTCATTTCAATTCAAATGATGTTAATGAAACAATATTTTATAATGAATGTAATCGAAAAACGGTTCTAGTTACTACACTTCTAACAACTATTGCTGTTATTTTTCGTGTAAACGTAGTGTGTTTATTGGAAAGTAAAAATAATAGCACGCTCCGAGAATATGTTCCTTAATATATGTCATGACTCATCACTGATGACTGATGTTACAAATACAAATGTATAATCAAAAGTGTCGCAAATGCAAAAATTAAGCGCTTTGTTTATTGTTAAAGTTTAGAAAACATTTTATTATAAGAGGCAGGTAGTGTTTATCCACTCAAAGAAGTAATTGATACATTTCACAATACTTTTCTTTTAGAAATTTGGTTTGCAGAACAATAGACGATACTTTTTATACTTTCGTTATAGGAATAGAACATATGCCAGGATAATAAGGAATAAAGAACGATTGTCCAGAAACATTCAACAAAATCAATTAGGTACTCTAAACGAAATATAATGCATATCTTCTTTATTGCTATTTACTACAGTAATCCTTTCATACAGAAATCACTTACCGGCAAGTATATGCATACTGGTGCATGTACACCCATACATTTTTTTCAAAATTCGTAGAACTATTTATAAACTACGATTCAGAAACTTCTTTCATGTATTAGTAATAAAAAATGGATGGTTTATTTTAATACTAAGGTAATACATATAATCATTTTTCAAATACCAGAATTTAATTGCATTTGTATTGATTATACGCCGGTGGGGATGCACTACATACGGTCCTGCCTTACCGCAAAAATCCTCAGCTCTATTTATAATACTCAGGAAAGTGGTATATTTATAATCGCATAATATATTTACCTGGAAAGAAGGTTATCTTCGTTTGTGGAAGTTCTAGAAAACTTTATAATCATTATTATAGAGCTTTCCATCATGTCTAACTTAGCTTACGTTTAAGCAGCGCTCAATTAGAAGATTCTGGACTTTTCCCTTTGATTATTTTCAAAATAAGAACACCTCAGCAGGATATAATCATTGTACATAACCTAGCAGTTTTCTACGTATAATTGAAACGTATGCAGATTTGAGATAAGTAAAACTACCAGACGATTGTGCCAAATATTTGAAGCCTACCTAGCTGTACTTTTGGAGATTCCTCAGAGTATTCTACATCCAGAGAACACGTTGTATTAGATATTACCATTTCGGTCATAAGCACCAGGTATTCTTAAGAAAATTTATTCCTGTATTTAAATTAAAGATATAACATTTCTTGCGGTCTCATATTATAAAATTAAATTACTCACGTTATTTCAAAAATAATATTCTTCTGCATATTTTTATCAGTATTTTGTAATTCTTATTTTGTTAATCACCAGATTTTGACACGACCCATTCATTTTTAATATAAAAATTCACTAATTTGGTGTAGGCAACCCAATGTATCTAGTATTATAGAAGGTTACATACGTATACATTTAAAACTTGTTTAATAAAACATTATTGTATCTTGTAGTCTATCGTCATAATATTATTTAATAAATTTATTAGTTATTTAATTTGACTCAGTCGTTTTATTTTATGTATTTCTGTGTTGCTGTCTGTGTATTCGGAACTCGCTTTGTCTCTGAGATTAAGAAGTTTTTTTGCTTATTATTATATTAAATTCTTTATTTTCATTTCTGAGCTAGTTTTTCTGTCATTTCATTTTTATTTCTCATTCATTATTATTCAGCCTTCCGCAACATATCATTTATTGGCACCAACAACGTAGGGGCTGTTATCAGTATCATATCAATATATATATATATATATATATATATATATATATATATTGAGGTGATTCATGCCCTGGTATATAATGAGGCCTCAGAACGGAGATACAGAACTGATTTTTAAATTGTTAATTTTAAAATATAAGTTATATATTGAACTGTATTTTTGCCATGTCTAATCAATAAAGTTAATTCCGCGTTTTTAATTACTCAAATTTGAATCTTTTTTTTATTTAATTCATTGTAGTCATTTACTGAAGTCATGCACATTTACATTATCATTTCACCGAAGACTTTTTAACTTAATTGATTGGAAATATTTATGACATTTTTTATGACAATTAGCTGTCTCTAATTTGTATTGCATTAGGCGGGAATGATTCCCTTGTAATCAAGTATTTAGCGCAAAACTGAACTTTCAAAACACAATTTTGAATACAGTAAGATTAGAATTATGAGTAATGTAAAATATTAAAACGATTAGCCATAGTAATTTAGTCTTTTTAATTTAAAAAGTACGAGATTAAATAAATACTAACAAGGATTACGAATAAGATGCCTGGAGATGATTGAAAACAATAGAGAGTCAGGGGAGAAAAATAATAAGTTTGACAACGTGTGGATATTATAAGAGTGTTCTACCTATTATTGGTAATAAAATAAGAAAATAAATTAGTAAACCTTACCAAAACATATCCTACGTATTACTCACCAACCAGATATCGGTTTACGAAGTTTTCACATCCGAAGACCTGCCTGATCATTTGAAAACGAAAATTCCAATTTTCCAAAGGACGCCCAAACCCAGCCTAGAATATTACCTGCTTGTTTGTTCCAACTGCACCTGTATTCCTGCCTCTAGACACGAATAACCATTGACCATCCAGAATTTACCGCTACAGAAATCTGAGTATCCATTTATTTACATCTCTTACAATTTTAACCATTCTTAATTTACAATTTGAAAACTAATCGTTAATATTATTATGTACGAATACCTATAATGTTAGAATTTAATCTATATATTACATAAGTCAAGA
This sequence comes from Melolontha melolontha, assembly GCA_935421215.2. NCBI lineage: Eukaryota > Metazoa > Arthropoda > Insecta > Coleoptera > Scarabaeidae > Melolontha > Melolontha melolontha. Next base: position 91,438,725 of record OW285241.1, read on the forward strand.
ATACAGTTCCCTTAAGTTTTTGAATTAGTTTTAGATAGATTATATACCAATATTAGCATTCAATTTAATCACGTGACTGCTATAATGTTAATTTGTTTGTATATCATGTATCAACTTACCTTCATGAATTGTTATGCTCATTAAATCTGTCATTTTTACATTTCACCTCCTAGTTTTATTCTTTAAAATATATAAGTTTGTCACTTGGTAAAAAAACAATTTTAAAAATAATAAACAGGTATTCTATCAATTCACCGAACTCGCATTGTCTTTGTATAAGCACCATAAAACTTAAGCTAGCCGGAGTCTCTTATTAAGATACAAGTAAAATAATTAACAATACCAATAGCACTTGAGGGAAGCCGATTGAAGTTAAGTATTAATTATTTATTTTGTCTTTGTTGAAATCTAGAGATTTTTCCTGTCTTTCACTAATACTTACGTCATTTATTGGGCATATTTATTACCACTTTGTGCTATTTTAAGTTATTTTTAATTTCTGGGCAAATTCAATAATTACTTTAACGTTAGTTACACGTACCATCTATAAGACCTTTCTGGGTTACTTCAATATATATATATATAGTGTGTGTTCGTGGATATTGGTAACTTTTTTATATTATCTGCTAGGGAAGGGTCAGTTCCTACTGCTAGGCCTGCCTCTATGGTGCCATTAATGTTTGGTAATGTAATTGAAAAAGCCATATCTCAGCAGAAAATTTAAAATCGTGTATTGCTCTCAGTCAACTGTCCACAAGTTGGTGTGTTCGTGGATATTGGTAACTTTATATTATCTGCTAGAGAAGGGTCAGTTCCTACTGCTAGGCCTGCCTCTATGGTGCCAAAAAAAAAGTTTTCATTCTGGTAACCACGTAATCGATAACTGTTATTGGTGCTATATGTTCATAGTGGATAGTGTGAACGCAAAAATACCAAGGACCATTTATGTTATAGGGGGTGTTCATACAATTGAAGGTACATAAAAATACATTATCAAAATCTCTTTATTTCACAAAGAAAGTTAACATACATAATATGTATAACGAAATAAACATTTATTAAAAAAATAACAAATAAAAATATGTATGTACGATCCTATGTAATAAAAAGTAAATATCTATTTATCTCCTTAAGAAAGAAAAAAGTTGCACATGGACATTAGGGTGACAATGGTTTGTATGTAAAAAAATTTTTGTTCGAATTTTAAAGTTTTTTCAACGGAATATTGTGCCAATAGGTCCAAGAGTTTTGTGCCGAAAATTTGAGCCAAATCGGACAACGTTTTCTGGACGCGCATCCAGGTCAAAGGTCAGGTATTTGCATATTTCACAGCTAGTATGAAATAAAGTTGAGAAACCCATATATTTTCTACTTTATTTTAAAAAACATCTGGATTCTGTAGACTTTTAATAAAGAGGACACTCAAATAGTTTTTTTGGGAACTAACTCTCAAATTTCCCTTGCGTCAAAGTGATCCACAAACTATTTTATTTCAAAAATGTTTAATATATGTATGCCATTATTGGCAATGTATATAAATTCTGTGTACTTTTGATAAAATAACTTAAAAATATTGCAGGAAAAAGTTAAGATACAAATTTTCAATTAACATAAAGTTTATTTCATTTCAATATGATACGTTTTTTTCCAACCTTAGCTTCTTATATTTTTTAAATTTCTCCATATTAGACAAATTTTGTAAATTGAAAATGCAATAATTGCAAAGAAATATTAGAAAAAACAATTGACACAAAGCAGGATGGAATATGCATATATTTTCTGCTGCGCTACCAGCGTCGACCGCATTCAATGGTCAATCTACTACTTTTTCTAATTTTAAAAACAAAAATTATGATCGGTGATTTGGTAGGTTTTTTTTCTTTTAAAATCTACAGATCAAAATCTTTTTGCAGAGAATATAGATTAGCATTTTTTGAATACAGCTGCCTATATTTTTGTACCACCTGTAAAATATTAAACCATGTCAAGAGAAAAAAAAATTAAAAAAGTTATAATATATGATAGTTACTTTCATTAAATGTTCTTTCTGTTCCTCATCTTTTGTTATTTTGTCATGGTATTCTTGAATTAACTTAATGCCTCTTTCAGCACAATCATTAACAACAGCCAAGTTTTGAATAATTTGTTTCGCTCTTAGGTACTCTCCTGTAACACTCCAAGAACGTGGATCGTTGCTGAAAAACTCTATTGAAATTCCAAATCTCTTGAAAACTTTTTTGGTATTTTTTGAAAACAAATCTTGTAAAATATCAGAGTTATCTCTGAAAATAAAACTTTTTAAGTTTTCCTTCTTTATTATTAGCTTCTTTGCTATCTCTTCATCCTCATTTCCAGATATATCTACAGACATATTCGCTACTAGCTTGCTTTTTGTTATGTTGTCTATCCTTTCGTCAAACAAAGAAAAGCCCACACATTCTTCGCTTAAGTAATACAGATGATTTAATACCTTTGAAATGGCTTTGTCCGCAATATTTTGATTGACTGTTTTGTAGTTTTCCAATTTTCTCAAAAACATAATATCATTTAAAGCAGCTTTATCCGCTTTATTTGAATCAAACCAAAAATTTGAATAACAACTTACAATGAAACCTGTTACTTCTATCAAAGCACTGATTTCAAAATCTGTCACTTCAGGAAATTGATTGCGAAAAATCACTATCTTTAAAGAGTATATAGCCTTGGCCATCCATCTTGCGTAGTGCAGTGCACCGGGTTTTCTGAATTTTATTCCTAAAGGAGGATTGCCACCAAGGAATATAATTACTAACTCCAAAAATTCTTTATAATCATTTCTCGGGAATGAATCGTTCATTTTTCCTAAAGCAAAATCTAAAAGTTCACCAAAATTATCGCCTATAATTTCCATAATTCGTGGATGAGCTATTCCTGGCACAAAACTATCTGTATTTATTTCTGGCCAATGTTTTTTGAATTTTTTAAAAATCGTTATGTCCGGTCCAGAAGACACTCCAACATTGGCCTCCGTAAAAACTGCTGCCAAAACAATTTCGAAAATATGGTGTCTGCAGCCTAGAAATAGAATTTCTCTTCCAATAGATCTCTCCAAAAGCACACATGCACCTTTCAATCTACCAGTGTTGGATGATGTTGTATCAAAAACAAACGCTTCCGTTCGTTCCAAAATATGTTTGTCTTCTAATGCATCATAAACTGCAGAAGAAATTTCCGCTCCAGTCCCAGAGGGAATATCAGGCATATCTATAATTTGCTCTAGGCCTGGAGCCGTAGCAATTATAGCCAAACGGTCTTCTGATTTTCCCGTTATTGTCGATAACAGTTTAGTGTCCCAATGGATGGTCAAAAGTTGATCACTTGCAGTAAACTTTTCTATAATTTTTTCACTTTGCGTTAATCTTAATTGCGCTCTTTCCCGACTTATGGAGGTTCGATTTAAAATATAATCGGATGTATTAAGTCCGACGGCGTCAATAACTGCAACCAATAAGTGTACAGCATCTCTCTGACTTATTTTTAACTTGTCGAAAACTGCAGCTAGTCTTGACGTTAAGACACTTTGCTTTTTCGTACAAGAAGTACTGCGAAAACGTTTTGCCTCAATCGAACATTCAGAATATTCATCCTCTGATGTTGCAGCATCTTCAGACGCGGAAAATTCAATCATATTGCAGGCTGAAATAAATTTTGTCACAGTTCAGTACTTCCAACAAAAATTTAAAACAACGTTATTTAACATTTAATTAAATTTTTACCTGATGAAGTTGATGGTAATTCGTCACTTGATTTTTTACGCAACTCTTCTTGTTTTTTGCGATTTCTTATTCTTTCCTCTTTTTTTTTAGATTACAGTCGACTCCCAACATACAACCTTCGCGACCTTTCATTCTTTGTTTAATTAAAAATTGCTTGTCTTCTAAATCTATTAGTTCCAGTGCATCGGTACGAGCAATATCGAAGAGATCGCCTAAATTATCGCTCCACAGTTTTCTTCTGTTTTTATGAATGTCGGACACTCTAGATATATTTTTTTTTAAATCTTTCCATTCCTCATACAGACGCAACATTTTTTTTGTACACCAGTGCAAATCGTGAACAGGAATACGGGCCTTTTCCCAAAAAATTTTACACTCTCTTACCACAAGATCAGCACTATCTTTTGCAGTTAATTTCGTTGTCCTCATATTATGAAAAAAAACTTTGAGGCAGTCCCCCTTCGAGGGAAGTTTAGAACCAACTATTTGGTGTTTTGAATAGCCTATTAAAAATATTTCTTCCCTTAACGAGGGCATTGTTATATATTTTTACCAAATTCACAAAAAATCTCTAACCAAAAGCACTTTACACAAGTAATTCACACGACTGAATGCAATTTATATAATTCTTGGGGAAATACATAATTCAGTCGTATTTTAAAAATCTAGTAGGCCTTGAAATTTATCAGTAGAATCCGTTAAAAATAATGGTTGTTTTAAAATATTTGACATGTAGATGGCGTGATTTAATACAAACAAACAAATGTGTTTTTGTAGTTAACGTTTTTGAATAAAAGCATCTATTAATTTCCTGACATAAAGGAAAGGTTAATTACCAAAAAAGTTCTTTTTACTATTTTTTTCACTAAAATATATAAATCCACATTTTTTCATTAAATATTGAAAAAAAATAAACGAGTTCAAAAAATTTATTTCGTATATATTGTAAAATATGAAAATACCTGACCTTTGACCTGGATGCGCGTCCAGAAAACGTTGTCCGATTTGGCTCAAATTTTCGTCACAAAACTTTTGGACCTATTGGCACAATATTCCGTTGAAAAAGCTTTAAAATTCGCGAAAAAAATTTTGGCTGTCACCCTAATGGACATATTGCAGTGAATTGTGGTGTTAATTGCTTATTTAACTTGGTCCACAATACACAGTAGCTTGGCCGGTCTATCTCAAGTCGGGTTAGCCTTCCAGGAGCTCTTGTATCTTCAGGGTTACCCTCACAGGGTACGTAGTACATTAATAAAACAAAAGGTATTAGAAAACAAACCGCACGAAATTTTAATAAAAAAAAAAAAATTGACATTATCAAATATAAAGCCGCACTGAAACATCTACTGTGTAACAGTGTGATGAAAACTTTTATACAAATGACAATAAAAGAGAAAAAACCTCACTAAAATGACCGCGAACAAAATTAACCTAATTAAATATTCAGGAAAACTTTCTAACTTCATCAATTACTTTATTCGCAACTAAACGTCAACAGAACATTTCTGTATGCGCACGCATTAATCCTGACCTATGCGCACATTCAACATGGTACAAATATAATTTTCCCACCAAATTCTAACCGTCTAGAATGTATTACTGAAAAAAAAACTAAATATATTTTTATAAACTACAATTTTTTTTACTGAATCTACGAGCTCATTCAACATAGAAATAACATAAATAAACTAATTTATATATACATATAATAATACTTGCTAAAACACTTACATTAATTAATTAATGCAGTCATCACACTTCACAAAAAAAAATATTAACATGAGAGATTTCAGATAGGCGGCATAAATCAAAAATTATAAGTATAAAAGACTCGTAATAAATCGAGAACTAATTTTAACACTTCAATATCACTAAACTAAAAACATAAACCGAAATTATTATAATGACCTGAATAAAAAAGAAGTCTTTATCCAGCAGACAATTAATTAGACCTATCTGTTCAATAGCTGGTTAATCTCTGCCAACATCTCGGAAACGGAAAATATCCCCATATCTAACATAAAAATCAAAAGAGCAACAACAGCTATCACATCCGAAATGGCGGGAACTGCAAACATCAATCATGCTCGAACATACTACAGTCGTGGACCAAAATACACATTATAATAAATTTTTCGATAAATATTAAATATTCTTAAATATTTTTCTGGAATAAAATACACATAAATATATAGTCTTTTCTAGTTTCTTTAAATTTTCTCTTCGGGGAAAAATTCACTGCATTTCCCCAAGATTATTCGAGAAAAAAAGTCAGGACATTTCTAAGCTTTGTTGAAGGATAATCTTCCGCACTAGCATATACGACAGTATCGCACTCTGTCATTCTCCCCGCACTAACATGTTGCATAGCTGTCCAGCAGGGTGATCCTCTTCCTTGTGCAACGGTGCAGCGAACAACTACAGCACATCCAATTAAATTTGTATTTTCTCAAAATTACCAATTCCATAATTTTCAAAATTTTCAAGTAGCAATGTCATATTAACTTTTGACATTTTATTATATTGTTTATGCCATTTTAGCTTGACATAATTAATTTATGTCATTTTGACTTGACATAATTACATAGGTTTCGTTACATGCATCGTAGACGAAGGAACACTCCGGAGTAACAGCCGTCGTCGAAGTATAATCGAGTTCTCCCTCGATCTCCTGGACATGGATGACTCCATTGAATTTCATAAACAAAAGAAAAGCATAGTGTCAAAATCTCATTCAGCAAAATCATTATCATAATCAAAATCAAAATCATTAACCATTAATCAACAACAAAAACCCATATCATTATATTATTTTCTTCTTTCAAACAATTGCCATCAATCTTTCTTCTTACTATAACTATCCATTACCATTAACTCATTTTATTCTTTTACTTCCTCTTCTTAGGACTCCTGGACCCATTTAATTTTTTGTTCATTAATAATTATATTATCATTATTAATAAATCAATTCCCATAAATCCTTTCCTAATTCTTATTGTAATTATCAATAACCATATTCATATTCCTTTAATTCGCTGATAATTTCTTATAATTCAATTTTTACTCATTCTCAAACTCTCATTATTGTCATAATCAAAAACCATACTCATATTCCTTTAATCATGCCAATTTTTCATCTATTTCATTTAATAAATCTAACACCATAACTTTTATTTCAATATATATATATATATATATATATATATATATATATATATATATATATATCATTCAAACTTTTTATAACCATAGCTACTGCTACATCATACATTTTTACTCTCGACGAATTTCATAAAACAAACTTTTATTTTCGTATACTTTTTCATTATCGACGAACTTTTATAAACTTTTTCATTCAACAAATATTTATTTCATTTTCTTCTTCAATAAAAATACATTTCTCTTTATCATAATAAACTTTTTCTATAATTAGTATTATCGAAATACTTTATCAATTTTCTCGAATACTTACTAGTATTATCACAATCTCAATACCATCTACTACCATCTCATCTTCATACAATAATTTAATTTCAATATATTCTACGTTATATTTATTTCGATACCATAAATCACATCCAATAACTTTTCCAAAATTTTTATAATCCTCTAATACATCGAATTCCAATTAATTATCCAGGCAAAAATCATTATTCCTCGCATATTCAATTTTAATAGTTTACAACATTCATACTTCATGTTGGGCCTATCTAAAATATCCGACTGTATATACGTTTTGATCTATTTTCATTTTTACCATAATTTTTATATTAAACGTAGGTCTAGTTATCTTAAATCTAGTACCCTTATAATTCATATTTTTCAAAGTATTTCGTTTTATAAAATCATTGTTGACATTAATATAATTTTCATAATTTGAGAAACAATTGTATTTTAAAACATAATTACAGGAATCGTTGTATTTATTTTCTATATGGTTATTCCTATTATAATTACAAATTCTGTTTGGAGAAGCCAATTTAATTTCATTTCCTCTTTGTTCATTCTTAATTTCATTAATGACCACTGCCTGATTTATTTCTTCATTTACGTTTCTATTTAATTCATTTACCATTTCAACATCATTACTTTTAATCATATGACATTTTAAATTAGAATTTCTTCTAATTATATCAGACTCTCTTATCTCATTACTTTTAAGATTAATTTTATTTAATATGAACTCTTTTCTTACCCCTATGTGGTCATCTATTCCTCCTGCTTCACCATCAACTCCTTTGAATCCTTCCTTAATTTTGACCTCGTCAGGCACCATGTCCTCCAAGATTATAACCTCCTCCTCGTAACCGTTTCCCTTGTCCTGCGGCTTATATTCTTCCCCAGGCACCTTCTCCAAACTAGCTTTCATCACTACCTCATTCTCTCTTCTAATTTGTTCCATTTCTTCTTCTATTTGTTTTACCTCAACGTGTACCAATTTAATTTCGCTCACTATACTCTTTCTATCTATTTGATTGTTATCTTCGAACACCATGATTTGGTCCATTTTTCTTTCCAATATTTCTTCTCTTTGTTTTATGTTTTCCATTTCATTATGGTTTCGCTGCATCATATTCATCATCATTTGTTGTTGCTTCATCATCATTTGTATCATGTCCATCATCATGTTATTACTGACTCCTCCGAAGGGTCCTTCTTCATGCATGTAACCAGCATTACCTATTCTTTGTTTTATATCTAACTTATTTTCCATTTCTAAAAAATTATTTTGTTTAATTATAATTTTGTTTATAATTTTTCTTCTTTCGCCTTTTTTCTTTGTTCGCCCCATGTTGGTTTACGTCATAAATATGCAGTGAATTGTGGTGTAAATTGCTTATTTAACTTGGTCCACAATACACAGTAGCGTGGCCGGTCTATCTCAAGTCGGGTTGGCCTTCCAGGAGCTCTTGTATCTTCAGGGTTACCCTCACAGGGTACGTAGTACATTAATAAAACAAAAGGTATTAGAAAACAAAGATTCACCGCACGAAATTTTAATAAAAAAAAATTAAAAAAAATTGACTATCAAATATAAAGCCGTACTGAAACATCTATTGTGTAAAAGTATGAGGAAAACTTTTATACAAATGACAATAAAAGAGAAAAAACCTCACTAAAATGACCGCGAACAAAATTAACCTAATTAAATATTCAGGAAAACTTTCTAACTTCATCAATTACGTTATTCGCAACTAAACGTCAACAGAACATTTCTGTATGCGCACGCATTAATCCTGACCTATGCGCACATTCAACATAGTACAAATATAATTTTGCCACCAAATTCTAACCGTCTAGAATGTATTACTGAAAAAAAACTTTTTTCCTTAATATTCATCTGACTCTAAATATATTTTTATAAACTACAATTTTTTTTACTGAATCTACGAGCTCATTCAACATTCAAATAACATAAATATAAGTATAACATAAGTATAATAATACTTGCTAAAACACTTACATTAATTAATTAATGCAGTCATCACACTTCACAAAAAAAATATTAACATGAGAGATTTCAGATAGGCGGCATAAATCAAAAATTACAAGTATAAAAGACTCGTAATAAATCGAGAATTAATTTTAACACTTCAATATCACTAAACTAAAAACATAAACCGAAATTATTATAATGACCTGAATAAAAAAGAAGTCTTTATCCAGCAGACAATTAATTAGACCTATCTGTTCAATAGCTGGTTAATCTCTGCCAACATCTCGGAAACGGAAAATATCCCCATATCTAACATAAAAATCAAAAGAGCAACAACAGCTATCACATCCGAAATGGCGAGAACTGCAAACATCAATCATGCTCGAACATACTACAGTCGTGGACCAAAATACACATAATAAATTTTTCGATAAATATTAAATATTCTTAAATATTTTTCTGGAAGAAAATACACATAAATATATAGTCTTTTCTAGTTTCTTTAAATTTTCTCTTCGGGGAAAAATTCACTGCAATATGTATCTATGTGCAACCGTATTACATATTTATTTTAGGTCTGAAAAAATGTGTAATTTTTTTCTGAATCTTTTTAGATTGAATATTCAAAAGGACAGCCTCTTCTAATATATTTTGAAGCAATAAATTTTTACTTATGTCAAGATTATTTTCTTGAGCCCATTGCACTGCTAAACCCAAAGCTTCTGCAGCAGCAGCATGTGAAACACGCTGATGATCTAATTCTGCTTCCTCATCCTCAGGAACTTCATCGTCGAAGATTTCGATTTCAGATTCATCTTGACGATCTTCATTCCATATTTCTATGTCTTCAGATGTGTTACCATAATTTATTTCATTAAGTAGTGTAACTGTGTCCTTAAGTGCTTCATTGTAGTCAATCTCTTTAGCGGCATTAATTTGCTTCACAATTTCCGATAGGGGAATATCATCTTCGTCCGGTTCGTTACACTTTAAAATGTTATTCCAACATTTACGAATTATATCAGGATTAAGTTTATTCCACGCAATCGTCAGATGCATTATAGCATCCCGTATTGTTAAAAGTTTCAGACTTTCTGTTAATTGATCACTTTTTCCTACAATTGAACTTAAAAGGCTTTTCCTATAGTAAAGTTTTGTTAATTTTAAAACGTTCTGATCTAGCGGTTGTATTAATGGTGTGACATTGGGTGGCATGAATATTACGAATATCATTCCATCGGCTGTTCTTAGCTTCTCTTTTGGTGGGTGACTAGGAGCATTATCTAGTAGAAGAATGGCTCTTGGAGGCAACCCATGGGATTTTAAAAACTTCTTTACCTACAAATGCGTAAGGAAATGTATTATTTTATGTATCTCCGTTTTTACATTACATAATATAAGCTTACCTCAGGGACAAAATTCTCAAAAAACCACCCCTTAAAGATTTCACAAGTCATCCATGCATTTTTTGAATGTTTGTAAATCACAGGATTTTGGAATTTACTTAATGCTCTCGGGTTCCTAGATTTTCCAATAATAAGAGGTGTCAATTTATGTTCGCCTGTAGCATTTGTGCAGCCTAAGAATGTCAATCTTTGCTTTGCAATTTTTAACCCTGGGGCTGTTTTTTCTGATAAAGAAACGTAAGTCTTTTCGGGGAGAAGCTTCCAAAATAATCCCGTCTCATCTGCATTATGTATTTGTTAGTGACTTAAATTTAGTTCTTGTATAATTCTGTATAATTCCTGTTTAAAGGGGTCGACCAATTCCGGCTGCGAAGATAATTTTTCTCCCGTAATTTTTAGAAATCGGATGCCATAACGGGTCTTAAATCTTTGCAGCCAACCATCACTAGCTGTAAATGTTTCGTTTCCACATAAGCTTAATGCTTTTTCTCGAATTATGTCGCCACTTACAGGTAAATTACGCTCTCTTTGTTTAAGAAACCATTTGTAAAGTTCTTTTTCCATTAATTTGTATACAGATACCTTCAAGGTACGTCTTTGAGAAGGATTTAACATATTGTCTACAGCTTCTAAAATGACATCTTTTTTCTTTTTTATTAAACAAACAGTTGATTTTGCTATACCATATTTTTTGGCCAATAACGATACTTCATACCTTTCTCAATTTCTTCTAATATTTTTGACTTTTCTTTCAATGTTAAACACTTACTGTTTGGCTTAACCATATTTATAATGAATATAAAGCCAAATTGATAACAAGTTGACTGCTCGATGGGTTAGATCTAACTACAGTGAATAATATTAATGCTGCTTATATGTATTGTAAACAAGTTGTTCACACTATATGGCTGTCCGTACAAAATGTGGGGGCGAAAAATCTGTTCATGTTATCCAGCTATTCAAACTAACGAGTGTTCATGTTAGCGAGCTTGTACTGTAGTTAGTATAAATATATGAAACCTCCATTGTTATAAAAAATGATATCTTGACATTTGAACACCATATATATATATATATATATATATGTAAAATAAAAATTGTTGGGGAATCCGGCAATAAAAACCTTTAATTAGTCAATTAGAGTCCTTTATTTTATACCTTATATTTCGCTCTGTAGATTTAGAGCTTCATCAGAGGTCACTTTAATCAAAAGAAAATACAACCTTAGCTAATTTAGTCTACTAATTATAAAAAGATCAATACTTACAAAAGCGGACTAGTTGTTGTGAGAGATATATACATTTTCAAAAAAACACAAAACCGGTAGAGAACATGAAATCCACGTAATACAAACAAAACGTCATATTAATTAAAAATTGTGTCTTTAAAAGCTTATTGTTATTACATATTAAAAACCATTTAAAAAATTCTTTTTTCAGCAAACACATTAAAAAAAGAAAACACGCAGTAAAGAAACTACTTGTCTTGATGTAAATTACATTTTAACAACTTAAGTGTTGACACGGTAGTGTATTGAATTTTCAAAACCAATGTCATATTCGTATATGCAAAACCGACGATAAAAGTACAGAGGTGAAAAACAACCAATGTCAAGGTTAACGATATATATATACAGATGTTCAAAAGTTGCGCGCTTAATTTCAATAATGTGTTGCCTTACAACTGGTTAAACTTAATTAAAAAGAATTGCAAAATTGAAATTATAATTATCTGAAAAAATTGCGGAAGGACAAATGTGTTAAATGCCATCAATAGAGTTAATATTCTGTGTATTTTGGTGAATTGAGTTTTTGATATTAGAAAAGGTCAGCAAAAAGGCATATATTGCGCTTAAATTATTTGTGTCAGATCTGAAAGTCATAGCGTTAGTATTATTTTTGATCTCAACCATCTCCAAAAACTCCCTACATTTTAAACTATTAACTGTCTGGAGGATTTTAACATTCTCAAAATTTGGGTTGTGGTTGTATTTGATCATATGTGACGACAAAGCACATCTGCTCTTCCCAGTTCGAACGTCGCTTTTATGTGTGGTAAGTCTGGTTTTTAACCAAGTTGAGGTATGACCTATATAAATCATATATATATATATATATATATATATATATATATATATATATATATATATATTAATATAGTCCGTCCTCCTCGTTACCTTTGTCCTCTTCTTTACCTCCATAGTGGTTACTCAAATTTACAGAATCTTTCCTAATGTTGCTCATTTGTCTCGTGTTCTCCTTCGGTGCTTTATTAGAATAAAACCTAGCATTTTGTTGTTGGTAACTATTTAAACCACTCATCTGATTACCTGTTCTGTCATTATTATTGTAATACTGTCCATTTCCTCTGTACATGTTTGAATAATGATGTTTATTATTAAAATTTTTGTTCGACGTTCTTAGATGACTTCCTGTAAAATTTCTATATATTTCTATATAGTGATTGTTATTAAAATTATGAGGGGTCGTGGAGCTAAGAAGAAGGTTGAGAATCGCTGTTCTATGGCAAGAATGTGAATGTGGTGTTAATCACACTAATTTCTCTGTTTTATTTAAGACTCTTAATAAAAAAATCTTTCCTCACTAATGCTCATAAAGAGCATCGAGTTGGTTTTGCTCTTCAGTTTCTCCAAGAACATCTTTGGAATAATATGGTGTTTTCAGACGAGAAAACATTTAAATCAAATTATGATGGCAGGGTGAAGGTGTATAGGCTAATAAATACCCGTTTTATAGAGAGATACATGCAGTAAATTAATTCATCTGGCTTTTCTGTTAATGTCTGGGCATGGATCAGTGCGAGAGGACAGGAAGCGTTATGTATTGTGGAGGACAGACTCAACGCTAATAACTACACCAGAATTCTTGAAGAAATTATGCTTCCATCGGTTAGTCTTTCCCCTCAATAACTTTGTTTTCCAGCAAGATAATTGCTCTATCTACACATCAGCTCTTGCACAAAACTGGCTCAGGGCAACAATACTATTGTATTGCCATGGCCATCCAAAAGCCCTGACGTTAACCCTATTGAAAATATATGGGGCTTGATGGTGAAAAAATGCTTCGAGAAATTCTTTTCCCTCAAAACCGTCAAGATCTAATAAATGCAATGGGTGGCATAATTTAACAGTGGAATATTGTCCAAGCCTAATTAATTCAATGCCTAGGCGTCTGCATTTGGTTATTTAAAGAAACGGAGCTATGACCAAATATTGATAATCGCTAATTTGCAAAGTTGTTTTTAAATTACTGACCTTGAATATACGTTAGTAGACACTCTTGGTGATTTTGCTCTTGATTTTATGCATCGCGGCGAAGATTAACATTATATTTACCATTTCATTTCAATACTGGCTTATATAATTTGATGCCTGCGTCAAAGTTGTCAAATTTATTTTATTGTCAGTTCTAACATAACCTTTTAGAAATAAGCCATTTTCAAACTATGGAAAAATATAAACATCTGACATTTTCCGTTTTTTTTTGCAGGCAATTGTACTATCCACTACCTTATACTGAAAAAGTTAATTTTTATCCAGTGGCCGTTTTATTGTTATTATTGTACGGCGGAGTTGAAATAAATACAAATACACGGGAAGAGCGTCTCCCTCTATGTATTCTTTATTATTTTATCGTTATTCTTGTACGGCGGAGCTGAAAAAAATACATTTAAATAACATGGGGAGAGTGTCTCCCTCTATGTATTCTCCCTGATATGTATCGTAAATTCATTCTAACAGATATTTCCGCGGCTAACCTAAAACGTCAAACGCTAATATTATCATTAATAAAGAGAATTAAATTTGTAATCTATCATTTGAGCCTAACCTAAAAATGATTTACAAAATCTCAAAGAAATATTCTAATTAAACGCTTGAAAAAAAATTAGTATGTAATATACGCAGCGAAAGCATATTAATTGCCTCGGTAGTGAACTGTATGATCGGCTATAACATGAGCTTTCTCTGTCTGGTCTATAATATACCGAGATATCAAAAATTGTCTTGGTCAACAGTTGCCATGGAGTGAAAAACGTATGTCTTAATTTATATCATCCTTTTGAAAAAATTCTGATAAAATTTTCAGGTTAAGTGTCACGCTGACGTTAAAATTTGTCAATACATTAATCTTAACGTCAGCATGACACTTAACCTGAAAATTTTATCAGAATTATCTCAAAAGAATTTCACTCCATAGCCACCGTTGACCAAATTAATTTTTGATATCTCAGTACTATTAAAATGCACAATACTTATCATTGATGTCGGATTCAGACAAGATGTGACATTTAAAATTTAATGTAAATGAATGGACTTGAGTTACGATTTACGATTTTTTGTTCAAAACCTACATGGCGCCGCATTTTTCACCCGTTGATTGCAATTTACCTATAGTACTTGTAGAACAATTCAGTTTGTGTCTTATTACTAGACTGCGGAAACGGCGCCGACAATGTACAATCGATCAACTTAACATGTATATATGAATGTTATAGCGCGATGGTATTGATAAAAAAGTTGTTTGTTTCTACGTCTTTTAATACAAACAGACGGAGTTATGAAATATATTTCGCCCGAATCGTAATAATAGCAATGAAATATATACCGTATGGAACTGGCGTGAGAAAACTGCGGGGAGGTAAACGATACCCCACCAATACACTAGATAAGAGAGAAGGGATGGTTATAGCACCAGGCGTGTCTGTGCCCAGTCTGATCAGATACGTTGCCGATAGATGTGCAGAATAATTATATGTAGAACATCGATAGTAATGGCAAAGTATACACAGCCAGAAAAAACTTATTTAACAACTGGATTACAGGCTCAGGATGCTACGTCGGAATCAGCATATGGAAATTGGTATTTTCAGGAGATCCACGAACATTTGGTTGTTCAGATGTGTTTCAAAATATTACTTCATTTTATTAAGTCGTCTTTGTAGTACTGCAACACTTCTATTTCTTCTTTTATGAATTTTTCACCCAATGATGCAATGAAACATTTAATCTAGATTTAATTTTAACTCATGCGGGTCGAAATCTTAAATTGTGATTGGTCAACAGTCGAAAGCCGCTTGAAACTGTCTGCTTAAATAAAGTTTATATATCTAACTGTGTAATGTATAATATCTATTGGTATTTATTTAAACTTTTAAATTATGTAGAGACATTGATTTGGTGTAAAATATTTTTTAGTAATTCATGTAGGATACCTACTATTAACTTGCTTGATCAATAAACAATAACCACGAAATAGCAAAGAACAAAATAATGAAGAAAAGCAAATCTTATAATAACACATTGAGTTGCTGTACACCCAATCGCAATAGCCCTATATTTTAATTTCACTGTAGTAGCGCACTACATTGTTTGGAAGAGTAACTATTATCTTAGACACAAACCACCGAACATTGCACCACATGTCTTCATTTAAGTTACACCAGCTTGCTGAGAATCAAACAACATAACCTGAAAATAAATTAAAATAAATTATGGTGATTGTGTGGAACGTGTTTTAACATTTGCGATTTTATTGTTTATAAAGTATGTCTTGGTCACACGATGAGGTGTTCCCATTAATTGATGAATATAAAAAACAACATGCATGCTTTACGAATATGTAATAAGAACCGAAGTATTCATTTCAGACATAAAACGTAATTTTCACTGTTAGCGAAGAATTACATAAATGAGCATGAAAACGTTAGAACAAAAAAAAAATTATTAAAAAGTGATTGCCGAGGTAACGACAAACCCTACGTATATGTATTCCTTCTCACTATTACTCGTGTTTACTTTTCTTAATTTTCGCAACAAAAATGCATACAAACCTGATAAATTTGTTGCTAAATTTCGCATCGTGTCATACAGGTAATATAAAATTAGATAACCATTGTATTTACAATTTAAAAACATAATATTTTTTGGGATAGAGGTGTTTACAATTGGAAAACTTTAAAGTAAATTGGGACTCGATTTTGACGTGAATGTCAAAAATTTAAAATTTTGCTATGTATAAATCAAATTTTCATCGATATTTTGATGACAATGTCACATTTGACAAATCCATAGTCAGTTTATTTTTTATAATGCCGCAATTATCAGAATTACAATTAGTTTTTTTTTTTATAAATAGGTAGGGTCAGGTGGGGTAATTGTGAATTCGGGGTTATTATGAACGCAGTTCTAAAATTTTTATCGAGGGAAATATCGATACGCCAGTGATCATATACTGTGTATACATCCCTACTCTCCACGGAGCTACCACAACTTGCGCGTTTATACTGTTACTGGAGGCGACTGCAGCACTAGTTTTGTCAGTGTGCAATAAAGATACACCTTCGTTTCAGTAAATATATGGAAATTTGTTCGGAAGTGATATCAAAAGTGAGTGTCTGTGGCTTTTTTGTTTTTGTCGGTAACAATTTGAAGTAGGGAAATGTATTTCGTTCTCATAACCTCAAAAATACGCATGAAAAATGAATAGTGAGGTGTTCATATTTACCCGGGCATTATATACCCATGGGGCAAATATGAACATACATTTGGGGTATTTGTGAATGATAATTTCTGATGCATATGTTCCATTGGAATTTCAGAAAAGAGCTATTGACGATGCCTCGTCGATATATTAAGAAGAAGACTGTTGAAAGATACACAATTCACGATCTACAGCAGGCTGTGAGTGAGGTGAGAAACCACAATCGCACCTATAGACAAGCCTCAGAGCATTACAACATTCCAGTAGGAGTAATCTTTAACAGAATAAAACAGACTGTGCCAGACAAGAAAAAAGGTGGTGGTCGTCCGACTTCTTTAAATGCTGAGGTAGAAGAACAAATTGTTGAGTGTCTGAAAGCTCGCGCTCGTATGGGATATCCGTGCAACAAAGAAGAACTGTGTGACTTAGTAGCAATATATGTCAAAGAGAAACAGCTTAAGACGGCATTTAAAGACGGGCGTCCTGGAATCGACTGGTATTACAACTTCATGGAAAGACACCCAGTTTTATCCCTTAAAAAGCCAGAACACCACCAGAAATCGAGAAAAATTCAGCGAAAGCCAGAAATCATTTACAGTGTTTATAAACAATTGGAAGAAATCGTTAAGGAAAGGAAGATAAATAATCCCTCATTTGTATTTAATGCAGACGAAAGTGGCTTCGGGAACGACCCTTGCAGAATAAAAGCTATTGGAGAAAGGGGCAAGGCGCTGTCAAGAGTATCCGGAGGCTCTGGACGAAATTCCACAAGTGTTTTGGTCTGTGTAGCAGCCGATGGATCATTTTTTCCGCCTTTAATTATCTTCAAAGGAGCTGCGGTACAGGCAAGATGGACTTCCACAGAAGCTTATCCCGGTACGGTATATGCTGCCTCCATGAA
Organism: Melolontha melolontha; assembly: GCA_935421215.2. Classification (NCBI taxonomy): domain Eukaryota; kingdom Metazoa; phylum Arthropoda; class Insecta; order Coleoptera; family Scarabaeidae; genus Melolontha; species Melolontha melolontha. The sequence goes on from OW285241.1 coordinate 91,456,727, forward strand.
TGGGTGGATGGAGAAACCACAGTTTTACAACTGGTTTGGTACAGCCTTTGTACCCTGACTAAACAATTTGCGAGTTAAAAACGACCTAATGGATCAAGAGGCATTAATGTTGTTCGACGGCCATAAAAGTCATATTAGCTTGAGAATAATTGAGTGTGCACTAAAAAATAGAATAATTTTAATGAAATTTCCAAGCCACTTAACGGACAAACTTCAACCTTTGGATAAGTGTGTGTTCGGTCCGGTAAAAACTTGTTGGGAGAAAAAGCTCATTACCTATGGAAAGCAGCATATGGGGCAAGGTATAGGACGACTCAAGAAAAATGAATTTTCTGAACTTTTGGGTGAAGTCTGGAGGGAAGCTTTCACCGAAGACAACATAAAAAGTGGGTTATTACAACTGGCATTTTTCCAGTAGACTGTCAAAAATTTCCAGAAGACGAGTTTCACCCGAATGATTTGAAGCGATACAGAGAAAAGGAACAACACATTGAGAGTCAGACCGATACACAAGATAATCAATATGAAGCGGTAAATCAAGACGTCCCTGTAGCAGACTATTCAAGACCAAACACATCTCTCGCTTTGTCCGGTTTATCCGACTCTATCGCCAGTCCATCAACATCTGCAGTCACTCCAGCAGTCACCCTTGTGTCAGGCATTCTCTCAATTTTTTCAAAAGCAATTGTCTCCAGCCTGAAGGTAGATCCGCAGATGAATTCGGCCGAATCGAAAAAAGTGACACCGAGGTTGAAGCAAGCTCAATATGGGGAGGTTCTCACAACTACGGAGGTTCTAGAACGTCTGAAGAATGCTGAACGTTTAAAGGAAGAGACAAATAAACGAAGACCACGCAAAGAAAGGAATTCTGAACAGAAACAAAAAAAGAAGAAGAGTAAGAAGTAAGTGAATTTTGTCCCAGATTCCGACGACGACATTTCCTTAGAGATGACTGAGGAAGAAATCGCCGAAAAAATTATTGTAAACAGTTACCCGGAAGTTGAATATACCCAACCGCAATGGGACTTGATTAAGCCGGGTGTATTTTTATTGGTAAAGTTTCTTGGAGGGCCTAGAAAATCTGTAACTTATAAATATATGTGTCGTGTCCGAAACATAGACGAGGAAAATGGAGAAGTCGAAGTTGTAGGATTCAGGTGCAACAACAATTATGCAAGTGAATATGTTGAAGTTGCTAACGACGTGTCCTTCATTGAGTTTCACATGATTGAGGCTATTTTAGACAACCCCGAAATGGTAATGAGAGCAAGAAAAGCCGTTTTTATTTTTCCAGGAACAGTGAGTGTTTTTGAAAAGGCATAGGAAGTATGTGTTTGTTTTCAATATTGCTCGTATCGTTTGTATCCCATTTGACGAGTTTCTGTTTATATTTTTATACTTGGAGAACGACATATTTATTTTTATAATAATATGCTAACTCTAAATAAAGCGAGAAGTGCAATAACTTTGTTTCATTTGTTCATAAAACCGACATTAAGGTGACGAGTTGGGGCAATTGTGAACATGCGTTTAAAATGTACGCCAAGGTTTATATATCTACATATATACCGTTCTGATTCGATTTACCCCGTCAGAATTCACATATCGGCGTCCTAAAGAGCAAAACAATGTTCATGTTTACCCCTACGTTTCAAAATTTTCATTTTTTCGTAGGGTAAATATGAACAGCCTACATCTCATTTAAAATTTATGGAAAACTGCCGTGACTTGGAGAAAGCATTGAAAAGCCTCCAAATTTAATATATTTGAATTAAAAAATATTGCAAAGTAGTTAGAAACGAAATACTTACTACGCAAAGTTTAACATGCAACTATCATTCATAATTACCCCACCTGACCCTACTAATTTTGAAGTAAAGTTTTGTATTCTGATATTCGAAATGGTATTTTTGAAATTTAAGTAGAGCAGGACACTATCTGCAGTTTTATCAATCATTTTTTTAAATTTACTATTTTTGCAATACATTTTGCATTCTACGTCAATGACTGGTTTGAGTAACGTCTAAAAAAAGTTTACACCGCTTAAAATGTTTTTGTATTTAAGTGTCGTGAGTTTTCAGGGACCGCAGCTGTACTATCGGGAGCAAATGAAAGTGGACACTTTAATACATACTTTATTCGAATTCGGTGCTATTGAGATTTCATTTATTTACTTATCATGTCATATTGTCAAAATTGTCAAATATTCCAATTTACATAAATTATTTCTTGAATTTTTGTGTTTATTTTTTAATTATTTATTTGAATTAGTTGCATTCATAAAATTTTGAAATTACGGAATGAAGAAGGAAATGTGGCTGGCAGATATAGTGGTGGTAAGCAAAAAATATCAAATCCAGGTCAAGATAATGCTCTTATGCAGTATCTTACTGAACACCTTTTCACACTGCTGTGAGAGCGAAAGTAGAAACTGGTTTTCCTGGTTTCCTGTAAAAGAATTCTTAAATTAGGTTTGCAAAATCAATGTGCTACAAAGAAGTTTGTGTTAACTGATCAGCATAAACAGAGGCGTTTAGAATTTGAAAATACAATAGTAGATGTCAATTTACCAGTACTGGGCCAGCAGGTTTTGTTCCAAATAAAAAATTTATTTTTTAGGGTCCTCAATTCACCGACCCAAGGAGGGCACATTTTAGGACCCCCTAATAAAAATTTTGTGTCAATATTGATCCTCTAAAATTGTGAATGAGTATTTTTAGAATTGGAAAAAATAATTTTAATATTTGAAAATAATATTTAGGATTGGTTTCCTGAATATTGAAGATCCAAAAAAAAATCAATGGGGGTAAAACGCCCCCTCTTGCAAAATACACATTCACTCGTTCAAACTCAAAATTACATATAATATCAGATTTTTGAAATACCACGAAATCGTGAACCTCTAAAAATAACTATATTTTCTAGTTTTACTGCTGTTCATCATTAATAAATATTGTTTGTTTGTCTATTTTTGTGTGCTACAAAGAAGTTTGTGTTAACTGATCAGCATAAACAGAGGCGTTTAGAATTTGAAAATACAATAGTAGATGTCAATTTACCAGTACTGGGCCAGCAGGTTTTGTTCCAAATAAAAAATTTATTTTTTAGGGTCCTCAATTCACCGACCCAAGGAGGGCACATTTTAGGACCCCCTAATAAAAATTTTGTGTCAATATTGATCCTCTAAAATTGTGAATGAGTATTTTTAGAATTGGAAAAAATAATTTTAATATTTGAAAATAATATTTAGGATTGGTTTCCTGAATATTGAAGATCCAAAAAAAAATCAATGGGGGTAAAACGCCCCCTCTTGCAAAATACACATTCACTCGTTCAAACTCAAAATTACATATAATATCAGATTTTTGAAATACCACGAAATCGTGAACCTCTAAAAATAACTCTATTTTCTAGTTTTACTGCTGTTCATCATTAATAAATATTGTTTGTTTGTCTATTTTTTGAGGCTGGCCCTCAAGTCCACCCCTGATGGTATCTGCTATAGACCCCTTCAAATATTCAAAACTTATTTTATCATCATTGCCATTATTTTATAATACATTCATATCAAAAATCATGTTTTTTAACAAATTTGCCCGTGCAAACCAAAATCAATGTAGAAATTTAATTTTTGCTCGTTCACAAGTTAAAATTGTATGAAAAACTGAATTTATTTAATCGCCACCAAATTGTGAACCGCTCATATTTACTCATTCTTCTCTGTTAATTTAGCACAACGATTTTGTAAAAATTATGAGCATATCTCCTTGTTCACATCTATGTAAAAAAATTATATTATTTAATAACCACCAATTTATGAACGAGTATAAATAGTTATATTAACAGATTTTACTCTAATTTTATACCAATATTTTCAATTTTTATCACATAGTTAGTGTGTTATTTACGATAAAGCATCCTAAGCGTAAACCTGAACATAAAATTTACCTAAATGTGCATACATAAGAGGTATTGTAAGGTCTACCTGCAACACCCTCTTTATTGTTTTGTAAATTTTGAGAATCCTAGACATCAGAAAGCAACTCATTATACCTATGTTATACCTACCTCCGTAATCTTCTTATGTTGTTAAGCGACAAGGATATTACTCTATTGTTCAGGTGAAATATATATAATGCTTTAAACATATACTTTTGGAAAACCCCAACTATTGTCAGTAGCAAACTAGTTAATTTATACCTCTTTAGTGATATTTGTATATCTAGGAATGTATAAATATTGTAAGAATTCAAATATACAGTTATTATTAGTTTTGAGTTTAGACAAGAAACGTTGCTGTTATTAGTTTTTGTCGCTTACCGTGATAAAAACAACTACGAATTTTTGTATCTTTTTGTGCACACAAAAATAATGGAAAGATACGAGATTTACAAGAAATATAAACTTCGTAAGTGTTTAAACGCAAGTATGACTTCGATAAGGTTTGAACACTTGCATGTAAGCATCAATAATGCGCCAATTGAAAGTGTGTCTATAGTGATTTATAGAGAAGACCGACGTGTATGTATTCATAATTACAGTACACCAGGTGCTGGATTTACAATATGATGATTTACATTCTCACTGCGATATCCATTCTTGTAACATCGCAGCTAAGAGCACTTACGTCAAATACAGCGTAAATACGAACCCGGAAGAAATAGCCGGAGAAAGAACAGATACCGTGATTCAAATCACCAACATGGCACTGAGGCCAACATTCAGAAGAAGATGCACCGAACAACAATTAATAGACGCGAAAACGATAATTGAAGACACCACCGACGAAAAAGAAATTCAACGTCTGTTGCGCGAACAATCACAAATATTTATGGTTGATCGCGAAAATCCGTTTGCAACAATTACATTCCACACACCTCACACAGAAGAAAACAATCCGACAGCAACAATTACATTCAACACAGAACACACAGAAGAAACAAAACCGACAATCGAAACAATAATCACCGACGCGTTTACAATCCCGAAGAAAACAGCGAAGAAACAAAAAACCGAACACGAAAATTCACCGATACAAATAAAAAACTCGTACAGCGCACTTCAAAAAACCATCGCCGATGAAAAAATGGAAGAAGACACTCCACAACCGTCAACCTCAAGCAACAGCACTCCCAGGGTAAGTGACAAAACCTACGTAACACACAACACAAACACTGACACACGAAAACCACGAAAAATTGCACCAATAATAATAACGGACAAAGACAATTGGACACACATACGACACTTACTTAAGACAAACAACATTAACACTGAAGAAAGCAAACTTGTGAAACCTGGTATTCACGTCGAACCAAAAACTGACAATGACTACCGTACACTGAAACAAATACTGGACAAAGAAAACATACAATACTACACATTCCAACTTAGAAGCGAAAAGACATTAAAGGTAGTTATGCGCGGCATTCCTACCTTTATTACTGACACCGAAATTACCGACGACTTGACTGACCAAGGATACCCGACACTTAAAATAAAGAGAATGAACGGCAAACACGGCATTCCCGCACCACTGGCACTTATCGAACTGACGAATCAGTATAAGTCAATTTACAACCTACGAGACTGCTGCGGACTTGCAATTAAAATAGAAACCTTACATAAACGGACAGACATAATACAGTGTCATAAATGCCAGATTTTCGGACATCACCAACGGAACTGCAACGTGAACTACATATGTATGAAATGCGGAGACGGACATTCGACTCACTTATGTACCAAGACCAAAACAACCCCACCAAAGTGTGCAAACTGCGGTGGTCCACACTTATCCATATCCATCAACTGTCCTAATAACCCAAACAATCCTGCAAACAAAACCACACCTCAACCTAAATACATACCAGCACCACCCCCAACAAGTAACCCATGGACACAAAGACAAAACAAGACAAAACTTAACACAGTTGACGAATTAGCACTTGCCTTAGGCAACATGCTAATAACGCTACACTCGACTAACGCAACAAATGAACAAATACAACATTTCGTTACACAGACACAGACAATAATAACACTCTACAATAAAACACATTAAACACACACACAACTGACACGCAAACAAAAAATGTGATTATGACCAACAAACGTACACACGTGACTTAAACGCAAAAAAAGCGACTGACACACAGACTTTACACACACAATACACACAGGACCGCGCAAAAAAACACAACAACGAACGATTAAATCAGACTCACACATGTCACAACCCTGAGATATACATAACAACGGTGTGGAAATGGAGGCATCTTCGACCACAAAACAAAATTCAAGACACATATTCATAATTACAGTACACCAGGTGCTGGATTTACAATATGTACGAATCTAGCCAATATTGATACAGATACACATAACGAACTTACAATAACGCTTGAGGGGGCGAGTGCGAGAATTATTTTCTCTGGCCCAAACGAACGTTTGCTTTTCCTAAATGAAATTCAAAGGTATGTATTAATAATTATTACATTAGTGCTTAGTATACATAAAATAACTTGTTACAGCGATTCGATAAGGTTTGAACACTTGCATGCAAGCATCAATAATGCGCCAATTGAAAGTGTGTCTATAGTGATTTATAGAGAAGACCGATGTGTATGTATTCATAATTACAGTACACCAGGTGCTGAATTTACAATATGTACGAGTCTAGCCAATATTGATACAGATACACATAACGAACTTACAATAACGCTTGAGGGGGCGAGTGCGAGAATTATTTTCTCTGGCCCAAACGAACGTTTGCTTTTCCTAAATGAAATTCAAAGGTATGTATTAATAATTATTACATTAGTGCTTAGTATACATAAAATAACTTGTTACAGCGATTCCAGTTCAAGTGGAAGTGACGAATCTGCAGATTCAGGAAATTTGTCACATTAAATAAATTATAAATTAATTTAATTTAAATTGTATAATAAATTTAAATATATTTAAAAAAAAAATCTTATAATTTTATTGAAGTCTTAGTTAAGAACGAAAATTTAAAAAAAAAGTATATTTTTGGAAATGATTAACATTAAGAAACTTAAAAATTCTATAAATTTATGTACAGACATTAATTAATTTCTCATATCTACATTTTATTTTTAAACCATTGGCATTGGTTAGGTTTTTGCTTTGCAGGTTTCCTAATCCTTGCAATAAATATTTAAGGTTCATATGAATTTTTGTCATGAGAATTTATTATGTTTATTTACACTTTTATTTGTTTTGCTCCATTATCTTCTTTTGTATTAAAAAAGAGTTATGTTGACAAATTTTCATATAATTTTAATTATATCGTTTTTTGTTGTTAGACCTACAAGTATTTACAATTTTTTTTTGTTAATTACGTGATATTTATAGAATTTATTTCTACTGAAGACGTTTTTCAAAAGTATACTTGGTAAATCCTTCAGAAATAATTCTTAGTTTTTATTGTGTTTTATTTTAACCAAAAAGCCGAAAGAAGTACAATACTTAAAGATATATGTATATTAATTTTATTTATATAAATGACTATTACAATAAAAAAAGGCTCGTCAATACTTTTAACAGACAAGTTTAAGACTGTTGATGGTGGTAAAATACATGGTGGTTTCATAAACTTTTTAATACCTATATTAGCCGCAGCGGCTGGACTAGTATTAGCAAATATTTTAAATAAGGTTGTTGACACAATAGATGATAACATAAAAGGTAGGTCATTAACATTGGAAATTCCTAATCAACCTCCAATTCCTTTAAAGAAAACATTGTCTCAAAAAGATAAAGATACAATAGAAAAAAATAGAGCTCTTATGAATATAACTAGCAAAGAAGATTGAGATTGTGAAGATGATATACCATTACTGTGTTTTGATAAAAGTAAACAAGTTGATAATATTAATCCAACAGACGAAATTAAGAAATTATTAAATATACAAGATCCTCGTTTATTTGAAACAAAATCATAAATGTTTTATCTCTGACGTTAAATAACATACATATAAAAATAATAAACACCACCAACCACAATTTACATCATTAGAATTTTGAAATTTATAATTATTATGTGTTACTGTATAATTTTTAGGGATTAGAAATTTTTCTGGTAATGAATTACCAAATGAATCAAAGAAATTCACTAATTTATTAGTATTATCTATATACATAGCAATCCAATGTGTGCCACCAGTATTCCAATCTAAATTAAAGATATTATACTTATTTATTAAATTATCTATTCCGTATGTTAACAATTTATCTGAACTTATGTTTATTTCCTGGTTTGTAATTAATTTAAAAATATTTTCCAAGTCAATATTTGATAATACTATTTTATTATCACTTTTACATTTATCAATTAAATAATTCAAAATAATATGTAAATCTTTGACGTTTGTATTCGTCATTTATAGTACTTTGAATAATTGCTGAATATAATTATTATCACTTATAATATCTGTTTTCTTAGCATCAACTGCTCCTGCATTTTTATATGCTTTATAAATTACATCTGTATTCCTAATATTATTTTTATATTCATCTTCAGTATTTCTACCAACTGCTTTCAATCTATTTTTATATTCTCTGCATGATTTGTAATCACATAATTTCGTTGGGTAACAAATATCATTTTTATTAATAGTATAAAATCCGGTTTTACTATAATTATTCAAACATTCATTAATTGTTTTATCATTAATATTAATGTAATTTTCCAAGTCACTTTTTATACTTTTATGAATAATTATTTCGCTATAACTTGATTTCATTCCAGCTGGTATAAATGTACCAGTTTGTTGAATATATATTATATGCTGCTGTCTGTGTCTTCCTTCTGTAAATATTTTTTCTGCTAAATCTGTTATACCTGTTTTCTTATGTGCATCATCAAATATATTAAGACTGTGTTCTTAATTCATTTGGTATACTATATTTTTCGTATCTATATATATTAAAATAAATAAAAGATTCTTTACATAATTCTTTAATTATTTGAATATCTTTTTCTAATTCGTTTCCATTAGGTAAAAAATAATTTATTTCTGAAATAGATTTTCTTTCCATACCAAATATTATTTCTTGAGCAATTGTTGATTTACCAGATCCAGATGGACCTATAATTATTATTATTTTTGTTTGCGATAATAATTCACCACCCATTTTTCTTTCGATTAATGATCTCAATCCAAAATTTATATTATCGTTATTATTAAATAACTTTTTCTTTGGCCGACCACTATTAGTCATAATTAGTATTAATTAGTATTTATTAATAATAAAACGTCTGCGACTGAGAAGCAAAGTGTTGAACACAGAGTGATAAATCGCGACTTGGAATTAAATTTATAAAAAATATATTATAATAAATATGAGTAATGTTAATGTTAAGTATTATACACATTTACCAAAGTCGAGTAATTCAAATATATTAATAAATAAATCAATAGCAAAGTCATTAAAAAATATAATAAATACAAAAGATCAATGGACTGCAATAAATGATGCTAAAAATTATTATAAAATAAATTTAGCAACCGAATATTTAAATAGACTATCTAAAGAAAATGTTTCCAAAAGAAAATTTGTAAAAGAGAAAAAAATATCATAAAAAACTTTAGATTCTGCACTAAAATTAATTAAACAAGATCCAAAAATTAAATCATCCCAAATGAATCAAAATGCTTATACATCCACAAGTTCTAATCCCCATTTAAATAACATTGGGGATGGGTCGCATTCGTCCGCAAAAAAACGCAAAAGAATACAAAGAGATTAAAAGACAATCCAAGTATATCAGATGATCAAAATTTTGATGAGAATTTTAATAAGTCTGTAAAATCTTTATCTAGTAAATAATGTCATTGATTGATATTACAGATAAAAATCAATTGAGAATTATACAAAATAAAATTAAAGCTGATTGTATTGAATTTAATAAATTATCCGTTGGTTCAAAAATTAAATGGTTATTTATAACAAGCTTACTAGTTTTTATAATTTTAGAAATATTAGATATGATTGTTGATTATTTGATTTTTAATATTTTGAAACTATCCTCTTTTATCTTACTTTTAATATATTACTTGTTAATGTAATTACTTAATCTCATTCTGTAATATTTTAATTCTTTTACAAATCCCTCTAGTTCTTCTCTAATCTCTTGTTTCTTTTCTAGTTTTGCTATTGATAATTTTATATTTGTTTTATAATAATTTTCTAATACTGTTTTATAATTTTTCAATTCCTTTATAATCGGCTTAAACTTATTATATTTATATGATTTTAGTTCTGCAATCATTTTTTTATTATCATCTACTGTAATAATGTCATCATCTAAAATTCTTTTCAAAATATTTGAATTTTGTAATTTTATAGAATCTATTATTTCATTTGGCTTTGATGTATCACAAATATATGATGCAGATGGTAAATCAATAGTGAAATATTCAACGGGATTATAATTTGAATTTTCATTGATTATAATATTTTTATAAATTATTACATTTTTATTTATAACCCCAGCATAACCATTATTTACAATTCCATTTTTATTAAATATTGTATAATACTCATTTGAAAATAAATTTACTAAATAATTATAATAATAATTTGCTTCATTTCCAATTAATACATTTAGAATTTTTTTATTTATATTAATCTTAACAAGACAAACATTTCCATATACATATACATGTTCTTTAAATATATTTATTTGCTTGTTAACATGAAATATTGAATATAAATTTTGTACATCTAGTCTAGAATATAAATTATTATAATTTGAATATTTTATTTGATTGTTATTATCATTATTAAATATTAATATATGATAAACACTATTTAGTAATTTTTCATTAAAATTGATATCATAAAAAATTATTTTTAGTTCAGCGCTTCGATGTGAGGTCGAAGATCGATCAATCATTTATTCCATTAATTAAACATCTTTTACTTGTGCAATAACAAGAATTTTGATATCATTAGAAATAAATCCTTTGTTTAATGTAATTTTTAATATTAATCCCTGCGTTTGAATTAATCCATAAATTGCAGCTGAATATATTCTAAAATTATTTATCCATTTATTTTTTGTTATATACGATCCATTAGTATTGTTTAGAAAATCATCATAATGTTGTTGATAATGTTGTTGTTAATATGATTTTTATTTGTTAAGAAACCTTTGTTATTTGAGAATGGATATATTTTTCCATTTGCTGTTATTTCATAATTTGTTGTATATACATCAGGATCTGGGTTAAATGATCCAGTTTTCTCATTATAAAACACATAATAAAGATTACAAGCATATGGAGAAGATAAATTAATATTTATTGCTAATGTTGTCTTATTTGATAATACTTGTTCCATTAATGTTGAATATATTGTTTCTGGTAAAGTATGTATTTTTTTATTAAGAATTAATGTTTTATCTTTCTTAGATAATTCAATTGCTTGCATATCCATTTGATAAGAATTACATACACATATTCCATTAACTTTAATACTTTCAGATAATTCATTAACTAATATTTGTGATTGAGAATAAAAATCAATTCTAAATACAATTGATTCACAATGAACTATATTTGGTTGAGAAAATTTTGCCAACATATATTTCGTTGGAATTCTGATATCAATTCCACCAACTGGAATTTCATCAATATTTTTATATTCATCTTCATGATCTTCTATATCATCCTTTCTTCTTCTAATGAACGAATTAATTAAGAAAAATGTACCAGCATAATCAATTGATTCTTCAATTATATCAGCATGATCTTTTTCTTTGAACACTCTTAATTTAACAGATATTCTATTTATAATTTCTTGAATATAATCTTTTGATAATTTAATTACTTTATCAGTCGGATTACTGATTGATAAATATAAACTTACATGATCTAGTTGTAAACATGTATTTGTTCCAAAATGAAATTCTCTTGTGATTGATGCAGATGATTTAAGAGAAATTTCAAATGAATCAGTATATTGTCTTAAAACATTTAATGAAGAAAATAATCCTTCTTTTGATAATAGAGACATTTATTATTAAAATAATATAATTAAATATATAATCCATATTTCATTGTCTTTCAATTTATGTAAAATATTATACTCTAAACTAAGCTCAATTATTTGATTATTAGAATTTATATTAGATATTGGTAAATTTAATTCTTTTGAACTGTCTTGAGAGCTAAATGTCCACAAATAGTTCTTTTGATTGCGTATATATTCTGTTAGTAAATTACAACCAATATCAAGATGAATATGTTGATTGTTAAATCCAATCCACTGAATATGTTTAATTATTATATTTTTAATTGGTTTATTATCTATAGTATTCAAATTAATTGAGTATTTACTATTATTTTTGTTAAAATTAAATGACAATCTTTGTGATCTATTCATTGATATTTGTATTTACTAATCAAAGATGATACTGATTTTTTAAGTTCTGCATGTTCTTCCGGAATGGAATTATAAATATCAATTAAATGATCGAAAGTATAATTTTTTGATTTAAATAAATCTTTTATTTTTTGAACAAAGTCGGGTAATTTTGATAAATCAAATTTTATATTTTTTAAGAATGGAAATATGTAATCGGATATTATTCCTTCTCCAATTATAATATCATTCTTATTCGTTTGATTATATAATAATTCAAATAATTCTTTATGATTATTCATTTATAAATATTTAATTTAACATGAGTTATAATGTTATTATAGCAATAGTATAATACAATATTTTTATTATTATTCCAATATTTTATAAAATCATCAATACTTTTTATTCCCTTTTCCGTGAAAATAAATATTGGGCTAATTGTATCAAAATAAACTACATCATATACTTCATCATCCTGATATTCTATTTGCATTTCAAAATTTAAGGATGTATTAAATGGTAGTAAATATGTAAATATATTTTTCATTTTCTCAAATATAATCTCTAAATAATCGGGAGTTTCAATATATTCATTATTTAAATGAAAGTAAGAAATCGATTTACCTTTAGCTCAACATTAGTTATTTTAAAATCTAAATCAGGATTATGTTTAAATTTATGATATGTTATTTGTCTCTCAGTAAAATATTTATTACAGATATTATAAATGACCATAAGCAATTTATATAATATATTTAAAGAAGAATTTTAAAATATCACTATTCTTTTTAAAACTGCATGCAAAAATCTCAAATCAATAGGGGAGTGGGTGGGAATGGCGCTCATTGGGAAATGGCGCTCACCCGCATTTTTAATACGCCCGTTGAGTTTACTATGGCGCTGAAGTCATGATTCGCTCTTGGTTAATCAACGGACTAATCCCGGTCATTTCTGTGTCGATATTTAGCGTCGTTCGGCATAGGTGACAAAAAACCTTTAGTTGAGTGATTTTACTGTAATATTTGTGTTTCAAATATCTAGAGGTAAGTTGTAATAACGTTATTTTGGGGTATTGTATAATGTATTAAATCAATGGCCTGTGTCTTGGGCTTAGCTTAGTGTATTACTTATTCTAACCAAAAAAAATCGTGTCGACATTTTTATAAAATATTTCAGTTTGGGGCAATTCCGCTCAGAGTGAGCGTGATTACCCTTTACTGAGCGATATTGCCCCAATGGGTATCTGGCTGTTAACCCTAATATTTTATGATTTTTAATTCATAATTATCTTTGGTTTAGATGGTTCGTAATAGAAAACGGACAACAACTAAAGCACAATGGTTACCAGAGGCAATGATGGCTGCCATAGAAGCTGTGAAATCTGGGAGAAAAATTAGGGAAGTGACACGTGCTTTTCAAGTGCCATATAGTTCCCTTCGAGATAGATTGAAAGATAATTATTATGACCCTCGACTAGGAAGAAAGTCCACATTTTCTGCAGAAGAAGAGAGGTTGATTCAGAGCCATGTCTTAAAATTATCAAAGCAATTTTACGGACTTACAGCTCTTAAACTTAGAAAGATTGCGTTTCAATTTGCGAAAGCCAATCATATAAAAAATATGTTTAATGAAGCCACTCAATTAGCTGGGAAAGATTGGCTACATCGGTTTTTACAAAGAAATTCACAAATAAGTCTCAGGAAGCCAGAGGCAACTAGTCTGAACAGGGTAAAGGGATTTTCTAAAGAGAACGTAGCAAGATTTTTTCGGAATTTGGAAGCTGTTATGGAGTGTTATAAATTTGACCCTTCATCCATTTATAATATGGATGAGACAGGGATTAGTACGGTGCACAAGCCAAACCGAATACTAGCACCCAAAGGTCAAAAACAGGTAGGGGTAGTAACAAGTGGAGAACGCGGCCAAACCACCACCGTCTGCTGTACTTTTAGTGCATCTGGAGTTTTTATTCCTCCCATGTTTATATTCGCACGGCAAAGAATGACTCCGCAGCTACAGAAAAATGGACCTCCGGGATCAATATTCAAATAGTCAAAATCTGGTTGGATAACGGAGGAATTATTTTGTGAGTGGTTAATTTATTTTACAAAACATTCAAAAGCTACAAAAGACAATCCTGTTCTTTTAATAGCCGATAACCACACCAGCCATATCTCTCTCGAATGTTACAATTTCTGCCGAGAAAATGGAATAGTTTTCCTTTCTATCCCTCCGCACACCTCTCATCGGCTACAGCCTTTAGATATTTGTTTTTACGGTCCTCTGAAAAAGGCTTACGATCGTGAATGTGATTTATTTTTGAAGTCGCATCCTTTAGAAAAAATTACAAATTATGAGATTGCTGAATTGTTCAACAAGGCCTACGGAAGAGTTGCGTCAATTGAAAAAGCGATTAAAGGATTTAGTTCTGCCGGCATATATCCTTTAAATCCAGCCATATTCAATGACGATTTTCCTGATTTTATTGATCCTGAAAATAACCAAAATATAGATAACAATACGAATATTATTCAAGATCAACAAAAACCTTCAACTAGTACAATGGAAACACTTTCCCATTCTACAAATAGAGAAACTAAGGGTCGTACTATTAATGAAAAAGCTAGTAGCAATAATAGTGAAGCTGCCACTGTTAGACTTCAAGACCTTAAAACATCCCTTCAAGATATCTCACCTACAGTTTCTGCAACTACTTCCAAAGTAAATAAAAGGCAAATTGTTAGAAAGAAACAACAATCTGAAATTATAACGTCAACACCAATGAAAGATATCTTAGAAGAAAAACATAAGAAAAAGGAAGAAAAACTTGACAAATCAAAAGGCAATAAGATCAAAAAGGAAAAAATACGCAAAGTGGCAAGAAAGGTTAAATTTGATGACAGTTCTAGCGAAGATTCAGATGTTAGCATGACTGGAATTACTGATGATAATGAAGTTGATGATATAGGAGATATGCAAGATACTGAAAATACTGTCTGCTTTCTCTGTGGCGAATTTGGCCGGGATCGAGAATTGTGGTACCGGTGCGTAATTTGCGGAGGCTGGGTGCACGCAGAATGTAGCGGAGTTGATAAAGCTGAAGGTTTTGTGTGTGACATTTGCCAGTAAAGGACTTTTTATTTTGTTTTCAGTGCTTGGTTTATTTTTTATATTTTTATATTTTTGTTTCTTGGATGTTTTGTTCATTTGTTAATAAATATTTCAATCTTAGGAGCTGTTTAATTTCCATTATATGTACCTAAAACTACTGATCGCTATTGCCCCACCAGTGTGGGTAATTGCGCTCAATGCAGTAATTACACTGTTTTTATTCTAAGCAACAAATAAAATTAATTTCAATAAAAATTACTTGACTAAATGCTAAAACAATAACTATCTTTTACTCAAATAAATTTCCAATATCCTCCGAATAAAATAAGTCTCACAAAAAAAAGTTTTTGCTTAAGTGAGCGCAGTTCCCCCCTCCTCCCCTAATATTGTTTTTCATCGTCTTGACTACATAAGAAATTTTGTAGAAACATAAATCAAATTTTCTTAAAAAATTTATACAATGAATTTGAAAATTATATAAAAGATAATTTTGTCAGAATGGAAAGAAATAGTTTTAAATGTTTCATATCTGTATTTCTTAAATATTACAGAGATGAAAATATCTCTGACAATCTATTAATGTGATAATAAATCCAACTCACGTAATTCCAATTGCACATTTAAAAGTGATGTTATCAAAAGTCATAATAAATAACAAAGTTTACAGTAATTTGAACATACATGAAATAATCATAGTCAGTTTAAGAAATCTAAAATTCTCGCGAACATAAGTAAGATGAATTTAATTAAAGAGCGAAATATAAAGATAGATTAAATATAGCATATCATATTAATCGGTAACATGATTTTTAAAACCAATTATGATTTTACATCTTCAAAATACAAAATTCTATCTATAAAGTAATATTTCACAAATCTGAATATTCCAGATATAACATTCTTGGAACTGATATCTAATTAGAAGAAGAATTCATTTAAGAAGAGAACAGACCCACACCAATATATATATATATATATATATATATATATATATATATATGGTGTTCAAATGTCAAGATATCATTTTTTATAACAATGGAGGTTTCATATATTTATACTAACTATTTTAAAAGAAGTTTATCCTAAAAATTATGAACATATAGTACCAATAACAGTTATCGATTGTGTGGTTACCAGAATGAAAACTTTTTCAATAACATTACCAAACATTAATGGCACCATAGAGGCAGGGCTAGCAGTAGGAACTGACCCCTCTCTAGCAGATAATATAAAGTTACCAATATCCACGAACACACCAACTTGTGGTCAGTTGACTGAGAGCAATACACGATTTTAAATTTTCTGCTGAGATATGGCATTTTCAATTACATTACCAAACATTAATGGCACCATAGAGGCAGGCCTAGCAGTAGGAACTGACCCTTCCCTAGCAGATAATTTAAAGTTACCAATATCCACGAACACACTATATATATATATATATATATATATATATATATATATATATATATATATACAGTGGAACCTTGGTTTACGAGCACCTCCCTTCCCGAGTAATTCAGTATACGAGCAGCCATCAAATATTCGGTACGCGAGCATTGATTCGGAAGCCGAGCGTCTAATCGGAAGCCGAGCGTCTAAAACACGTTCAAACTCGTTGCGCGTTGCCTTCGAAAGTATGTAAAAGAAATTTAGTCTGTGCCCGTTTTTCAATTAAAGAACATACATACTGTGTTACACTAATACATATGTTATGGCTCCAAAAAAGGAAACTAAGAAATTAGTGAAAATCGATATCGAAGTGAAAAAAGAGATAATCAAAATACATGAAGACGGTGTTCGTGTGTCTGCTCTGGCACGACAATACGGCAAGGCTACATCGACAATATGCACTATTCTTAAAGACAAGGATAAATTTAAGAGTGCTAATGTGGCGAAAGGTGTTAAAGTATTAACGAAACAAAGACCTAAAGCAATAGATGACGTGGAAAAGTTATTATTACTGTGGATTAATGAGAGACAGTTAGTGGGTGATAGCATATCTGAACAGATAATTTGTGAAAAAGCAAGGGTCTTATACGCCGATCTCATTAAGCAAACTCCCGGAACAAGCGATGCAGATATAGATTCATTTAAAGCAAGTAGGGGGTGGTTTGAGAAGTTTAAAAAAAGAAGTGGTATTCACAGTGTTGTAAGACATGGCGAAGCTGCGAGTTCTGATAAAACAGCTGCTGAGAGATACATCAGAGAGTTCCAGGAGTTCATTGATAGTAATGGGTACCTACCGCAACAAGTATTCAATTGCGATGAAACGGGCCTTTTTTGGAAGAAAATGCCGAGAAGAACCTACATTACGCAGGAGGAAAAAACACTACCAGGTCATAAACCCATGAAGGACAGGCTAACTCTTTTATTATGAGCAAACGCGAGTGGAGACCTTAAGCTCAAGCCCTTGCTTATCTACCATTCTGAAAATCCTAGGGTTTTCAAGCAGAATAACGTAATTAAAAGCAATCTCGGTGTAATGTGGAGGGCAAACAAAAAGGCTTGGGTCACTAGGCAGTTCTTCATTGAGTGGATGAACGAGGTTGCAGGTCCTACCACTAAGAAATACCTAACGGAGAGAAGCCTGCCACTCAAAGCTGTGCTGGTCCTTGATAATGCACCGGCTCATCCGCCAGACTTAGAAGATTCTTTGATTGGGAATTTCGACTTTATTATATTAAGTTCCTTCCACCCAACGCTACCTCTCTTCTTCAACCCATGGACCAACAAGTCATAGCAAATTTTAAGAAGCTTTATACAAAAGCTCTCTTTCAGAGGTGTTTTGAAGTCACCACAAACACACAGCTTACACTTATAGAATTCTGGAAGAAACACTTTCATATTCTGTCGTGTTTAACTTTGATCGAGAAAGCTTGGCAAGATGTGACACAAAGAACACTAAACTCTTGGAGGAAACTGTGGTCCAAATGTGTCCAAGATTTTGAACCTGCCACTGTTGTACCTGTAGTAGAAGAAATCGTGGCTTTGGGTCAGACATTGGGGCTGGAAATTGATGATGCTGATGTGGAAGAATTGGTTGAGGAACATAGAGATGAGCTCAGCACCGATGAACTGCAATTGCTTCTCATGGAGCAGCAACAGGAAGCTGCCATGGATATGTCTTCTGGTAATGAACAGCAAGGGAAACACGTCTCCTCTACAGTCATTAAGGAAATGTGTAATACATGGGAGAAGCTTCACCAATTCGTTGAAGAGACACATCCAGATAGATACATTGTTGCATGCGAGTTTTTAATAACGGGTGTTTTTTATAGAGGTATAAAACTTTAAGTTGGCAAAACTTTTTTAACTGGCGGCCATTTTGTCAGCCGGCAAGTGATTTATGTTTAGTTTGGTTTGGCATTTCAACATGAATAGACTGACGCCTGAACAACGCTTCCAAATTGTGCAAATTTATTTTGAAAATCATGGTTCTGTTCGAAATACGATCGCGCACTACGTCCATTTTACGGTCAACATAATCGTCCATCAGGGCAATTAATTCGATTAATTATGGAACGTTTTCGCACCACGTTTGCTCTAAATGATAACACGCATCCACAGAGGCGTCGTACAGTGCGTACAGAAGAAGTCATTGCTGCTGTAGAGCGTAGCGTAGAGGAAGACCCGAATCAGTCTATTCGCCATCGTGCACAGGAATTGGATATGTGTCCATCCACTTTATGGAAGATTTTGCGGAAAGATCTTGGTTTGCGTGCTTACAAAATTCAACTCGTGCAAGAATTGAAGCCACACGATCACCTAGCAAGGCGTAGATTCGGTGAATGGGCCCAAAACAAGATTGCCGTTGATCCCGATTTTCATAAGCGAATTTTGTTTAGCGATTAAGCTCACTTTTGTTTGAATGGATACGCCAATAAACAAAACTGCCGTATTTGGAGTGATGGTAATCCTCAAGTGTATGTTGAGACACCGTTACACCCAGAAAAACTGACTGTTTGGTGTGCTTTATGGGCTGGTGGAATCATTGGTGCGTACTTCTTTAAAAACGATGCTGGTCAGAACGTTATAGAGCCATGATTACTGACTTTTTCGTTCATCAATTGAACAACCATGATGTGCAGGAGCTGTGGTTTCAACAAGACGGCGCAACATGTCACACAGCTCGTGCCACAATTGATTTATTGAAGGAAACGTTTGGTAACCGCATAGTTTCACGTTTCGGACCCGTGAATTGGCCTCCAAGATCGTGCGATTTAACGCCGCTAGACTATTTCCCTGTGGGGATATGTGAAGTCGCTAGTCTACGCCGATAAGCCCGAAACGATTGACCACTTGGAGGACATCATTCGCCGCGTTATTACCGATATACGGCCACAAATGTTGGAAAAAGTAATCGAAAATTGGACCTCCAGATTAGACTACGTCCGAGCCAGCCGTGGCGGTCATATGACAGAAGTTATATTTAAATTATAATGCCAGAAGATTATCTTTCGAATAAAGTAAATTTCATGTCAATTTAAAAAATTCATCTTTGTTTTATTCCATTTCAAAGTTCTATACCTCTATAAAAAAACACACTTTATATATATATTTATCACTGACATTTTGCATGTTTTGGTAATTACTGATATTCTTAATACATTGTTGCATGTTTGTTAATTACTAATGATTGCGGATCTTTTGCTTACTATTTTTTTTTATTAAAAGATTAGAAATGGTATAAATTCGCGATTAGGGTTTTATAGTCAGTTCGAATACAAAGACGAAGCAAAACAAAACAAATGGCAACTATTCCATCAACGATCTACATTAGAATTTACGTCCAAAATGATTTACGTAATCTGCAAACAATTATTCAGGTATTTATTTAAATATTAAGTAAATTATAATTAATTTTTAAATTTATGTTATGTTACATACCGTGTTAAAGAAATAAAGGAAAATGGAGAAGATGAACTTATACATATTTCCTACACACCCTACGATATCCTAAAATCAAAATTTGGGAAATTGCCGTTAAACTACATAGACCTAATACCGAAAATGACGAAGAGTTTCGACTTCTCAGTAAAATTATTAAAACCTATAACGTCCAATTGAAGGAGGATGCAATTGAGGCGGCAATACCACCACCAATTGAAGAAAAATCTACGCAGACAGAAGAAGAAAACATAAAAAAAATAAAAGAATTAAAATTCTTGAAAATAGAATAGTAACGCCCGCATCAACATCAAACACCTCTAAATTCGTAAAGTTGTTTGATGATGATGCATACATGTTCTGCAGTCAAAAGTATCATTTTGAAGAACTATAAATTTTTCTCACTATTTTGTTATATTGTTTATACCACTGCACCCAAAAAATAAAAGAATATAAATAATTTATGTTTTTTATTTATAAACTAATTATACGTTCATTATTTACATGATGTGCACTTATAGATTTTTTACAGAAAAAATACTTCTTTATAATAAATAGGCATATGAATAGAAAGATAAGAGATAGAAAGATAGAAAATATGGATTATATTTTTTAACAAATATTTTTTAAATTTTTGGAGCACATACATATATTTCAATAGAAACGATTTTATTTGTATATAATAATTTATAATATTTGGGAAGATGTTATTTGTGACAAAATGGTGTCTGTCAAATATGTGTGTTTTAATACATTATTATATTATTAAAAAACTTAAATTCTAAATCAATAATCTATAAAGATCCAATTTCAAAAAATATAAATTCTTATCCACAGTTAGGCATTAATTGTACAGTATAAAGGAAATATTCAGTAAAACTAAAAGTTCTAAAAAAAATATATTATAGAGGTAAAAGAGTTAAGTACCTGAACACAATGTCAAATTGTGCCTACACTGTTGCATGCAACAAAATATCTATCTGTAATTCAGTATGTATAAAAATGTGAATTATAAGAAATTCTTATTAATTAACAGTATTAATTAGAAGAAGAAAATATTTTTATTTAGGTTTGAAAATTTATTGTTTTAACAAGATTCTTTTAAATAACTTTATTTGCAATTATATAATTTTCACTTCTAAACAGGCAGGTTGTACAAGATGTAATTATTTTTAGCATTAATATTGACGTAAAAGTATTAATTCATACATTCATTTTACTTTACATTTGTTACTGTTTTATCAAGATTTTTTTTTAAATAACTTTATTTTGTAATTATATAATTTTCACTTCTAAAGAAGTAGGTTCCACAAGATGCAATTATTTTTAACATTAAAATACTGATGTAAAAATACTGATGTATAAACGAGAAATTGTTTAAACTTAACAACATCAAATTATAACTTAAAACTAAATAAACGTATAACAAACAAAATACAAATAAAAACTTAACAAAACGATGAAGGAATGTACAAGTATTATGTACATATTGTCATAAATTTTTTAAAGTCTATATACGCACTTCACACGGTACGATTTTGTTTCTTGTTTTGTTGTTTATTTGTTTTTGTTAATCTTTGTTTTTTTTTGTGGTTGTTGTTCTAAGTTTACTTTTGTTTTATTTTCGATTTTAGACTCGAGGTCATTCAATGCTTCGACAGAGAATGCCCCGAGTGATGTCCCTAACTGCTCGTACTGGGCATTGGACTCACGGGTGATAGAGGGGTGCACGTTGAATCTCTCAAGCATCCGTTCAGTGTGATCAACAGTTTTCTGGAACCTGCGTGGTCTCTGTGTTCACATAACCACACACCCTGCCATGCGCCCAGGTTCAGTTTGCCCTCGGTGATCGGAATCGTGAGGGAGAATCCAAGAAAACATGCCTTCACGTGCGTGGGCATATCATCGGTCCTTCACAGGAATGTCTGTAAGGCATATCTTCTGGTATAATTTTATTTAACATCATCTCCATATCGTCTCTCACATCTGGATCCCAACTTTCATTTAAGGCAAGACTAGCAGATGTATGTAGGATCTGAACATGACAGAGACCCATGGCAAATTGGGATAGTTCAGGTATTTGTCGAAGGTGCTGTGGTCTCAGATTTATCTTTTTTTGAAACCACGCTGAATTACACTGAATTATTCTGGCCGACGAAGCCATATTTCATTTGCTATCACTGTTGGTCGCCAGCTTGACAGTTTTTTTTAAATATTCACAACACTCACAAAACACTATGACTTCGAAACACCTCGGTAATGTACTTGAATCGCACTAGATTCATTATTATCATGAACAGATCATTATAATTTTCTAGTTCCGTGTGTAAAATAAAAAAAGGTTACAGGCTTGCCGCAGTACACGACTTGATGATTCTGACACTTCGCTATCATTCATTATGTTAATGCCGCGGTTGTTTGTGTTATTGGTGGATTGTGTCGAAAGGTGGGGGCGGTAATAGATGGGGATTGGGTTTCTCATAATAGTGACCCTACTGCCTCAATTACGGCTACTGTAGACGATGGTGTAGGGATCTCTGCCATGATTAACAACGAATCAATGCAGAGAGCTCTTACTATCATTGTTGCCACTAAAGCAAACTGGTGGCTAACTAACCATCACACAGGGCAAGGGGAGGTAGTAGGGTATACTAGGAAAGTCCTAATAGCGCAGTATGGCCCTCAGTTGTCCTCAGATACTATCTCCATGGCTCATACGGTAGGACACTGGGCAAGCACTATCAATGTGCTAACTTTGGCGGGTATTAAAGATCTCAGAACCGTGTTGGCACCTTCTCCATCTGTAACAATCACAATTACTTTGTCGGACGATTCAAAGATGAGATTCCAATCCCTACCGGCTGGAACTCATCGGCTGGTTGTTGCATACGAGGCTGCCAAAAGACTAACAAGGTCTCCTATTATCAAGGCTTGCCAAAGTGCAGTAGATTTCACTGCAATACCTGACGGAAATGCAAACGGAAATAAAATCATTTGTAGGCTTAATCGGATACTATCGAAAATTCATAAAGGATTTCGCAAAACTAACTAAACCACTAACAAAATGTCTAAAGAAAGACGCAAAAATTATAACAGACTAAGAATACATAAAAGCTTTCGAAACATGTAAAAACATTTTGATGAACAAACCAATATTACAATATCCGGATTTTACGAAACCATTCATTCTCACCACAGAATCAAATATAGCGGTAGGCGCAGTTCTATCACAGGGTAAGGTAGGTCAAGATAAACCAGTATGTTATGCCTCTAGAACCTTAAGTGAAACAGAGAAAAAATATGAGGTAATTGAAAAAGAACTTCTGGCAATAGTCTGGGCTACCAAATACTTCCGCCCTTATTTGTACGGAAGACGTTTTACAATATACACATATCACCGCCCATTAGTATGGTTAAGTTCACTCAAAGAACCAAATTCTAAACTATCGCGTTGGAAAATCAAACTTACGGAGTATAATTTCGATATAATATATAAAAAGGGCAAGTACAACACCAATGCCGATGCGCTATCAAGAATTCAAATCAACACGATGGAAACTATGTCAATGATAAACAACCCGGATGAAAATATCGAGCAATTACTAGACGACCTACAAGAAATATTCGAACGAGAAAGTACATCTAACCAAGTACCACAGGACACAACAGAGGGAAATAAAGGAATAAATAGTAATATCAATAAACCGACAAGTTCAAATAATGCCATAAATAACAACGAAGCTATGATCGAAGAAGAGCTAAGACCGGATCAAGAGGGAGATGTAGGAACTGTACATTCCAACCGAAATGACGAACCGCAAGTAACAACACCATCGATGAACGAAACACCACAATACCATATTAGTTACACGTATTCGGACAAAAATAAAATATCCTTCGAGCAAAATCAAGGTAAGAAGATTTATAAAGTTCAAATTCCAAAAAATAATAACGAACAAAAAATTATTGAATTTATTAGAGATTACATGAGTAATGGCAAAAACTCTTTATACTGCGAACAAGAGTCAATATACCGCGACCTTTGTAGAGTATATACAGACCATTTCAACAACAACGGTCCGAAAATTACAAGTAATCGAGGATCCAGATCAACAAATAGAAATCATTCGAAATTATCATGAAGGAAAAACGAATCATCGAGGAGTTAACGAAACATTACAACATCTACAACGCCGATATTACTGGATTAACATGAAAGAGACAATCGCAATCTATATAAAACGATGCGAGCCATGTAACCGAAACAAATATGACCGACACGGAAAACACCCGGAATTAAACATCACGGAGAAAATAGACCAACCTCTTGAGAAAATTTATATCGACACCTTCATAATCTCAGGACAAACATTCTGAACAACAGTCGACGAATTTACAAAATTCGGACAGGTATTTAAAATACAAAGCAAAAATGCTACGGAATTAGTAGATGCCTTAATAACATACTTTTCCCTATACGGTGTGCCAGAACAAATTGTAATGGATGGCGGAACTGAATTCACGAACGATCTAGTACAAGAATTACTAGATAAACATAAAGTAAAGGTACATATAACTACTCCACACAATCCCAATTCAAATGGCAATGTCGAACGACTACACTCAACTTTAATAGAAAGCATACGACTCTTATGTGAACAACACCCCACAGAAAATATCGAGAAACTAATGAAACTTGCAATAATTAGTTACAATAACTCAATACATTCAACAACAGGACTAACACCATTAGAACTTACGTTAGGACATACAAAAACGCACGATCCACTGGATCTGTGCTATGACAAGGATTTTTATAATCATTACATAACAAAACATGTAAATCGGCTCAAATTATTATATGAGAAAATAGGTAACAAAGTGCAAGAGGAAAAGATAAAAACCATAGAAAAACGAAACAAAAAATTAAAAACGCAACCCCTACAAGCAGGGCAAGAAGTTTATTTAAAACAGACAACGGGTAAAAGAAACAAAAAGGCACCGAAATTTACGGGACCATTTGAAGTCAAGAAAATTCGTAAAGATAACACTGCAATTATAATGGATAGAAAGAATAAAAGAGAAAAGAAGGTACATATTCGAAATTTAAAATATGGTGTTGTTCCAGATGCATCCTCATTGGAATCACAGGGACAACCGGGGACGTTGAACTAAAGAAAATAAACGACAATACCGGGCTACTACCCATTAAACTAGGATCAACCTAGAATGTATATACATATTGGAAATTCATAAACATTTATAATCTAAGAGACATAATCATAGAAGCTAGGGAAATAGAAAATAAGTGTAAACATTGGGAAACCATTACCCTCAAAACGGGCAAGTTTAGAGATAGTTATACAATAGAATTAGAAGATTACCATAAGATTTTAAAATATAATATAAATTTAATGAAAACTAGAATTAATGAATTATTCCCCAATAGTCCTAATAATAGAACTAAGAGGGGAGCATTTAACTTTCTCGGGAATATTGTAAAAGCGGTAACCGACAATTTAGATCAAGAAGATGCGGAAAAATACGACAAGATAATAAGCGACGTTGTAAACAACCAAAATAAAATAAAAAATATAATCAGTAAACAGGTAACATTAACAATCGATTCAATAAATGAGTTTAATAAAACGGTAAATGCAATTCAGAGTAATCAAGATCTATTGACAGCCAGAATAAATTTAATAGAGAACGCAATCAAAAAGACACTGATCAATCAATCGAAAATGAATTTAGAATTCATATATATGCTATTTATAATCAAATCATATTTCTCACAAATAATATTATAAATATTTTAGAAACTTTGGTAACTGCATTAAGTTTTGCCAGGTCACAAACATTTCATTCATCAATAATTAACACAGAAGAGTTACTACGCGAAATGATTGAAGTCGAAAAGGTAATCGCACCTTATAAACTACCAATTGAACCAACCTACATTGATATGCATCATTTAAATGATGTCCTAAAAATCAAAGCCTACGTCAAGGAAAATACAATTGTATTTATAATTTATGTGCCACTTGTAGAAACTGAACCCTATACCTATTACCAACTATATCCTCTTCCTATATATATCAATCAATCATATTTTAAACAGATAAACCCATCCACAAAATACGTAGCTATAAGCGAGCAAAAATTTATTGCATCTAATAGTCAATGTTTAGAAATTAAAACAAACGTATACATTTGTGATCAAATGGAAGCACAAGCCATCAGCACGACGTCTACTTGCGAAATTCAACTATTAACATATTCAAGTAGCTATGAAACATGTAGGCAGTCACTAATAAGAATCAATGATATCAAATCAACTAAACTCTCCGCAAATCAATGGTTACTAACGTTTCCAGAAAACATAACAGTTCATAAACAATGTCAAAATGAATGAGAAGTAGAGAAAGTACAGGGTACATACATTCTTACATTAACAAAAGAGTGTACTGTAAAAATTAAACAAATTTCATTCCAAACATATGAATCTCAAAAGTCACTTAAAATACCGAAAATTCCGCAAATAGAGGGAGACCGTATAAACGAAAGTCGTACCGAACTTAATTTCGATATTATAAAAGAAGTACAGAACGTACATAGAAATAAACTATCAAACATTAACGAAAACTTAAACCAGCTAAAGAAAGAAATATTTGACATGAACAATGTAGAGTTACACGAAAATCCCATAACTATATGGACAGTAATAGTTTTACTTTCGGCATGTTTTATAACAAGTTATCTGTTAAAGCAATACTTATGTAAGCGAAGAAAAATGGCATCAAGAAATGGAAAAGAAGCAAAAAAATTGGAAATGAAAAAAATAATAACGAAAACTGAAGAAAGAAGTAAACATCCTTTGTCGCTAAAACCAGGGTTGCCAGGTTGGGCGATAAATAGCCGATTGGGCTATTGAAAAAGGTTTGTTGGCGATCAGTTTTATTTAATTTGCTACAGGCTACCATCTCAGGCTATTAACTTTTTACCAAGGCTATTTTAGGCGACTTTTTAAAAATAGTTTAGGATACGTTCCTAAAATGGATATTATGAACACATCCTCTAAAGTTAAAATGTTCAATTATTTATCTTATTAGTTGGGCTATAAAGGTCATTTTTATGTTTCCACCACATATTGGAGTCTTTTGTTTTAATAGTTTTATGTTTTATGCATTTATGTAGTCAGTTAATCCGTTATTTTACATATTTTATTTATGTATATTTTTCACTTAATTATAAGTTCATTATAATTTTTTAAAATATGCCACCGAAAACAAAGTATGCTAAATATACAAAAAAATATAAATAAACAATGGGAGGAAGAGATACAATTTAGAGGTAGTGTTAATTTTGTTATTGTTATTGTAATGGGACACATTACGGCCATCTTATTTTAAAATAAAACATTTCTATCAGTCAGTAAAAGTTTAAATAATACTAAAACTTAATTTATCACACGGTATAAATTATAATGAATATTAAGATTTAGTTTGTTTAAAATAAAAAGTAACACTGTATAAGTGCTAATACTCTTCCAGACATTAAGCATTATTGCGAAATTATTTCACAATAATAATATCAAATGCGTCGGTCGTTCAGTCAGTCCTTTTATGCTAAGTTGTCATTTTATGTAGTTTAATGTGAATAGTTAGCCATGTACGGACTCGAATAAAATGGCCTAGTATTATATACACAATTCATCAGAGTCGCCGCATCACCTCATACACATAACCGGAATGATCCAGATTAGTCGAAGTAAGCGGGAATTCACGAAAAACAAAGAGCAATCAGGACGAACGAAGAATGAAAGAAAAAAGGAGGACTTCGCCTTGGGTAGTGAAGCAAGTCACTCAGGCAGACCCCATAAAGTGATAATAAAGATAGGGTTACCGCAATATAAGCATATAAGTAAAAAGTTAAGTAAAAAGAAGTACAAAGCGTGACTTAGTTATTTCACACATATAAGTGAAATAACTCGTTCGACCCATAAAATTCCACGTTTGATTACATCAAAGCTTCTGTTTGGGGTTCCAGGCACTTTGAGGCGTGAGGAAAAGGTCGGATTTAGTGTTAAAGTGCGTTAGCTACGAAGAAAGCGATTATGTGAAGTGATATGGCCATTGCGTCTTGATATCAAGGTTAGTTGTTACTATTACTGTTTATAAAGATCTGATCAGACAAAACAGTTTAAAATACATGTAAAATGTATCTTATTTTGTCCTATATGTATGTATAGTTTCTAATTACCATTTCAAAGTAACGATTGAAAATTTTGTTGTAGGATTATATGTAGTAAATAATATGTTTTTTTTTGTCAATATATATGTATAGGTTTTATAACATATTTTGTTTTATTCAAATTATATACTATAGATTTCATTATAAGTTAGCCGATTAATCAAAGGAGATTTGATTGAAATAATTAATAAAAAAAAAAAAGAGGGATTCCATAGTTTCACCCTACGGTTTCATACACTCCTTGAGATAAGAAGGCGTAAGTACAATTTCAACTTAACAACTTAATATAGAGTTCTCATTTTAATATCTACGCAGATTTTAGCTAACCGGCAACTTTATAAATTTAATTATAAACCTTAGAGGGGTTAACCTCTTGGCGCCCAAATTAACTTAAAATTGAAGAACATCAATCACTCAATTTTACTCTCAATCTATATCTCAATATTGATGATAACGGTGGCGTTTAAGCATTTCAACACCAAAGTTATCAATTTGTTAGCAGCAACTCCGAATTCCTCAAAGCCCGGGGCATTATTAATATAACGCCAATATCAGGGTTAAAAAAGAAGGACTGTTACATTATCTTTATTTTTTTGACCCATAATTGTATGCATTTTTAGATTGGTTAGAAGAGAGCAAGGTAAAAATAGGCGCATATTGCAAAGTATGTAAATCTGAGTTGCGAGCACATAAAACAGACCTAACTAAACATGCATCTACAAAAATGCATATAGAGAATTTACGAAAAAGTGCATATAGCACTCGACCATTAAATCAACCTTCGTTAAAATCATTAGGTAATTACATTAAATTGTTTTTCTTGTGTAGTTTTTTCACAATTTCTAATTTACACTTAGGAATTATAAATAATGAAAACATAACAAACACAAAAAAAGACAAAGAACTGAAACTAGCCGTATACACTGTAATGCATACATCAATATTAAGTGTGAATCATCTTACTGACCTTTTAAATGCAACAAATATGCCAGAAGAACAATATAGAATGCATCGAACTAAATGTACTGCATTAATAATAAATGTTATTTCTCCAGCTATTTTGGAGGACCTAGTTGATGATCTCAATGGTGTGAAGTTTTCATTAATTTTAGATGAGTCTACAGACATTTCTGTACATAAATACATGGCAGTCTGTATTAGATTTCTTAGTAAAAAACGTAATAGTGTATGCACAGATTATTTGGGTATGTTTGAAGTAAACAGAACTACAGCCGCAGACTTATACGAAGCCTTAAAATCCTTTCTAAATAGTTTAGGAATTAATTATCTAAATATCATTGGCCTAGGTACTGATGGAGCAGCAAATCTTTGTGGAAAAAATCATTCATTATTTACGTTACTGAAAAATGATATTCCAAACTTGCAGTTAGTAAAGTGCATGTCATTCAATTGATATAGTAAGTTCAAAAGCATCTGAAGAACTCCCAGCTTCATTAGACTTTTTAATAAGAGAATCATACAACTGGTTTTCTTATAGTCCTTTAAGAAGAGTAAATTATAAAGATATATTTATTTTATTAAATAATGGAGAAAAATCATTTTTGAATTGAATACAGCCTTGTGAAACAAGATGGCTTTCTCGATATAATTCTGTTGAAAGAATTTTAAATCAATGGTTAGAACTAAAAACACACTTCGATATTGCAGGTTTAGATGAAAAGTGTTATTCAGCTAGAACACTAGCAGATATGTTCAAAGACAATATTAATTACCTCTACTTAACATTTTTAATGCCATTGCTTAAGCAACTAAATGATTGTAATTTGTTATTTCAACACACTAGCCCTGATGTTGAGACTATTTATGATAATTTAAAATGTTTAGTCTTTTCAGCCAGTCAAAGAATATTACCCACTTTTCAAACTGCTTTCCAGCAGGAAAAATATAACATTAACTATTTGCAGCAAACCTTAGAAAATGAACTGGCATTTTTAAGTATAGATGAAGTAGATTTTGGATATGGTTTTCAAATAAAATTCACTGAATTAAAAGATACTTTCTCTTATGAATTAGGTATCATGCTAAAAATGCGTTGTTTCAATTATTTGAAAAGATTGTGTGGAGTTGGCTAAAAAAATTCCAAACAATATGGAATTATTAGAAAAATTAAAATATTTTTCACCAAAAAATTGTCTTTCACAGTTACGGCCATCTTTTGCTGATTTACCAATACATATTTTACAAGAGTCCTCAAAAAATATAAATACTTTGGAAGAGCAGTGGAGAAACTTATTATCTATAAATTGGACAAATCAATTTCTAAGTGGAGTAATACCAGTAGATACTATAGAATTCTGGTCTTTTGTACGACATTATGAAAATGCCATAAAAGAAAAACCATTTCAATTGTTAAGTGAATTTATACTAAGCCTTTTATCTTTACCCGTTAGCAACGCCGTGGTGCAGAGGGTATTTTCAGTCATGAATGTGATAAAGACAAAACCAAGAAACCGAATGAATCTCAAATTAATGGATGCATTGGTACGAATTTGTTTGCATTTATATGCAAAAAATGAATGTTGTAAACACTTTAAACCCACTCACAAAATGTTCTCCTTGTTTACAAACCAAATGTATACTAGTTACGATACTACTGAAAAAGAAACATCAGATGTGATGGATGAAATATGGGATATATGCGTTTGATGAATGAATATATATTGTACATAAACTTATAATTTTAAATTTAATAAAGTGTATGTGTGTTAATAAATATAACATGTTATTAAACTTCTTATTAAATGTGTTAATCTATTATACTTTCATTAAATGCGATTGTTAGAAACAACAGTTTTTTTTTTCTTTACAAGCTTATTTAATAAAATCCAAATTTCTCGGTTTTAAAATGTAAATTACTAAATGTCCACAACCAACTATACATGCATTCTATGATGCAGGCGATTGACAAAAACGCCTATAATTTTTATATTTATCTAAAAATTACTTATTATTTCACCATAAAAAGAAGATTTTTAAAAACTTTGGTCAATTCGCCAGTAAATGTGGCTACTTTGGGCTACTTTGATTCTATAATTTGGCTACAACTCAGAAGAAATATCTGGCAACCCTGGCTAAAACACCAAGAAGATGTTTCCATCTAAGGCCGGTGGCGTTACGTAACCACAACATACCACAGAAGTGCGGACTCGACGGATCCCACAGACAACGGCGGAAGCTGTTCAGAGAATCACCACAACGATAACATTCCGCAAATTTATTATAAATACAGGCTATTCCACGAGAGCCGTTCGTTAGAAGTTTTCGTGGTTAGAAAAAACTTAGAATTTTGGGTTCCAGGGTTATTCAAGATTGTCTTTCATTTTAAAAGATCATACTACTTTCAGTTATACCGGAAGTCGCCATTAATTTCCTTATTTTAAATGGAACACCCGGTATATTATTTCATTTTTGAATTCCTGAGAAAATTTCATAGTGGGTTTTCATAGGTTTCTCTATACTTATTTTCAATTTTTTCTTAGATATCTTGATTTTTTGGAATATTTTGACAGATGTAGCCCCGTTTTGAGCATTGCGCCCTTTAACCAATTTCGATTGGTGGAAAGCGCTTCTAGGGTAGACGGAAGCACAGGAATGATACTTTCGAATGCCATATTGACAACTGATTTATCGCATACAGGGTATCCAAAATTTAATGACCAATTACATCATTTTAAAAGTTGAAAAAGTTCGTTTTTTCAAATGGGACAGCCTGTATTTTATTGGATGGTCGGATGCAGAATTTGATTCTGCATCGATTTGCTATAACATTCCCTATACCTATTTCCAGTGGTTTTCTTGTTAATCCTTATTTTTATCAAAAGGTGCTCAAACTCCAAAAGTTCTACCTAGTAAGCCTTGATTTTGACAGGAATTGAAACAATGTTGATTTAATGTCAAAGCAGTATCATCGTACAGATACGTGAGGTATCTACTTACAGTTCTATGGATTTTGTTAACTTGCTTAAGTACAGTTTATAATGGAGAATGTTGAAGAATATTCCAATAATGATTTATTAAATTTGTTTTACACGCACGGTGAATGTGGACGAATTGTTCGACGAACATGCAGACTATTTAATGAACGATATCCGGACCTACCAACAATGACTCCCGAAAAATTTGCAAGAATCGAAACTCGCTTTATAGCAACTGGAAACGTAAGGGCAACTCAAAATAACCTAAAGCCCGTAACTGATAATGAAGATAACGTGGTGAATGTGTTGGCGTTTTTTCAAGCTTATCCGCGGAGTTCAATTTCGACAGCAGCGCTGGATTTCGGTATTTCAAAAACATCAATCCACAGAATATTAAAAAAACATGGAATGCATCCTTTTTGTGAGATAACTGTTCAAGGAATACGTCTTGGTGATGAGGCAAGACGTGTCAACTTTTGCGAATTTATGATTTTGAAAATGACCGAAGATCCGAGATTTCTTCATCAGATTATGTGGACTGATGAATCTAAATTCAGCAGGCAAGGAATTACAAATCGCCGAAATACTCACTACTGGGCACAAGATAATCCACATGTTATTAGGGAACATAATCACCAAGACCGCTTTAGTTTCAATGTTTTTTTGTTTAATTATGGACAACAGAGTGGCTTATCAAGTGTACGATGAAAATTTAAATGCGGCTAGATATCTGGAGATACTGAGAGGGTTTGTTAGTGATTTTCTAAATGCCCTACCTCCACGTGATAGAGCAAACAGTTGGTATCAGCTTGATGGTG
Organism: Melolontha melolontha; assembly: GCA_935421215.2. Taxonomy (NCBI): domain Eukaryota; kingdom Metazoa; phylum Arthropoda; class Insecta; order Coleoptera; family Scarabaeidae; genus Melolontha; species Melolontha melolontha. The sequence continues at coordinate 91,490,130 of OW285241.1, forward strand.
CTCCAGCACATTCAACTATAGCTGTACACCGGCAATTGTCAATGATGTTCGAGGATCGGTGGATTGGCCAGCGGGGACCTTGGAACTGGCCACCCAGATCACCCGATTTGACCCCCTTGGATTTTTACCTCTGGGGTCGTATAAAAGAACTAGTGTACTCTAGGCCGGTACAAACTAGAGAGGAATTATTGAACCGTGTTCACCATGCGTTTACTAATATAAGTCCAGACGAACTTCGGAGATCTGTTTCGCGAGGAGTATATGACAGAGTTATTCAGTGTTTGAACCAAAATGGAGGTCATATAGAACAGTTATTGTAATTTTACATTCTCTTATTATTTTTTGTCATTATGTTCCAATTTTTTGTTTTTATTTTATATTTCGTTCTAAATGTTATGTACTAATGTCATGTTCTAATTAAAGTAAATTTTTTACCGTTTCATTGATGTTTATTTGGCTACGAAAGGCAAGCGATGTTTCGGTTTCTGCCAAAAAACCACATTAAAATAAAAAATATGGATTAACAAGAAAACCACTGGAAATAGGTATAGGGAATGTTATAGCAAATGCAGAATCAAATTCTGCATCCGACCATCCAATAAAATACAGGGTGTCCCATTTGAAAAAACGAACTTTTTCAACTTCTAAAATGATGTAATTGGTTATTAAATTTTGGATACCCTGTATGCGATAAATCAGTTGTCAATATGGCATTCGAAAGTATCATTCCTGTGCTTCCGTCTACCCCAGAAGCGCTTACCACCAATCGAAATTGGTTAAAGGGCGCAATGCTCAAAACAGGGCTACATCTGTCAAAATTTTCAAAAAAATCAAGATATCTAAGAAAAAATTGAAAAAAGTATAGGGAAACTTATGAAAACCCACTATGAAATTTTCTCAGGAATCCAAAAATGAAATAATATACCGGGTGTTCCATTTAAAATAAGGAAGTTAATGGCGACTTCCGGTATAACCGGAAGTAGTATGATCTTGAAAATATTTTAAAATGAAAGAGAATCTTGAATAACCCTGGAACCCAAAATTTCAGAATTCTAAGTTTTTTCTAACCACGAAAACATCTAACGAACGGCTCTCGTGGAATACCTTGTATATGTAACACTCGTTGCAGAATTCAATTATATTCTTGTTGCTTAAAATCAAGTACTCTTATGTAATTCAAACAATTAAAAGGTTGATAATTAATTCTTTTTAAAAACAAAGTTTAGTGAATCGATCTTTTAAGTCGCTCGAAAATTACCTAGAGACCATTCGGGAATTTTTAATGAATTTTATTTCATTATCTGCTTAAGTTAAGTCATCATAGGCCTATCAAATTTCATCATTTTCGTTTATTATTATTTTATTTATTTTTGTTATTAATTATCAATCGTTTTGGGCATCTTCAAACTTTGTTTTATTCTTAAAATTTACTTATGTTCTAATATTTTGGTTGTCACTATATACTCGATATTTTTCCCGGTCTTTTTTTTATACCTCGACGCAGTCCGACATTTTTCGAATTTAATATGCTTAGTCACGTTACGTTTTATATTTACCATAAATTCTATTTTTGTTTCTCTTTAATCAATTCTTTTATTGTGGTAATTTTTCTTAGAATTTTGCGAAACCATTTGGGTGTTTTGCTTGCCTAATTAACCCTTTTATTAACGTAATTCTTGCGTACATTTTCTCTTTCCCTTGTACCGCCATCTTTACAACTTTTGGTTTATCTTCAAAATACAGTTTTCTTGACGTTTGATTAGATAATTAGTTTGTCTTTTAACCTTATCTGCGGTGTTTTAATTATCGTATTTTCGCTTGATAGCTTTGTTGTTCACACTTACACCTTGTTGGGGTTTTTAGTAAATTAATTCCGTTTCTATCGAGTCTACCGAACTGCGCTCTTGTGTGTGACGTATATCGGTTCCTCGACCGATATCCGGTACATCTCGTTGTGTCGCACTTCGATCGTCATCTTCGACCGTGTTAGTCGTGTTTTAGTGAGTGAACTTGGTCTTTGCGGTAAGATATATTATTTCCTTTTTGAATTTTTACTTATGCGTTCCTTTCATCCTCTATAGGATATATTTTAGTGCTACCGCCCCTTTTAAATAAAGGGAATTAAGCAAGATTTATTCAGAATCTCTTCTAGAACCTCACCACGTGGAAGGCGTTTTTCTTTGCATACGCAATTTTCCCTTGCAGCGGAGCTACGTAGAATTTTGATCTTTTGGGAGGAGATTCGTGCAGAAATCCTCATTCCGCCCTCAAGGGTGTTTATGGTATCGTCAGGGCTTCCTTGTTCGGGAATTTTGCTACAATTTTACACGGCGTCCCAAAATGGCGGCTTCTAACGTGATGATGGTGATCTCTGGCAAAATGGCGGCTGATCTCCAATGAATCTTAGGAATCGACATTCCTGTTCTACCTCTGTGAAGGCATACACGAGATAAGTTTTGGAATCTGATCATTGTGGTTGTCAAGCTAAGTAGGTGCTGTTATATTATTTTTAGTTGTTGGTTATTACTTAACCCGATACTATATTTTTCAAAATTTTAATTAATTGATTGTTTAATCTTAAGTAGGCACTAGAGAAGCTATTCACTTCTCTGCGCAACCTCTTTATTTTGCTCATAACACTTAGATAGCAAACAAGGCATTAACTTTAAACTTTGACCGATAGGCTTTATTCGCCTGAATTCAAACATATCCTTTTAATGTCAATATTTAACTGGTTGACTAGCTTCACCAGCAGCCAGTAGTTAGATTAGATTATTGTACGAGGCTTAGAACCTTCAGTCGGGCCTTCGTACAGATTTATAAATATCTTGGGGTTACGTCGTAGATCTAGATATCTTTTATTATACTCTGTAAACTATTTGTAAAGAACCACTATTACGTATACTTAATTTGAGTTCTGTTTAACTTATGTTTTGATCTTATATCGTATAACTGTATCATCCACAGATTTATCACCTGTGTATACAGGGTGTTGATATCTTGACTGGTGTACCTGTATTTATGTAAACTCTGTATTGCGCCTAGAGCGATACTTGGGAGATTAGGGGAATATTCTGGGAGAATTTGGATTTATATCATTTTCAAACTAAGCCTTTATTTTGCCTTGGCCAACTTAGATTGGATTTTGTGTTACTCATTAATTTAGTTGTACTGCTATCTAACTCTTCGTAACTTTGCAAGCGACTGTTGTTGCTTTTGTTTATAACTTCAATAAAATCTACTTAGACTAGATATTTAAACTTTGAAACATTATTTTGTAACTTTTCTTGCGATTTTTGTTAAATTTGTTTTAACTTCATTCTAAAATTTATTTGACTTGATAATTAATCTTGTAGAAAACACTTGTTGAACCTACTTTGACTTTATATTAAATCTTGTTATTGTTGACATCTTGTGTTTTGTTTGATTCCTTTCCTACAAGTGTTGTGTAAGGCAAAGATACGTTTGTTACGATAGCAAGTAATAAGGGGCTGTCTCTCTGGTATTTATTGAAGCCACCAGTATCCCACCCGCTACCGTTTTCGAGGTTTCTCTGCAGGTTGAAAACGGTGGCGTCATTATCTACATCAAGCGACTTTGGACTCGCGACACTCTACGTACTAGACTGAGTTAGCCGGCAGAGTACTATCCTGGGGACGACCATCTTCAGGTAGGTTCAGACCAGAGGGGGAGAATTTGCTGAGCATCCCGCAACCTCCTTATTACTTGCTTAATTTTATTTTGGTCGCGTTTTGGTAGCAATGGAGAAGTGCAAACTTTAAATGATATCTGTCAAGATATCTGAAAACCGCTCGATATTAAAGAACTTTTGGAATTAAGCTTAGATAAAATATCAGAATATTGTTTACTAACTGATATGGCAATGGAGAGCCCACATAAAAATGAGAACCCTTACACATTTGGACAGAGAATCAAATATCTATTAAATTTATTATTTATTAAAATACAGTTAGATAACACAGAAGAGATAATATCATTAAAGACTAGTTTATATACACTAGCCCGCAAAATTAACGCACCACTACATTTTGTGGTTTTAGTTTTGTTAGCAACAAATTATATTAAACTCTATTCATAATTTAAGAAGGACCAGGACCATTTATTTACATTCGATTTATAAAGCACAATGGAAACAATTCACGTAACTGTGCAGTGTTTGCATTATACATATATGGCGCTTCAGCACTATTTACATGAATTAAATACCTTAGTAAGCCGTTTTTAGCATGTTTTGGAAGTGTGAAATAACTGACAGTATTTGAACAACAATGGAGCGTGGTGCACGTAATTTGACACGAGATGAGTGTGTACAAATTGTTACTTTATCTGGTGAAGGATATTCCAATCGCTTTCTGGGGAGAAGATTTGAAGTGACTCATACGACTATTTCTAGAATGCTGCAACGTTTTAACGAAACCAATGATCACAGAAGAAGGCAAGGGCAAGGCAGAAAACGTGCTACCAATGCTGTGGAGGATCGTTTTGTATCGTTGCGAGCTGTCCAGAAACGATTCACTACGGCAAGAAGTCTCCAAATGCAACTTGCCGATGTCCACGGGACCAGAGTCAGTGCAGACACTATTAGACGACGATTAGCTGAGCAAAATGGTTACCCCCAAATGCCGGCAACTGGTCCCAGATTATCTGTAAGACACCGCAGGTCAAGATTAGCTTTCGCTAGGAAACACCTATACTGGCAAATAGGAAATTGGGAGAAGTTACTCTTTACAGATGAATCTAGATTTTATGTGTACAGATACGCAGCTTGTAACATTCAGCAAACGACATTATATGGGGAAGGTTCAGTAATGGTTTGGGGTGGTATATCTTTAGGAGCACGGACAGAACTGTGCATTGTTGATGGTGATCGTTTAACTGCTGTGCGATACATTACAGATATTCTAGAACCATATGTAGTCCCTTTTGCGCCCTATATCGGAGATGGGTTCCTCTTAATGCACGATAATGCTAGACCACATGCTGCACGCATGAATCCAATCGAACGTGTCTGGGACATGATGGGAAGAAAAATTAGACAGCAGCATCACCATTGGACCTAAATCAACTCCAACAATATCTGCACGTACATGGGATGAAATTCCATAAGAAGACATTAATGGATTAATTATGAGTATGCAATGACGTTGTAATGTTGTAATTAGAAGCAGAGGTGGAAATACACCATACTAAATAAAATTCTACAATATAAAAATTCAGAAAATGAACCTCTTTAACCGTAAAAAAATTGTAAATTTGTGCACCTTATGGTTTTTGTTTCTTATTTAAGTCAAATTAATAAGAGAAATAAAGATATTTATACTGGAATATGCGTCTTACTAGCCACACTTGTCCTCTTACTTCAAAAAATTACGATTGCTTTGATTGATCTCAAAAAATTGTTAAATTTGCAAGTTAATTTTGCGGGCTAGTGTATAAAGACGGCACTCTAGGCTTATAAAAGAGGCCTAATGAGGTGTGTGAATTTCAAGTATAGCCCAAAATTAATTCCCAGAATTCAGAGTGTTTCGAAAGTAATCTGAAATTTTGTTGTGGGCGATTCGTCATTCAATTTTAAGACGAAAAGTTCCTAGAAACATGTGTGACAAGTATTGTAGTTAATGATTTTTATTTTTTGTTTGTAACAAAGAGCTCTGACTGTAAGTGAAAATTATTTCGACGATAAATTTTTGTTTTTTGAATAGCTTCGTGGCGGCGCTGTTGGTTACTAACAACAACAGGATTTTTAGTGTTAACAGTTTTCACCAGGTCAGAAGATATTTACAATTAAATTTTGACACTAATGGCTGGCTGTCAAAAATAAAAGACGTGGTAAGTTTCTAAGCACCAATATTTTCTAGAAATCTAAGCCAGAAGTAGGGTTGGGTACATTTATTAACTTCTATCGGATTTCACAATTTTAAGACTACTTCTTACTCGTACTTAATGGGTCACAGAATTTGTTTTTCTTAAGGACGACAGTTTCAATAACAGGTCAATTTTTATTCTCATATTTTAATATATTATGCAAGTTATAAGCCCATGCATCTGCACATCTATTCAAAAAAGGCGCTATCTCCCAAGAAACGAAGAATTATATTAGATTAGAGACATTGCAATATAATTATTATTCTGCTAGTTTTAATTCAATTCGGTCTCTACATTTGTTAAGAGAATTTAGATTTAAGAGAAGTTAATTCGTCAAATTCTAAATAAAGATTTCTTTTTAAAAATCTATGTTATCGAGGAAACAATTTAACTAGCGCAGTCAGTAGGATACCGTAACGAGATTTAAATCAAATTCTTTGAATTTTGAAAGTGAAAAGTAGACGCGGGTGTTGAATCAACTTTTTCAAGCTAGTGCTATAGCGTAAACTCCAACAGACCACCAAATTCACACTCTCCAAATCTAGTAGAGGGAATCCCCAAATCGATACACGACATAAGAGGGAATCTCCAATCGATACCCAAATTAGAATTAAGAAACACAAAACAAACTAATTCACAACGAATCACAAATGTACCCAATCGTATTTTAAATGTAAGTACTTTTACATATTATTCTCGTCTATGCGAAATCCTTTCGGCAGTATGTAAATAGATTACTTTAGTATAAGCTTACGCTTATTCGAATGTATAGTTCTGAAAACGAATTAGTGAACGAATCAATCAGCTTGTCTAATAGTAATAAGCAATCGAACAAAATTCAAACCGCGAATAATAGCAAAAGTAACGTAGTATTAAGAGAAACCAAATTAAGTAACGTAGTAGATTGCGTAAATAAAATAAATCCACCTATCGAAATTAAAGTAAAATGACGACCGCTAAAAACATCACTAAAAATCATATAGACATTATACCTATATACGAGGGGATTCAAATACCTTCTCTATGTACACAAGGGCTTGCGAATATTTACCTACAACCTTTGGCAATGTGGATCCAATTAACGAATTTCTTTTGAGAATATTCCAATCGAAATTAGTAAGTCGCACCTTACAGCTTGTGGGTAGTAGAGAAATAATTAAAACGCGGACAGAATCAAAAAGCTTATTACAAATAAACTTTTACGATCAACGTTCTGAAAAATGTTTTGTTCAAGATTTAATGCAACTAAAACCTGCAAGCGTATATTTTCGGTATGCGTTGCAAAAACACAAGATTTATTGCTAACAAAAATTAAAATATCAGAACAGGATACTCAAAGGCGGACAATTAAGATCGAAATTCATAACGATACTGTTTTGCAAACATTTTTAAGAGGCATAATGCAATATTGAGATATACCGTGTCTAACACGGTGGCCTATGTTAGACTTAGAAATCCAAGTAATATTGAAACAGCTATGAGTTACGTGTTATACGTCGATTTCAGCCTCTGTATATTTTCAATATATTCTATATTTATTACTACTCTATTTGCGCTAATTAAATTCTTAGATTTATCATACCTCGAGTTTTCGGTCTGTTTGTCAGTTATTTTTGAACAACTAGGTATATCATAAAAGGTTCGTTAACTGTGTCCCTACTTCCAATGTAGTTACTATTAATTGGACTATTTTTCACAATTATTAGGATCATTCAATAACGGTTTTCTTGCTTTGTAATATCTAGAACAATGTATTGTTTAACGACGTGATTTTTTGCATTTTTAGTATTTGGTAATTTACGTACGTGATTTAGAACGTTAATTTTATGTGGTAGCGATAGCATATAATTGGAATAACCCATTCGTTCGTATAAAATCTTAGTTATTGGTTTATATTAACATCGTTTACAACGGTATATTCTGCGCATCAACGTCTATTTATGTTAGATTATATCGTCACTTTTGTAATAACTTATCGTATCTGAGATTTAAGAAATGCATTTTGACTAATTGATTTAGAACATGTATCGAGGAAGTATTGTGGATTTTTAGTTAACGGGGTAGTTTATCAATTCAGAGTATGCCTATTTGGACTTATGAGAGCTGCAGGAGATGTCTCAACATTTTTCCACAAAATTCTAGATAAATTCAATGACTTTCCATTACATTACTTAGACTATATAATCATATTTTCTGACGATGTCGAACAACATTTATATAACCTTAACATTATTTTAAATACACTAAAGGAAGAAAGCATGAAATTTAATATGAATAAACGTTTATTTTTCAAGAACGAAGCGAACTATAAGAAATATATTGTAAGACCCAACAAGAGTCGATGAAATCAACAACTTCACTCGTCCAAGGAACCTAAAAACATTATGGGGATTCTTTACGTATTCTCAACTATTACAGAAAATTTGTGTCAAACTATAGTAAAAAGACCTTACCTTTATTACACTTATTGGAGAAAAACACAAAATGGATATGGACACCTGAATACGAAAAATGTTTCACTCAACTTAAAGAAAATGTTGTTATATCATCTAGATTTTACCTTACCTTTTATTGTTAAGAATTGATGCTTCACATCGAACTATTGCAGCTGAACTCGTACAAATCAAGGACAATCAAGAGATTCCAATACATTTTATATCTCGCACTTTGAAGGAATGTGAAATTAGGTATACAATTTCAGAAAAAGAAATGCTTGCCACAGTCTTTGCCCTTACTAAGCTGAGATACTATCTTATTGGTAAATCATTCACATTAGAAACTGACCACAAAGCTTTAGTTAACATCATGAGCTCTAAACTCAACAATAACCAAATTTATCGTTGGAAGTTACTGATACAGCAACTTGATATCATATATAAACCAAGTAAAGAGATGATACCAGCAGATGCTCTAACTAGAAAAGATGGGGACATTAAAAAGCAGAACATATGCATAAATTTTGTAAGTTTAGAACGACAAGGATTATTCTCAAGAAGTAAGGTAAAACAAGTTGAATTATCTAGAAATTTTTCGGAAATAAATCTCTTAAATCTTAAAAAATTAAGAAAATAGGAGAAACAGAAGTATATGTCACAAATGAAGGTAATCAAGGCTCACCTGTATTTTTTGGGTCGGGGTTTTTAGCTGTGTGCTTTAATTTAAACATTAAGAACTTATTAATTAATTATGTATTTTTTATTTAAAGCCATTTAGGAATAACAATCTAATATGAAAGTTTTTTTAAAATTTATAAACGATTATATTCAATATTTATAATTGTATACATATTATTATTATTTTCTATTTTACAAGAATTACAATATTTTTTATTAGGAGGAGGTCTATCTATTTCTGTTAACATTTTTATTTGATGAAATTCGCCATGAATTTGGTGGAATTGTGGTAGATCGAATTATAAATCCAGGTATAGCTAGCACGTTGAAAGGTTATGCATCCTATAAAAATAATCAATGTACACGATTGGAGAATGCTGGTTGGTCACATCTGGATTATCCAAAGATTATTAATCAAAACGGATATATTTATTGTTTGCACACATTTAAGTATGGACTTTCCTAGACTGTTATTAAATATATACGACAAGAACTAGCTTTAATTAGAAATAATTCTGATATAAATGCAATATGTAATAATCCAGTTACTGCACCTGATAAACCAAAGGTTCAAATAAATAAAATTTCATGAAAAATTTCTGATGTTGCCGTCAGATGTTGAAAAATTACGTTTACTAAAAGATGTGGATAGTAATAGAGATTTAAATGTGGCGTTTAGAAGCTGAGAATTACAAGAACTACCATTAGTGCAACAAAGTACGAGGCATACTGTTACGTATAGAAAATCACTTTGCGTTATGCTGTTAAATTCTTTTTCCTTTTCTTTTATTCTAGGCTCTTCAAGTCATTGTGATCCGCTTATTTTTCACTTGTTACAAATTACTCTATTTTATAATTTTAGTTTATTAATTATCATGTCGTTTTAGCTTTTCAAAAGTTAAATAATTCCTAATTCTAATTTCGGGTTCGATTATTTTGACCGACCCTATATTTTCTGTTATATAATTCTAGTTCCGATATTGTTGAAGTTGCTATATTTGACGCAGTACACTTCTTTAAACATTCTTTTTGCCGCGTTAATCATTCTGACAGTGTTTTCCGATTTCCTCGAGTCATGTATCTCCGTTACTTTGTTTTATTTTGTGGGAATTCGCTTTTTGAATTGTAAGATCTTCTTGTCGCAGTGTCTTTAATTTTGGAACTACTGTTTCAGTTTATTAATTATTAACGCTTTCGTTAGAGCGCCCTCTGTTCGGAATTTTGTTTCCCTCAGTTACAGAATTCTACTTTGAATGTATAATTACCTTGATTTTGATATTTACCGTTTCCTAAAATTTAATTATTTTCCAATGTGGGCTCGTTTGAACTCCTTGGGCGTACTTTAATTGTTGGGAGTTTTTGAGCTTTGTTTTCTTTCATTTATATTCCCGAATTTTCTGATGACGTATGTCGGCCATGGTGAGGAACACGCTGGTTTTCTGTCATTACTTCTTCCCAAGTCATCGCCACGATAACGTGTCTTTTTTTAATTCGAAGAAGCTTGTTAGGCGGTAAGAGATATTTTTAATATATTGAGTATTACTTATTTCGAATTTTTCTTCTTAGGATTTATCGGGTTATCCGGTTAATTGTGGAATATTTCTGGATTTTTATTTATGTTCAGTCAGAATGGCGTATTGTTCTTTTGAACTCATTCCGTTAAGGCGATAATTCCACGTGGTGACCGAAGGCCATCTAGGACCAAGTTTCCTGTCCGGTGATTGAAAACCCTTACATTCCGTTTATTTGATGAACTTTCCAGGAAGACAGACTCCGGGGAAACGTTTCATCGAAGGCTTGGAGTCAGCTAAACTTAACTTCTTATATTCAACAATAGTGAGATAGTGTAAATTTTGGTATTAATATTTGTAATTAACTACAGAGAGGGGCTTCTCCTTTCTCCTTTTTCTTTTTTTGTTGTGATCCATTCACTTGAATAATCAGATTAAGGGCTTCACCCCCTAAATTAATTTAGTTGGGTAATTTTTTTTTATGTAGATTAACCTCATTTACTTTCATTATCTTGAATAGCTTATAATTCTTGCAACCATTTCATTGAGCAATTGTATAACCTTGAGGCTCCTACCTTGAGTGGAGCTTCTGTTTAATTAGAGAGCACGTCGAATATTAATTCAGTGATTATTATATATTTATGTAAACATTTTGTACAGGACCATAGTAAGAATTCTCACTTCCGTCCTCTCGAGTATCTAATCTTTGTAATTTGACGTTTTGATTTAATTTAAATTTTATTATAACCTGTTATACAGGGGGTTGCTTTCACATGTAGAATACCTGTGCTTGTTTTACTTTCGAGCACATTTGTTTTGTCAGAATCTTAAAGCGTTACCTTTGATAGAAATTTTATTTATTACCTTATTTATACTGAAATTATATATACCCGGCGTTCAAATATTTAGTGGACTTTTAGATTTTGTTCACGTCATTTTGTATTCTTACGATTTTCTTTGTCTTTACTGTTAGAGAGGCTTAACCTCGGTCGTAAGTTAATTTTTAGTGGGCTTAACCTTTTTTTGTATACTTTGTTAAATATATATACTTAGCCAGCTTTACCAAGTTGGGGAAAACTTACACCTGTTGGAACTGGTGATATATTCTGTTAGCGTTGATAACTCCCGTTGTTTTCTTTTGTGTTTTATTTTGATAACCTGTATATCGTTTGTTGTGTTACTTGTTTGATTGATTAAAGTTATTTGAAGTTTGGATTTTGCGTTTGATTTCTTACTCAGCGAGTGTTAGAGAGATCACAGTTACACGTTTTGGCAGCAACAAGGAGTGGGGGAATACTTCTCTCTTTTGCGACTGAGGCCATCTAGCTCCACCCGCAGCCGTGTATACGGGGTGCGCCTGCCGTGACTTTATGCGGTGGCGCCTTTTCCTTTCCAACGAGCGATCTTTGATCCCACACGCTCTCCATCATACGAGCTAGTCGGTAGGGGCATTTCGTTGGAGCGACCACCTTCAGGTGGGTCAGTCCGAAAGAGAGGGGTATTCGCTGTACATCAAGCGTCGGCCTTGTTGTTAGCGTGCGCTACTATTTTAGATCGCGTAGGTAGCAAGTAAATTGGCACCCTGACGTGGGCGTGTTTTTTTTGATTTTTGGAACTGTGTTCTCTCACACTCGTGGGGGGAAATCAAACTTTGGAGGTCGTTAGGAATCTTTTAGATTCTTTGAATTTTTGATATTTTGTCGTAATTTTTGGTCAGGTTTTCGTGCTGCTTTTGATATTGTGTTTGACATCATGGAAGGTAAGCTCGAAATTAACAGGTTGGAAAGAGACGAGCTGGTTTACGAACTGAGAGTTCGTGGAGCTGGTGTTAATGTACTGGTTAAGGCTATGCGAACCACACTGCGTAGTTTAATTCAATTAGAGCCGGGTGGTATTGAAATTTCGAAACCTGCTAATCCCTTCACCGTCGAAGAAGATACCTGTGAGGTTAAGGGGAAAATTGCTGAAATTAAGGCTCTTCTGGAACAGTTTTCTGAAATCGAGACCAGTTTGAGATATCGAAAAGTCAACACTAAAATTATCCATGCCTTCTCTCGTCTTAGGCGAGCGAAACCTGTAACTCCTGAAAGTGAGGAGGAAGTGGCCAGAATGTTGGTCGAGTTAGTTTCTCTGCAGGCGTCGTTAAAGTCAAAGGCTCGTAAAGCCAGGAAGTCTGTTTTAACTGGTTCTGTTCCTGCAGACATGTCCTTCGTGTTTGCGTCAACTAGTGTCGCTCATGGTTCACCTGAATCTGGCAGTGAGCTGTCTGATTCTGAAGAATCGGTGGGAGAACCCATGTTTTCACCTGTTCGTGCTACTGCAACTCATGCGGTGAGCTCGACTTCTGTTTCTGCTGCATCTTCTGCCTTTAAGGTCATTCCTGTGTCCCGGTGGAGTTTCTCGAAATTCGATGGCGAAAGTTCTCGTCAGTCTTTGAGTGCTTTTCTTGAAGCGATCGAAGATAAATGTATTGCGAACAATATTTCGAAGGAGCAGTTAATCAGATCTGCGACAGAATTATTTTCAGGTAAAGCTTTGATTTGGTGGCGGTCCACGCGTCACAAAGTATCGACTTGGTTAGATTTTGTGCGAGAGCTTCGTTTGCAATTCCAACCTCCTAATTATAATGATAAGCTTTTCCAAGAAATTAAGAGGCGTACTCAGGGGCCTGCTGAGACGATCGGAATGTATGTTGCTGTTATGAATGGTATGTTTGGGCGTTTGACTGTACCGGTTGCCGAAGGTCTTAAATTAGACGTTTTGATGCAAAACATTGCACCACCCTTCTATCAAAGTCAACTAGGTCTTACAGAGATCAAGTCTGTTGATCAGTTGTTGGAGTTGTGCAGAAAATTAGAAGCTTGCAAAATTTCTATTGAAGCGTTTGCTCCTCCACCTCGCAATAGGACATCTCTATGCGAACCTGATCTAGCATACGCTTATACTTCCATGACATCTTGTGTAGCAGCAGTTGCAGTACCTTCGTCCAGCAATGGACTGAAGTGTTGGAACTGTAATGTGGTAGGTCATTCGGTGAGGAACTGTCCAAATCCTCGAACGTCTCGTTTTTGCTATAAATGTGGTGCGAATGGACATACCATAAACACTTGTCCTCGATGTCGAACTGCTATACGTTCGGGAAATGGCCAAGGGAGACGTCAATAAGACCGCGTACGATCTCCGGACCAGCGAATACTCGCTTAAGCGGTCTGCCTTCTCAAGCTAGAACTTCTAAGTTAAATTTTCTGTTAGATCAAGCGTGCCATGACGAACGGCCTCATCTGAGTGTACTTATTTTTGGGCAACCTTTTCTTGGACTTTTGGACTCTGGCGCTTCACGCACAATTATTGGAGGCCCTGGCTGGAACCTTTTACGATCGATTAGAGTTGTACCTAAATCTACGGCTGCATCTTGTATTTTAGCCAATGGGCAATCTTGTAAACCTTTGGGAGAAATTTCGGTTCCTGTTCAACTTGGTGATCGTGTCAAAATTTTGGACATTTTGGTTATTCCTGAATTACCTTATGGTTTGATTTTGGGTACTGATTTTTGGAAGGTTATGGGCATCGTTCCTGATCTTCGTCGTGGAGAATGGGTTTTTTCGACCGAACCTCCTGTTATTGGGACTATAGGCATTCAACATGTCTTGGACACCAACCAACGTAGATGTATCGAAACTCTGGTTAGTGACTTTTTTACGAAAACGGCTCCCGAGGAATTGGGTTGCACGTCTCTTGTAGAACATCGTATCGTGACAAACAGTCTTCCTATTAAACAACGTTATTACCCTATTTCTCCAGCATTGCAGAAAATTGTCGATGCTGAACTGGAGCGTATGTTGACTTTAGGTGTCGTTGAAAGATCCAACAGTCCTTGGTCCTCACCTATACTCATGGTTCCTAAAAAGGACAAAACCTATCGATTCTGTGTTGACTACCGTAAACTCAATCAGGTTACTGAGCGCGATGCTTATCCATTACCGTACATCACCCAAACGTTGGACAAACTTCGAGATGCTAAATTTCTCACGTCTCTTGACATCAAGTCTGCTTATTGGCAAATACCTATCGAGGAGTCTTCCAGACCGTATACCGCTTTTACTGTACCTAATCGGGGTTTGTTTCAATTTCGTCGATTAGCTTTTGGGCTACATAATTCACCCGCTACTTGGCAGCGTTTCATCGATCAAGTTCTGGGTCCTGAACTTGAACCTCACGTTTTCGTTTACCTTGACGACATCATTATCGTCACCTCTACTTTAGAAAAACATCTTGAAATCCTTCGTGAAGTTTTATCTCGTTTAGAAAATGCTGGTCTGACTTTAAATCGGGAGAAATGTCTCTTTTGTAGAGAAGAACTGAAATATTTAGGTTATGTTATTAATGGTCATGGACTGACTGTCGATCCTGACAAAGTTCGAGCCATCCTTGAGATTCCTATTCCTTCTAACGTGACTGGGGTTAGACGAATGGTGGGTATGGCTTCTTGGTATCGACGTTTTGTACCGAATTTTTCGACAATCATATCTCCTTTAACTAATCTTCTGCGTAAGAATTCTCGATTTTATTGGGACACCTCCTGTGACGAGGCTTGGCTAAAACTTAGGGACTGTCTAGTTTCTGCTCCTATCTTATCGTGCCCCGATTTCCAACATGAATTCGTTATACAAACTGATGCTTCTGATTTCGGTCTTGGTGCTGTGTTGACTCAGCGTATTTTGGAAGAAGAAAAAGTGATCTGTTATCTCAGCCGTTCTCTTTCAATTCAGGAACGTAAGTTCGCAACGACTGAAAAAGAATGTCTTGCTGTGTTATGGGCTATTGAGAAACTTCGTCCTTATGTTGAAGGCGCGCATTTTACTGTGATTACCGATCATTATTCTCTTTGTTGGTTGAATTCATTAAACTCTCCCAGTGGACGTCTAGCTCGTTGGGCTGTTAGATTACAGCAGTATGACTTCTCTATCATTCATCGCAAAGGAAAGGAAAACGTAATTCCTGATGCATTATCCCGTTCTGTACCAATCTTGTCGACTATCAATGCAACGGTACCTGTGACCGATAAATGGTACAATAGACTTATTCGAGCAGTCAAAGCTACTCCTGATAGATATCCCGCTTTCCAAATCATTAATGGTAAGCTTTGTAAGTATCTTCGTCCTTCTCGCAACTATTTCGGTAGTGATGGTGACTCCTGGAAGATTGTGGTCTCCAAAGAACGTCGTTCTGAGTTAATTAAGGCATGTCATGATCCTCCTACATGCGGGCACTTAGGCATATCTAAAACTATAAATCGTATCGCCCAGAACCATTATTGGCCGAAAATGACAGCCGATGTTATCCGTTATATAAATCGCTGTCGCGTTTGTTTAAGAACGAAACCTGAACAACGCAAACCTATAGGACGTATGGGAGGTCACTCTCGAATCGACAAACCTTGGGAAGTACTTAGCATCGATATTGTTGGGCCTTTGCCTCGATCCAAGCGTGGGTTTAATTATATACTTGTCGTGTCTGATTGCTTTAGCAAGTTTGTTTTGACGTACGCACTGCGTAAGGCCAGTGCTGTCAATATCGTTAAACATCTTGAGAATGACGTGTTCTTGCTGTTTGGCGTACCTCGCACGATTATTTCAGATAATGGAGTTCAGTTTAAGTCTAAAGAGTATCGTCAATTGCTAAATCGATATCAGATCAAGTCGGCGTTTACTTCCTTCTATCACCCACAGGCGAACCCTGTCGAGCGTGTTAATCGAGTAATTAAGACTATGTTGATCTCTTATGTGTCAGAGAATCATCGTGAATGGGATTTAGTTCTTCCCAAGATTTCTTGCGCTCTGCGTACCGCCAAGCATGACGTCACGGGCCTCACACCCTACTTCATCAATTTCGGTAGAGAAATGTCTATTACCGGAGAACGTCCCCTACAGAAACCTGTTGGTGGTGATGCTCCTAACGTTATTTGTATTAGAGATCCTGAAGAACTTATCTCTAGATCTTATCAATTTTCTCGTTTATTCCACGATGTAAGACTTCGTCTACAAGCCGCTTACGAGAAGGCAAAAACGCGTTATGATTTGCGTCATCGTGTGTTAGAATTCAGTCCGAATCAGTTGGTCTGGCGTAGGAATTTCGTTTTGTCTGACGCTTCCAAATATTATACTGCTAAGCTGGCTGATAAATTTGTGGGACCTTTCTTGATACATCGTCGTCTGTCTACTGATACCTACGAACTTAAAACCTGTGAAGGCGAACTTCTGCCTGGAACTTGGAATAGCGCACATTTGAAAGCGCAACCTAGTGACGACTAGTATATGTATAGATATGTTGTGGCCTGTTTGGGGGCTGGACGAATACTCAAACTGGTGTAATCCACCATGTCGTAAAAGGCGACTAAACGGAGTCCTGATTTTCTGATACTTCCCCTCTTGTATAGATATGTTGTGGCCTGTCTGGGGGCTTGGAGAATACTCAGTCGGGTGTAATCCGCCCTGGCGTAAAAGGCGACCAAAATGGAGTCTTGCATTGTTGTTCATTCCAACTGTAACATTTCGTTTTCTTCAGGTTTAAATTGGGTCTCAATATTTTGACGTACGGTATACCGATTTTGTCTTACTTTTATTATTTTGATTTTCATTTGTCTATTCTAGATCGATTTTCTGTGTTGACAAGTTTACGTTTCGCAGATCCTGTAGTTTTGGTATATTTTGGTTCTAGCTGTGTGTGCTAGGTTTTGTTGTACTTATTCTGAGATAAGTTTGTTATTCTAAATTTGGATCGGACTGCGTATGTTTGTTGAAGCATTTATCGATTCTTGATACTGACATTTTCGTTTATGATTATGACTTTTACATTCTAGGATAACTTTTGTTATCGTGTTGACTCTGTTAACTTTCTTGTAGTTAGTTAACGTTTATATTATGAGTTTGGACGTTATAGGGTTTAGAACTGTTGATAGTGTTGTTCTGTTTGCTGTTATTGCATCTCTATTTAGAGGATTTGGAGATCACACTTATATACAGATCTTTACAGTTTATTTTGTTCTTGTCGTATAGAGTTTTGTCGTACCGTGTAGGTTTTCCTCTTGTGAGGGTTTTGTGAACTCATATACGTACTGGACGTTTGATTTTGTCTATTGGATTTTATAGATTCCAATTTTTGATTACCGATTGTGACGTTAACAGTTTGTTAACTTGGTTACCGATTTTGACTGTTATTATATTAATCTTATAGAGTTCTTTCACTTTAGTTTTATATTTGGCATATGGGTTGTTATGTTACCTGCATATTGCTGTGTACCGTTTTCTTAATGACCATTGTGTTTGATTCTATAAGAATATCTTTATGTTGGACTTTGGGATACATCTCTGATGTGATCCATTTTTATTCTCGATTTCGACAACACTTTCGTGTAAAGAAGCGGGGTGGACGTCAAAAATTCCGTCGTCCATTTCCGTATGCTTCTAATAGGGCTGAGATCGACACCCCTCGTTTTGTAATCGCGACTTTTTCGTTTCGATCTTGGACGTGACTCTGTTTGTTTTGATTTTTGGTGTTTTGGTCTTAAACCGTATTAGTGTGTTGGTAGGCCGCCGCTGCACTTTAAACTTTTGTGATATCGTATCCTCTTATTTTGTTTGGCCAGATTAAGTTTTTTTTTGTTGTCTCTATCGTATGACGTAACGATTGTTAGATTGTTGGAACTCGTAAGTACACAGTGTCACAGTTACTCATTTCCTACCTTTTAGATTCTTACTTATTTTTCCTTATCCATTTGAATCCTTAACGTTAGTAATATACCTCTTTAGTTAATCCTGTTTTTTTTTGAGCTGCTACTGCTTCACGGTAGTTAGTCTCTTTTGAGCTGTCGGGAGTTGTTCCCTAGTTTTGGTTGTGACGCAACGATTTTCGTGACTTGTGTTCATAGCGCAGCTTTCTATCTTTTTTTTCGCCGCTAGGAGTAATGATCCCCTCCTAGTCTGTGCTTTTTTCGGTGCTTTATGCAGCTTTTCCTTCCCCTTTCTTGTTTTCTTCGTGGCGCTTGAACACTCGGCATGATATCGGCTGTTGCACATTCTGATGCTGGGGTGACGACCGTTCAGTACTGTTTGTTTGTTTTTTTTTTGGTTTTCGTTATTTGTAATCCTCGTACCGACCGAATGTCGAAGGGCCTCTGTGGTGGTTTAGGCCGAGCTAACTGTTGACATGGTGAGTTGGTTTGGTTATTGTGGTGCTAATGAGTTTCTGCTGTCAATCAATCTGAGCGTCGATAGTTTTGCTTGACCTTGTGTCATTATCGTATTCTGCGTTTTGCTTTTCTTCTATCTTGTTTTAGATAGATAGTTAGACGTTAAGTCAAATTCGCTTCCTGCGTACTATTCTGTTCCTATCTGGTTTGAGATAGTTTTATCTGACCCTATGTCAATTTTTGCCGTCTGCGGTTTATTTTTTTTATCTAGTTTAAGATAGTTTTGCGTGACGATATGACAATTTCGTATTCTGCGATTAGTTTTGTTTCTATCTATTGTTGGATAGTTTATCGAGTATATATTTTTTTTTGGGAGTTATTTTTGGTATACTTCTGTTAGTATTACCTGGTTTAGTTTGGTTTTAGTTTTACCGAGTATATTTTTAGTTTGTTCTATCAGATTTTTGGTTGATAGATTTGATGATTTCAGGTCTCCATATATTTTTGATTTACTCCGTCTATTAGCGTTTTTCTCAGTACATTTCTGTTTGCTTTCACTAATTTTCGACGTATTGATTGTTGCACATTTTTGCCTATCTCATTTCTACTTCATTTCGATCAGTTGCTGTTGCTTCGACTTATGTAGTTTTTTTTTTGTGTTTCATCTTACCCTATCCTTAGTTTTTGGGAGAAATTTTCAAGTAAATTTCTGTTTTGTCAGGGGGGAGTTGTTACGTATAGAAAATCATTTTGCGTTATGCTGTTAAATTCTTTTTCCTTTTCTTTTATTCTAGGCTCTTCAAGTCATTGTGATCCGCTTATTTTTCACTTGTTACAAATTACTCTATTTTATAATTTTAGTTTATTAATTATCATGTCGTTTTAGCTTTTCAAAAGTTAAATAATTCCTAATTCTAATTTCGGGTTCGATTATTTTGACCGACCCTATATTTTCTGTTATATAATTCTAGTTCCGATATTGTTGAAGTTGCTATATCTGACGCAGTACACTTCTTTAAACATTCTTTTTGCCGCGTTAATCATTCTGACAGTGTTTTCCGATTTCCTCGAGTCATGTATCTCCGTTACTTTGTTTTATTTTGTGGGAATTCGCTTTTTGAATTGTAAGATCTTCTTGTCGCAGTGTCTTTAATTTTGGAACTACTGTTTCAGTTTATTAATTATTAACGCTTTCGTTAGAGCGCCCTCTGTTCGGAATTTTGTTTCCCTCAGTTACAGAATTCTACTTTGAATGTATAATTACCTTGATTTTGATATTTACCGTTTCCTAAAATTTAATTATTTTCCAATGTGGGCTCGTTTGAACTCCTTGGGCGTACTTTAATTGTTGGGAGTTTTTGAGCTTTGTTTTCTTTCATTTATATTCCCGAATTTTCTGATGACGTATGTCGGCCATTGTGAGGAACACGCTGGTTTTCTGTCATTACTTCTTCCCAAGTCATCGCCACGATAACGTGTCTTTTTTTAATTCGAAGAAGCTTGTTAGGCGGTAAGAGATATTTTTAATATATTGAGTATTACTTATTTCGAATTTTTCTTCTTAGGATTTATCGGGTTATCCGGTTAATTGTGGAATATTTCTGGATTTTTATTTATGTTCAGTCAGAATGGCGTATTGTTCTTTTGAACTCATTCCGTTAAGGCGATAATTCCACGTGGTGACCGAAGGCCATCTAGGACCAAGTTTCCTGTCCGGTGATTGAAAACCCTTACATTCCGTTTATTTGATGAACTTTCCAGGAAGACAGACTCCGGGGAAACGTTTCATCGAAGGCTTGGAGTCAGCTAAACTTAACTTCTTATATTCAACAATAGTGAGATAGTGTAAATTTTGGTATTAATATTTGTAATTAACTACAGAGAGGGGCTTCTCCTTTCTCCTTTTTCTTTTTTTGTTGTGATCCATTCACTTGAATAATCAGATTAAGGGCTTCACCCCCTAAATTAATTTAGTTGGGTAATTTTTTTTTATGTAGATTAACCTCATTTACTTTCATTATCTTGAATAGCTTATAATTCTTGCAACCATTTCATTGAGCAATTGTATAACCTTGAGGCTCCTACCTTGAGTGGAGCTTCTGTTTAATTAGAGAGCACGTCGAATATTAATTCAGTGATTATTATATATTTATGTAAACATTTTGTACAGGACCATAGTAAGAATTCTCACTTCCGTCCTCTCGAGTATCTAATCTTTGTAATTTGACGTTTTGATTTAATTTAAATTTTATTATAACCTGTTATACAGGGGGTTGCTTTCACATGTAGAATACCTGTGCTTGTTTTACTTTCGAGCACATTTGTTTTGTCAGAATCTTAAAGCGTTACCTTTGATAGAAATTTTATTTATTACCTTATTTATACTGAAATTATATATACCCGGCGTTCAAATATTTAGTGGACTTTTAGATTTTGTTCACGTCATTTTGTATTCTTACGATTTTCTTTGTCTTTACTGTTAGAGAGGCTTAACCTCGGTCGTAAGTTAATTTTTAGTGGGCTTAACCTTTTTTTGTATACTTTGTTAAATATATATACTTAGCCAGCTTTACCAAGTTGGGGAAAACTTACACCTGTTGGAACTGCTGATATATTCTGTTAGCGTTGATAACTCCCGTTGTTTTCTTTTGTGTTTTATTTTGATAACCTGTATATCGTTTGTTGTGTTACTTGTTTGATTGATTAAAGTTATTTGAAGTTTGGATTTTGCGTTTGATTTCTTACTCAGCGAGTGTTAGAGAGATCACAGTTACACGTTTTGGCAGCAACAAGGAGTGGGGGAATACTTCTCTCTTTTGCGACTGAGGCCATCTAGCTCCACCCGCAGCCGTGTATACGGGGTGCGCCTGCCGTGACTTTATGCGGTGGCGCCTTTTCCTTTCCAACGAGCGATCTTTGATCCCACACGCTCTCCATCATACGAGCTAGTCGGTAGGGGCATTTCGTTGGAGCGACCACCTTCAGGTGGGTCAGTCCGAAAGAGAGGGGTATTCGCTGTACATCAAGCGTCGGCCTTGTTGTTAGCGTGCGCTACTATTTCAGATCGCGTAGGTAGCAATACATGGACTGTTAAAACTAGATTTATTATTTTTGCTTTTCAAATGGATAGAAAAAATGCAACAGGTAGAAATATGAGTCAATTTGATCATTGTAATTTAACAAAGTTAAGTTATATTTAAATTCTGACGTATATCCATATAATATCAACACCGATTTTGATAAGAAACAATGGCCAGCGCTGTATGAAATGTATGCGCAGTTTAAACGCTCCTACTACTATAAAAATGACTCAGAACCATGTTTGTCTCCAATAAATTATGAGCATATAGCACCAATGGTAGTTATTGACTGCAGTCATCAAAGTGAAACAATAAAAAACGGTGTGGTTGATATACAAGAATTCGAAACTTCTACTAACATATCTGAGAAAACTAGTTATTAAAACTACCTATTGTCTCATATTACACGACCGACATATTAAATATAATCCACTTACTAGTGTTGTTAAAGTTTGTTAAAATGTTCATAATTGACATACAAGGTTTTCAATATAAGAACAGTTAATTTTTTATAAAAGAACTCGCAATATCTCATGACTAATCAATTCACTCATGATATATTTATTCAATTACCAAATAAAACGGCATGGTTTTCTCCAATTGTACGTAAACATATGCAGTGGTCTAAAAATTTGCATGGATTGGATTGGGATGGTAGTTACAATAGGTACGAATCACAATTATTGCCACAAGTATAGAAATATATCTACGGAGTATTATTGGTGATGGTATAATCACGGTGAAAAGATTAAATAAGAAGAGAGCGTACTAAAAAAAAAATTATCAAATATAATAATTGATTTGGATAAATTTTCTTGTCCTAATTTGAATACATTATATAATAATTCATGTCAACATCATTGTAATTTACATAAAAATAATATTTTAAATTGTGCACACAAAACTGTAAATTTGCTGTATGATTTGGTTTATTGTGGATAAATAAGACATATTTTTAAAATTCATACTGTTTTATTTAATAATTTTTATTATTTATAATATTTCTGAGAATTAAACAATCTTGCCTCATCATCATAGACAACTTCTTCTTCTAAGGCAGGATGTAAGAAAACATAAATGATTATATTAATCGATGATGCTGTAGAGGGTGTTAATTTAAGTTTTTTTTCTTACTTAAATCCATATCATCATATTTTATTCTCTTCGTAGGGGGAGACTCCTCCTCAACCATCTGGATCTCTTCTTCTTCCACACCCCCCTCCCGAATATTGAAATTAAAACTTTTCATTGCCACTAAAAACAATTTTATATCTTCTTCATTTTCTGTCACCAGACGGATGCAATGTACGGTCTCATTGTTTCGGTTTTAGGTGTATAATTGAGATTAGCTAATATTTGCTACTCCTTACCGATGATGTTTTTGACACCAAATCTGTACATATATAATATACATATATAATGTAATAATACCGAATGCGAAGAAAAATAATGAATGTAAAATTAAATGAAATAACAGAATGGCTAGCTCAAAATCGAAAATTTAGGATAAACAATAATAAGCAAGAGTACTACTTACCCTCAAGGTCTAAAAGTAAGTTCCGGATACTCAGACAGATTTACAAAAATACATAAAATAAAACGAAATAGTTGAATTTAGGTAATAAATATATTAAAATAATATTGTGTCGATATTCAAACAACATACAAAATTTAGTTTTTAATACACTTAATATTCAAAAATCAAGCTAATGGCAAAAAACGAATGTATGCATTTTTAGGGTGTTTTGGGACATGCCAAATAAATACGTGCGGACGGTGGGGAGTCGCAAATATCGCGATTTCAGTGATGAAACACTTCAAACAGCACTAAATGACATTGGAACAAATAATTTAACTTTTAGAGAAGCTAGTGATAAATATGGTATACCTAAATCCACTTTCGAAAGAAAGTACAACCGTACAAATATGAAACGTGCTGGTGGACAAACAATGTTAACAGCAAATGAGGACAAGAACATTGCCGAAGCAATCACACAAGCAAGTGAATGGGGGTTTCCCTTAGAACGAGGCGACATACAAGATTTAGTACAGGGATATTTAAACAGACTAGGCAAGACCATCACAAAATTTCGGAACAATAGGCCAGGCAACAGCTGGTACTATGGTTTTATTTCCAGACATCAAAATTTAACGTTGCGACTGTCGGAGAATATCAAGAGGAGTCGGGCTGCGGTTTCAGTAGATATCCTTAATGAATATTTTGATAATTTAACTGATTCATTGAGGGATGTGCCACCACAGAACATTCTAAATTATTATGAAAGTGGATTTGTCGATAATCCAGGACGAAATAAAGTGGTGGTAAGGAGAAAAGCAAAACACGCTGAGAGAGTTATGGACTCGACCAAAACAAATACTTCAGTCATGTTTTGTGTAAGCGGATCTGGGATTACATTGCCACCTTATATTGTTTATAGGGCTGATCATCTTTGGAGCACCTGGACAGAAAGGGGTCCGGAAAATGCTCGATACAACCGTAGCAAATCCGGCTGGTTTGACCAGGCGCTTTTTGAGGATTGGTTTATGACAGTCGCTTTGCCTTACCTCCGGAACTTGAATGGACCCAAAGTGCTATTGGGTGACAATCTCGCTAGCCACATTTCTCTCAAAGTTCTAGAAGAATGTAAAACAAATAATATCAGATTTATACTTTTACCGCCCAATAGCACTCACCTTTGCCAACCACTGGACGTAAGCTGCTTTAGATCTATCAAAGGAACTTGGAAAGAAGTGTTAAAAGTATGGAAAAAGGAAAAACCGAGGACCTTTAAGAAAAGACATGTTTCCTAGTTTACTGTCGAATATTAGAAAAAGTGGGTGCCAATCAGAAAGATAACATTATTGCAGGATTTAGAGCCACAGGAATATTTCCATTTGATCGTAACGCGGTGCTCAAGAAGTTGCCAAATCAAGATGTTGCTGATAACGATACTTCCGCACGGGTAATTGGCGAGACAATGAAAAGCTTTTTTGAAGAACTTCGATATGGAAAAAGAGGAATCAACGCTTCTCCAACTCCCAAGACTGCAAGGAAAAAGAAAAAATTAGACCTGCCTGCTGGAAAGAGTGTAGCGTTGGAAGACGTAAAAACAGCTGAAGAAAATAAGGCGACACCATTCACATCACAAACGCCGGCCAAAATGAAAAAGCTGTCGTCCGCTGATACGTATGAACTCCAAGACACTGACTCTGAAAATGGTCAAGCTGGAGGATTTTCTTCAAATGACGATGAAATTGAAGAATCAGAGACTTCAGCAATTATTATTGAACCGGGTAAGAAAGGATTTAATGAGTTAGAAATACGACTTCGTGATAGTGGAACTGAAGTCTGTGAAGGATGGAGTCAACGATTCATTGGTAAAATTATTGAAACAAATCCACAATCGTTGCTCATTTGTAAAAGAAAGCGCAAAAACTAGGAATGCTTTCATTTTCCCTGAAAACCCTGATGAAGGGGATATCGAAGGTGCCGAATATATTGTTACGCTGCCACCTCCTACAAAGCTGAGAAGGGGAGCATTTTCATTTGACCCTGGTGTGCTGGAGCGATACTTGCGTATCTACGAGTGAAAAAAAAGTTTTAATTTTTCAAGTTCCTTTCTATTTTAATGTTCAGAATATTTTTTTGTTTAGTTGTTTCCATTGTTTTATTATCTTCTTGTAGAGAATCTCTTTATTTTGTACTAATAAATATTAAAAAACTATCTAGGTACATTTTTTATTTTCCATGCACCGTAGTCTTCCCTAAAAATTAATTGTTTGTCTCAAGTCGTCTAATAGAGTGTAGGAGATGATAAATCCGTAAAAATACATGGATGTCCCTAGACACACAAAACGTGAGGTGACTTGGGACACACATTTTTTTTTTCTTGTAATGGAAGGTCAGAATGCATTCACGTTATACCATTTGATACCCCTTGCCATTTAGCATGGTATGGTCTAACCTATTTAGACCATAACATCATACTTTTTGATCCAGGATAAATGAAACTTGAAAATCGTCCCAAGCCACCCAAATCTACGGTAATCATAGTTAGTTTTAGAAATCTAGAATCATCGCGAAAATAAGTTAAGATAAATTTATTAAAGAGCAAAATATAGAAATAGACTAAATATATCATACAATATTAATCGGTATCATGTTTTAAAAACCAATTATGATCTTACATCAAAAATACAAAATTCTAACTATAAAGTAATATTTCTCAAATCTAAATATTCCAGATATAACATCCTTGGAACCGATATCTTATTAGAAGAAGAATTAATTAAGGAAGTAAGCTGACCCATATCATTATACCCATTGCTAACGAAACAAATTCGACGAAGTAGGAATTTTTTCGGAAAATTAAGTGCTATAATAGAAGGTATAGAAAATGTGAAAAAAAAAAACGAAGATTGTATCTTGTATTTAAAAAAAAAACTATAGTGACCGTTTTGGATGGATATAAAAATGAATAGTGAACAGTCAAATTAATTCATACATAACGGATAAACTAAACTTTATATAAACTACTTATAGAAAGTATAAATACCATGCTATTAAGGAAATGGTTTAATTTAAAAATTATTAAATAAATAAATCTTATATATATTATGAAAATGGGGTAAAATGCTATATAATCGGTCAAGGTGATAAACAAATCTGTAAACTAATGTTACCAAAGCAAGATCTTGATCAACCTAATCATATATATTTAAAAGGAAACCAAGAATATATATCAAAACAAATCAATGAGTTTTTTCATTACTTGACAGAATATTCAAAAGGAATTCAACTAGTTGTAAAAGTGGAAGAGAGCTGGGTATCCCATTCTGTAATCAACTATGGAAAGGATATATTATACAATGGAGCATATTTACCACAAGGTATCAAAAGAATATCAAGAGTATTACCTGACGTTAATGAAGTATATTGGATATAAAAATGAATAGTGAACAGTCAAATTAATTCATACATAACGGATAAACTAAACTTTATATAAACTACTTATAGAAAGTATAAATACCATGCTATTAAGGAAATGGTTTAATTTAAAAATTATTAAATAAATAAATCTTATATATATTATGAAAATGGGGTAAAATGCTATATAATCGGTCAAGGTGATAATCAAATCTGTAAACTAATGTTACCAAAGCAAGATCTTCATCAACCTAATGATATATATTTAAAAGGAAACCAAGAATATATTTCAAAACAAATCAATGAGTTTTTTCATTACTTGACAGAATATCCAAAAGGAATTCAACTAGTTGTAAAAAAGAGGAAGAGAGCTGGGTCCCATTCTGTAATCAACTATGGAAAGGATATACACTCACCGGCAAAATAATCGATCCACTCAAAAAATTGATGAAGTTTGTTCGTTAATAAGTTTGTTATTTTAAATTCGATTTGATTCATTTTTTTTGCATATTGTAGGAAAATTTAAATGTAATCTATCACATCTTTGGAATTTTAAGAAAATTTGGCGTACATCATTTTATACAGGGTGACACAAAGTCTGTTTTTTTAAATCAACTTTAAAACCACATATGGATTGTCAAAGTTGCTCCACCTTGTATTTTCTTATTTTGTTAACAAGACACATCATTTCTTTACAATTTCTTTTTTTATTTATTACAATAGCTTAATTTTTGTAAAAAATACAATATGGTACTGACAATAAGTTTACGAATTTATCGTTTTTGCATAGAGGGCTATTGAAATACTGTCAGTTGTGAAATCTACAACTTGTCAATTACGTTTTTGAACGTGTTTCTTGTGGAATAGTAATTTAAAATATGGATCTTTCTGTAACCGACGCAGCGAGAGCTGTTGCTTTGATTCAGGATGGTAGGTCACAGTATTATGTGGCCAGAGTGTTGGGAGTTTCAAGATGTAAAGTTCAAAGAGCTGTTAAACGGTTTAATGAATTTGGTGTATACACAAGAAGAAATCATTGTGGTCGAAAGAAATCTACTAGTGAGCGAGATAATCGCTTTATAACGTTAAATGTTTTGAGGGACAGAAAAGTTACTTCTGTGCAAATGAAGAACAGATTAGAGGACGTAAGGCAAGTTCAAGTAAGTGATAGAACAATAAGAAGGCGGCTGTAAGATATTGGACTGCGTTCTAGGAGACCTGCAACTGGTCTAGAGTTATTGAGACACCATCGAGTTGAACGCCTTAGATTTGCTAGGGAACATGTAAATTGGGGTAACGAAGAATGGAGCAACATCCTATTCACGGATGAGTCCAGATTTTGTCTTAGAAAACCAGATGGACGTGAAAGAATTTACCGGAGAACTGGTGAACGTTTCTTTCAAAACCATTTTTTTCCTAGAGTAAGTTATGGAGGCGGATCGATAATGGTGTGGGGTGGCATAAATTTTGAAGCTCGGACGGACTTGGTTATAATTAACGGGGGAGCCATGACAGTCGATAGATACACAAGAGAAGTTTTAGAGCCACATATTGTTCCTTTTGCACCGTTCATCGGAGATGATTTCATGCTGATGCATGATAATGCCCGACCGCATGTTGCCAGAATTGTACGTGAGTATTTAGCCGAGGTTGAAATCGCAGTAGTAAATTGGCCTGCTCTAAGCCCAGACCTAAACCCAATTGAGCATGTTTGGGATGCACTTGGGAGGAAAATACGATCTCGTGTACCAACGCCTGCTAATTTACAGCAGCTTAGTGACGTTCTAACTGAAGAATGGAATCAAATCAACCAGGCTTACATTCAAAACTTAATTGAGAGCATGCCAAGACGAATTGCAGCTGTTATCCGTGCACGTGGAGGAAACACTTCGTATTAAGTCTTTTATGTTTTTCATTTTCTTTTCAATTCGTTTTCATTAAATTCGGTGTTAAGTTAAATTCGTAAACTTATTGTTAGTACCATAGGAAAAATGTAAAAACGTAAGATTTTTCTTAAACCCTTGTATCTTTTACAAAAATTAAGCTATTGTAATAAATAAAAAAAGAAATTGTAAAGAAATGATGTGTCTTGTTAACAAAATAAGAAAATACAAGGTGGAGCAACTTTGACAATCCATATGTGGTTTTAAAGTTGATTTAAAAAACAGACTTTGTGTCACCCTGTATAAAATGATGTACGCCAAATTTTCTTAAAATTCCAAAGATGTGATAGATTACATTTAAATTTACCTACAATATGCAAAAAAATGAATCAAATCGAATTTAAAATAACAAACTTATTAACGAACAAACTTCATCAATTTTTTGAGTGGATCGATTATTTTGCCGGTGAGTGTATTATACAATGGAGCATATTTACCACAAGGTATCAAAAGAATATCAAGAGTATTACCTGACGTTAATGAAGTATATTGGATATAAAAATGAATAGTGAACAGTCAAATTAAATCATACATAACGGATAAACTAAACTTTATATAAACTAACATGAGAGCAAAATGAATTGAGGTAGTAGGAGGCTGCGGTTCGTAGATCGTATTTCGTGAATTATATTCACAATATTTTTCTGTCAAACATTTAATGACAGACTGTCAGTGTGAATTATTAATTCTTTCAATACAATTTAAAAAAAAAAAAACAGTATAATCACATTCAGAATGTTTACTCAAGAACAAATGGTGTTCATTTTAGAATGTTACTTTCGTAACGGTCGACGTTTGCCAAACGGCGGATGGTATTATTCAATAGAAATGTGCAAGGAAGAATTCCAACCACGTTTTCCTGAAGTTGTTTCAGTAAATAAGAACTTTTCTCGTGACCTATTGAGAATTATAAATAACTTTCGAACAACTGGGTCTGTAAAAAGACAATGGAAAGGGGGAAGGATCTTCTCGAGTTAGGACCCAAAATGTTGTTAATAATGCAAGAAACGCAATTAGAGAACAACCTACAACATCTGTCAGAAGACTGGCACAACAGTTGGATATAAGTTATGGAACCTGCCGCAGTATTCTTAAACGCGATATTGGTATGCATCCTTACAAGGTTCAATTGTATCAAGAACTATTGGCGCCAGATTACGTTCGAAGAGTTGCCTATTGTGGTTTCTTTAATGCAAATCTTAACGACGACGATGTTTTGGATAAAACGTTTTTCACCGACGAAGCGTGGTTTCACCTGAACGGCTACATAAACGCTCAGAATATGCGTATGTGGGCAACAGACAATCCGCATTATTTTAGGGAAACAACGTTGCATCCTGTAAAAATAGGGGTTTGGTGTGCCATGTCACGTAGAAGGCTTATTGGTCCGATCTTTTTCGAAGGAACTATAAATGGTGAAAGATATCGCAATAATATACTGGAAACATTCATAAATCAACTGCATGATGACGAGTTACAGTTAGGTTTCTTTCAGCAAGATTCCGCACGACCACACACTGCCCGTGAAACAATAAATTATTTACGTAAATTTTTTGATGAAAGAATTATTAGTGTTGACCGTTTCCCGCCAAGATCGTGTGACTTAACTCCTCTGGATTACTTTTTATTTCCATACTTAAAAAACTCTATTTTTAAAAATCCAGTGCATGCAATAGACGATTTACGGAACAATATCGTGCAACAGTGCGAGTTAGTAGACGGATTTATTTTACAAAAGGTTTTTGAAAACATGAAGCGGCGCGTAAATTTATGTTTGAATGCCGAGGGACAACAGTTTCAACAATTATTGTAAACTTTTCAATAAAATATAAAACATGACATTTGTATGACATTTTATAAATATTTTAAGTTGTAAATTAAATTTGTATCAAGGAGACATTTAAGTGCTGTCAGTAAGATTTATTTACTTTATAATTCACGAAATACGATCAGCGAACCGCAGCCTCCTACTACCTCAATTCATTTTGCTCTCATATTACTTATAGAAAGTATAAATACCATGCTATTAAGGAAATGGTTTAATTTAAAAATTATTAAATAAATAAATCTTATATATACACGTTTGGCCCGTTTTTACCTTAAATGCGAGCTACAAGTCCATGTATATAAACGAACGTAGTTGCCAAGTTAAATACACAAGTGCGCAAGTACTGTTCGAGAAAAATAGTGGGAACCCTTAAAGACAGGTCGATACGATCATTTCGATCATAAGAGACCAATATTGTGCATGTTGGTGGTTGTTTTCTTAATTTTTATATTATTATTCACGTTCGTGATATTCTTAATAAGTATCTGAAGTTAATATTATAAGAATTACCTACTTCACATTTATTAATTTTATTGTTGAATTTAATTTGTTTCTAATTGGCAGTTATATTTTGTATTATTTGATTTTGGCCTGTTTTTATAGTTTTTATTCAATATGTTGGTTTATACAAACGAGGAAAGGATACAAATTATTAAGTGGTACTACTCTGGTAGTACTGCTCAAGAGGTAGTAGGGCGATTTATTTTTTCTTTCCAAAATAGACCTGTGCCTACAATACCAACAATAATGAGTATTGTTCATAAGTTTGAAGCTACTGGGTGTGTGCAAAATTGTCGAAAATGTATAAATAAGGTACCTAGAATGCGCGTATTGAATGAAGGAAGAGAAGAACGGGAAGTTTTAGTATGTAGCGCGGTTGAACATAATGAACCATGCTCATCGCGCCAAATTGCCGAACAAGTCAATATACCAGCGAGAACTGTAAGAAAAATCTTGAATAGGCAAGGATACCGTAGCTTTAAAATTCAAAAACGTCAAGAAATATTTCCTCACGATGAATCAAAACGCGTTGCATTTTGCGAACAGGTTATGGAGAAGGTCATTGCCAATAACAATTTTATTGCAAATATTTTGTTTACGGACGAATCATCCTCTTATTTACATGGGCGTCATAATCCAATGGCTACAAGATATTGGTCTAAAGCAAATTGTCATATCTATCTACCTCTGCGTACCCAGTATCCCCAAAAGATTAACGTGTGGACCGGCATTTTGGGGGATCACATCATTGGTCTTTTTATTATTGACGGCACCTTAACAGCAGCTAAATGTTTGCAAATGTTGCAAAATGAAATTATACCAGCTCTTCGTGCCCTTGAGGTTAATTTTAACGATATCTGGCTCCAGCAGGATAACTGTCCTGCCCATACTGCTCGTCTGGTTCAAGCATTTTTAAGGGAAACATTTCATGAACGTCTAATAAGTTCCGTTGGTACAATTGTTTGGCCGCCACGATCCCCCGACCTAACGCCCCTGGATTTCTTTTTTTGGGGGTATGTAAAACAAACCCTGTATAGTCATCAGCACAATCGAGCACGCAATCTTGGGGAACTACAACAAAAAATTGTTGATTGTGCAAATACGATAACCCCGGAAATGTTTTCGAATGTACGAAATAATTTTTATCATAGACTTGCGTACTGTCAGGCGCAAAGAGGTGGATTATTCGAACAATTGATTAATTGAAAAGTTTTAATTTGGTTTTTCAAGAATTCCGTTTATTTTAGAAGTATATTTTAATTTCCATTATTTAGAATTATTCTTTTAGTTTATCGTACTCTTCCTGTTTCCCCAGAAATAATATTTATTGAATTTTTTCATTTTGTTTTCCAAGAATTTTCTTTATTTTTTTTATCTATTTTATTTTAAAATTTATTGCCTTTAGAAGAGCATTTCTTTTCTCTTACTTCAATACGTCTACTTTGGTAGTGTTATACATTTACTATTTTTTACAGCTTGTATTTAATGACTATTTACCTAAAAGATTCTCAAATTGTTTTTTGCGCTCGTTGTTAACAATATTGTACATGTGCATAGCTGTATAGTATATCACTATTACGGAATACATTCATATTCATTTGTCAATTCTCCAACAAAAGTACTGGTAAAATTAAAGTACGTTGTCTATCACATCTGGTTCGGCAAACCACTAATCTAGAAGAACATTTTTATTTCTCTAAAGGTCTACTTGCCGGCTCTCGTATGTATATTTGTTAGATAGGTACGGTTTGGCAACTTCTCACGCCTTATGTATGGGAAGCCCCATGCAAGATGATTGTAGACCGAACCTGTATATTATGAAAATGGGGTAAAATGCTATATAATCGGTCAAGGTGATAATCAAATCTGTAAACTAATGTTACCAAAGCAAGATTTTGATCAACCTAATGATATATATTTAAACGGAAACCAAGAATATATTTCAAAACAAGTCAATGAGTTTTTTCATTACTTGACAGAATATTCAAAAGGAATTCAACTAGTTGTAAAAGTGGAAGAGAGCTGGGTATCCCATTCTGTAATCAACTATGGAAAGGACATATTATACAATGGAGCATATTTACCACAAGGTATCAAAAGAATATCAAGAGTATTACCTGACGTTAATGAAGTATATCCTACATTATTAAGCAAGATTTCCACTTTGCAAACAACAGGATTATCCACTTCACAGAAGTGTTATGACTCCATTTGTCCTTCATATATTATATGTCAGACTGAAACAATCTTAACAATACTGAGAGATGCTCACTACTCAATTGTATTAAGTTCAAATATAAATAGAAGTCATATATCATGGTCAAGAAGTTCATCTGGGATGTCTTTCATACTCCATGGTGATTCTAATCTATTTAATATGCCAATAATATACTCCTTACCGATGATGTTTTTGACACCAAATCTGTACATATATACAATGAATTTCACTTAAGATGCAATATACAAACATGTATAGGTGTCTTATTTCCATAGAAACTAGGTAATACATTGTCCCACATAAAATGCAACATATCAATATAATTTGACATTAGTTAAGTCAAAAGTAGCAGTATTTCTATTTCGATATTAGCTTAGTATCAATCTTAAATGATATACACAAAGGAAGAGAGAACTCAGTTAGTTACATGGTATCTTTCGGGATTCAGTTTGCAAAGAACGGCTGACGTGTTTCACGTTACCTACCCAGACAGGCTAGTACCAAATTCGTCAACTATATCAAGGTTCGTTTCAAAATTTAAAAGTGATGGTTGTGTAGAATTAAGTCATCGAAAACGTAAAAGACCTAATACTGCAAGAACTGAGGCACGAAGAAATAAGTTGATCGAAACAATCGAAAATAATAATCGTCTTTCTACTAGGCACCTGGCAAGACAGTTGGGAATTAGCAAATCCAGTGTATTCAGACTCTTGAAAAGTGAAAAATATAACTGCTTTAAATTTGAAAATCATCAAGAACTTAAATTCGGTGACAATGAGAAGAGGACTGTTTTCTGTGATCGGCTATTTGAAATCATCAATAATAACATTGATTTTTTAAAACAAATTGTATTTACCGATGAAGCAACATTTTCTGTTAACGGTGAAGTAAATCGACAAAACACTCGATATTGGAGCAGAAGAAATTTACATTTGTTTAATGAATCTAGAACACAATACCCTCAAAAGGTAAATGTATGGGCGGGAATCACTAGTTCTCAGATTATAGGACCATTTTTTTATTGACGGATATTTAAATAGTGAAAAATATTTACTATTACTACAAACAGAAATACTTCCAGCTTTAAATGCTTTAAACCTTCCTCATCAATTATGGTATCAACATGATGGCGCTCCTGCTTACTATTCTGCAAATGTGTGTCAGTATTTAAATGCAGCATTTCCTCAACGCTGGATAGAACGCGGCGGAGAAATAGCTTGGCCTCCGCGCTCGCCTGATTTGGCACCAATTGATTTTTTTTTATTGGGGTTATTTAAAGACACAGGTTTACAATGGCGAAATTGAAAACTTAAATCAGCTGAAAAATAGAATAATTGAAGTTTCTGGAACAATTACAGCAGACACACTAAATTCTGCTGTTACTAATTTTTATCATCGTTTATGTCACTGTTTGGCAGTCAATGGGGGAATATTTGAATTTTTTTTGTAAAACAACTCAATAAACGATATTTATCGGAAATGTAGTTTTAATCCTAAAACACTACATTGAATTAAATAGGCTTTACTGTCAATAACTTGACAAAACAACCATGAAAGATATCATATAGATCACAACTTTCCATATTGCATTTTATGTGGGACAGTGCAAGTGCATAGTATTTTCGTATCTATGGTTACTACATTCATATATTGCAAGTTACATGAAATTCTCTGCATATATATATATATATATATATATATATATATATATATATACCGCCTGATTCTGAGCAAACGCAACGGCCTGAATGTACGAATATTTCTCCCGCTCCGAATAAAAATCCCCTGAACAGGTTAAGCCAATCACAAAACAGTCTGTTGCTAAACCCACTCCTCGCGCCAACTTAATTGGCGCTTGCTATATGTATGACATCGATGTTAAGCCTATCACAAAACAGTCTGTTGCTAAATCCCCTCCTCGCGCCAACTTAATTGGCGCTTGCTATATGTATGACATCGATATTGACGCGCCTACAGCATTCAGGGGAATTGTATTCGAAGCGGGAGAAATATTCCTACATTCGGATCGTTGCGTTTACTCAGAATTAGGCGGTATATATTGTTGTGATGCAAGACATACCCATTGATTAGCACCTGAAATGGGAAATATAAAATACTCAATTTAGAAAATTAATATAAAAAGGTTATGTAAGCGGTGTTATTAAGTTTTAGTAGTGTCGAAATTATACGAATTAATATAACGATAATATTACAATCTTAAAATTATTATATTTCTATTTCTTTCATCTATTTCATTTTTACTATTTCATATTCATAATTCAAATTTTAGCGCGAAATCACCGATATTTAATTCATATACATCCATACTTTATATCGACGCCAGTAAAACACGCCCACTAATTGACAAGGAAAATAAACCCGCAATGTATATATTTATCGTGCGCAGTACACAAAAATTAGCATTTAGATTTATGTAAAACTTACGTTAGAATTTGTTGAAAAATATTTTAATTTAGAAAAAATATTAAAAATAGTTAATTTTAGTCTAAGAAAGTAGTTTAAAAAGGCAAAACTTCGAGACTTTTTGGCATATACGATAACTAGGCTTTGATAAAAACAGACGCTATCGGCATCATCTTTTGCAGAATTAATAAAAGTAATAGACGCATTTTTTTATCGACTCCTAGAAATTCTAAAATATCTTTAATTTAAAACGTGTATTCATCGAAAAAGTTATTAAAAACATCCTGCATAAATACTGATATAGATAACTAGTGAAATTCAAACAGATAATCAGACTTATCTTAGTTATCATCTTAGTTTAAAGTCAAATAACAAAAGCAAAGAGAAGACATGTGAAACAAAATTTATTCAACTCAAAAAATATTAAATCTGCTGATTTAAAATGTAATGAAAAAATTATCAAATAGTCCATCTTTCATAAATAATTTAAGCAAAACTTAAATATACCTATATATATAAATATACTTATTAGATTATTATTTCTAATAGGTTTTAAATAAAATAGAAAATAATAAATGTACAACTGTAAATATTGTACGTTTCACTTCATTCAACAGCTTATTAGTGAGTGGACACGTTTTCTTTATTCAAATTCATCGAAGTTTCGTCGAGTGCACATGTGTTTTTATTAAATTGTAAGGTTATGTTTAGGAGGCCCCACTTGGGACCGTGTGTTGTGATTTTACTGAGGGTGCTTCAGAGGGCTCCACCAGGGGGGCCCTAGGCGTGTGTGTGGTGTTGCTTCCCATCTTGTAAGTATTTTTTCTTTTTTGCTTTTCAAACTACCCTCCTCCGCCATTTTTGCGTTTTATTCAATTGTAAGGGCTTTATTTATGTTAAAAATATTACATCTATATTACAATACTTTACATTTTTTATGTTGAAATCATTATATTGGGTTGTTAATTTATATTGTAAATATATTTAGTTTGAATAATAAATGTTTAAAACTTAATTTCCTCTTTCATTTATTGCTTCAAAGTGTTAGACTTCCTCCCCTCTACTATTTCTTGTTACTCAATATATACGGCTGCAACTTGTTCTAAACTGTCAGTCTAGAGTTTTTCTTCGTGCCACATAACAGTAAAATGGAGAGAGGTATGCAGATTTTAACTTTATAATTTACATTTTAGCAATCTAATATTTCTATTGTCACAGCTGATAGCGAACCGGTTACCTATACCGAATTCATTGACAACTCTCTGAAAAAGCAGGAAGATGCTATCCTTAGAGAGAAACAGCTTGTCGGACAATCTGTGTATTTGCTTAATAATAGCGGTACTAAGTGGATTGTTATTGGACTTAGTCCGGCTGCTGGTTTTGTGCCAATTATTCAAATCCGCTCGTCGGCCGTCTGCATCTTTTTCACTGTGGATGAGTGGGAGGAATTTTGCAAGACTGAGGGTTGCAGCCCTAATCATCAGATGAAATGTAGCATGTATAGAAAGATACAGGTAATTTGACTAGAGTCGTAATCATGAAATTGTTCTATCTAAAGACACATACGACAACATATTCAGTTTGATCGAATTATTAAATCAAAAGTTGACTGTTTTAAAGACTTTGGATTTCGTGAATTTTTATAAATCTACATTGGAATCCTGTGTCCAAATGCCTGGTGATATATATAGCAATATAAAAAGATTATTGTCATGTCATAGTAACTCTTTAAATGCTTTATTTATGTTAGAAATATTATATCTACATTACAATACCTTACATTTTGATGTTGAAGTCATTAGATTGAGTTAATTTATATTTATTAAATTTTATATATAATTCTACTTCATATTGTAAATATATATAGTTTGAATAATACATGTTTAAAACTTAATTTCCTATTTCATTTATTGCTTCAAAGTGTCTAGACATTTTCTTTTCATTCACCATTTTTTTCTTTTTGATCGAACCTCGTATATTAAAACATAAATGACACTGTAGGTTTAAATAAAAAAGATTACTATTTCAGAGACATGCGTCATCATAATTTTTAATGCACAATCTAGTAAAAAACAAGCTCCAATTATATCCGGTATTATATTACACTACAGTCAGCAATTTTTATAATATTACGAAATATGATTATTAATCACGTCTGGCTCGAATAACATCCGGTTTCATATTACAATACAGTCAGCATTTTTTATTTATAATATTGCGAAATATGATTGTTCTAGAAAAAAATAAATTTACTTATTTTTCCTTCGTCATCATATTTATATTCTTATAGAACACCGAATGTGGTTTTATTTAGTATCCATCAAACCTTCGTCTAGTGCGCACGTGTTTAAATTGTGATGTTTTCGGTGGCCCCGGGCGTGTGTTGTTATGTTTCAGAGGGTGCTTCCGAGGGCCCCACAAGGGGGCTCTAGGGGTGTGTGTGGTTTTTGCATCTGACGGACCCCCAAGGGGGCCCTCCACCTTGTAAGTGTTTTTTCTTTTTTGCTTTTCAAACTTACTGTGTGGTTATGTTTTTTGTTGAGTGCACGCATGTTTTATTAAATTGTGAGGTTATGTTTCGATGTTTCGGTGGTCTCACTAGGGGGCGTGTGTGCTTATGTTTCGGAGGGTGCTTCAGAGCTGGTATCCCCTTGCAGACACCTCAACCCTTTCGGGATTATATTTAGCATCAATACTTTACGTTAACATAATTTATTCAAACACTTTTTTTTTACATATTTATTTACGTTAACATGTGAATTTATATCTTCCTACTTATCAGTTGAAGAGACAAGTCATTTCAGGAGTTTACCCAAATACGTTAGGCAGTCTATCGGCTGTGGTGCTCGGTCCAAAGAGACATTCGACACCCTAATGTTTCGGCAGAAACCTACTGACGTTGGGGAAGCTTTATTGCTTTTAAGAGCTAACTCCATATGAAATCTTCCTAGCTGGAAGAGCCGTCTACCTTGAGCCTCTGTGTAGTGCCTTTGAATTTCAAGGGGTCTTTATGACTATAAATCATTTGACAGTAGACTTGTCCATGTTCCGAGCTGCCTACATTGAGCCTCGTGAGTAGTGCCTTTGAATTTCGATGGGCTTAACAGCTATAAATAATTGGAGGTAGCATATAATGGAACTTCAACTATTCCTTCTTCTCCTTTTGAATCAATATCGTGTTTTAAAAAAATATGACGTAATAATATACTTATAGCACGTCGGATGTAACTTCCTTCAGTATTCATTTAACTTTTGTCTAGTGCACTTGTGTTTTATTCAATTGTGAGGTTATGTTTTGGGGGGCCCCATTAGGAGGGCCGTTTGTGGTGATGCTTCAGAGGGCTCTACTAGGGGCCGTGTGTGGTGATGTTTCGGAGGATGCTTCAGAGGGCTCCACTAGGAGGCCGTGTGTGATGTTTCGGAGGGTGCTTCAGAGGGCCCCACTAGGAGGCCGTGTGTGGTGATGTTTCGGAGAATGCTTTAGGGGTGATGCTTCTGAGGGCCCCACAAGGGGGCCCTTCATCTTGTAAGAATTGTTCCTTTTTTGGGTTTTCAAACTTACCCTCATCCGCCATTTTGTTTTCTAATGTCCTTTTGGCTTGATGCATTTTTGCTTAACTCCTCCTTCCGCCATTTTGTTTTTTTTTTCTTTTTGATTGAACCTCGTATATCAGTGTGGAGGAGGAGGTTGTTACGTAACCCTGTGACGTTATCAGAGTATGACGTCATTGGGTTGATTGAAGGTCAAGGCCATTGAAGGTCAATAACCTTGAAGGTTGAGGTCATTGAAGGTCAATGACCTTGAAGGTCAAGGTCATTGACCTTCAAGGTCAAGGTCGTGTGGTGGTGGTGGAGCCAGAACCGGCTAATCCTATCTACTTACAAGGTATGTTCGACATGTTCGATGCGTTGTAAACTGTAATAGTAATTTGAATTGTTAGTCTTTTATATGAAATATTTAGTAAACAAAACCTATAAGATAATGATAAAATATATTTGTTCCCTTTAACCTCTCCTTAACCTTTATATTTGGTAATTTTAAGTTTATCATCGAAAATGTTGCAATGTAACAAAATTTCCCTACATTGATCATTTTCGAATTAACAAAATATATTTTGCTAAAACATTTGCAGTGACGTCAATGGCTAACGAAAAGAAAATGACATGCGCAGAGCTTACATCAATGCCATTGAGATAATTTTATCATCGAAAATATTACAATGTAACAAAATTTCTTTAATTAATTATTAATTAATAATTAATATTTTAGAATTATCAAAATATATTTGTTTCACCTTAACCTTTAATTTGATCATTTTAAATTCATCATTTAAAATGTTGCATTGGAAATTAGTAAAAAGAATTTCTCTATTAATCATTTTCGAATTAGTAAAATATATTTGTTTCATCTTAATCTCTCCTTAATCCTTATTTTGATAATTTTTATATTCATCATTGAAAATATTCCATTTGAAATTAGTAAAAAAAATATTTGTTTCAACCCATATAAAAGCAAGTCACAGATCCATAAGCTAGCAAAATCAAGTAATTGTTTGTTATCCAACAAAATTTCTTTGAAACTTTAAATAAAATGTATTGTCACAATGTTAAAGATTTAGACTGACTTCGTAGAAGAGGAAGAGAACCTATTGTGTATGATTTTGACTGAGAGAATACATACTATTATCGTTAGAGGTATGAAACCTTATTTGTATAGTGAGTGTTATAAAAAAATTTCAAACATTTTATTCTTAATACCTGAAGTTTATAAAGGGGAGAAATTCGAAGAACTTCATAGGATAGAATTAGATTATTTTTTAGAAAATATATCAAATATAGACGTTAAATGTCATATATGTAGGAAAAGTTTAGTCGATATTCTTTTATACGTAGATTGTGTTAATTGCGCACATTTTTTTAAAATTTTTATGTAATTTTTTCAAATTTAAACATTACACGATATATATATATATAACATTATAATTTGTTTCATTTTCAACGATAATAAAAATTAATGGAGGTCGCATATTATAAAAATAGATTAGATTAAAATATCTTGTGTAAAATTAATATTTAAATAGATAAATAATCAGTTTGCTAACATTTAAGAACTAGAATCAAGACAAGTGTAATCACTCGGTTCCTAAATCATGTCTTCTGAACTTGACAAAATAGCAACAAACCTGGTTAAAAAAATTGAAAAGTCGACTAATTAAATATAAAGAAGAATATATAAAATGGATAAAATTATTAATAAATTTATTAAACTTTGTCATTGTACTATTCAAAATAAATGTAAAAATGTAATTTTTTCAAAATTAGAGTCAGCCCTCGGTATATTAAAATAGTACTAAATCAAAAAATAAAAATAAATTTGTAACATGGGAATATATTGAGACTTGTTTTAATAATAGAATAAAATCAGGTGCTATTGTGAATTTAAGTGTAAAGGACCCAATTAAATTTTTAGAAAAAGCATATAGAAGTTTTGTGATTAAAATTAAAAAAGAATTGAAAACTACAACATTAAAAGCAAATTGTATATTTTACGCAAATTTTATTAAACCAAATAATGGTGAAACTGATATTAAACATTTCAATACAAAAAATGATATTATTGATTGTACTACGAATTTAAAATTTTGGTTTGATAGTAAAATTTTAAAAAATTGGAAGAATTCTCTGAAGGAGATTCAGGGTGGTCTTTGTTTGATGTTTTGTATTTGAAAGTTAACATTAATAATTATAATCCCATTAACATAGGAATATATCAAGCTCGTCTTGAATACAGGATCCGAAGAAATGCCGGAAATTACAACAGATGAAGTAGATACAACTTTAAGACAAATGAAAATAAATAAATGTCCAGGCGAGGATCAAATAACAGAAATGCTGAAATTAGGGGGACAAACTATAAAAGCAGCAATAACAATACTGCTCAACAAGTGCCTACATGATGGAAAAATCCCAAAGGAGTGGTGTACTTCTGAAGTTATACTGATGTTTAAGAAATGCGACAATACAAATATCGAAAACTATCGCCCAATATCTCTTCTATCGCACCTATATAAGCTATTCACTAAAATCTTAACAAGTCGTCTATCAAGGAAACTGGACTTTTATCAACCAGTGGAACAGGCCGGCTTTAGGAGGGGTTACAGTACGATAGACCATATCCATACAATACGTACTCTGGTAGAGAAATGTACGGAATACAATGTACCAATGCACCTGGCCTTCATTGACTTTCAGAAAGCGTTTGACACCATCGATATTAGGGCAATATTAAACTCACTAGAAAGCGCACGAATAGACTCTAGATATATACAAATAATCCAAAACATCTATGAGGAAGCATCAATACATATTAAAATTGATGAAACCACGAAAACAGACAAAATACCACTACAAAGAGGAGTACGCCAGGGAGATGTCATTTCACCGAAACTATTCACGTTGGCCCTGGAAGATGTTTTTAAACGGCTAGATTGGCACAACAAAGGTATCAACGTTAATGGTTCTAGACTAAACCACCTTAGGTTTGCTGATGATATAGTCTTGATAGCAGACAGCATTGAAGAACTAAATGAAATGCTACAACAATTGGGCCGAACATCTGCAGACATAGGTCTAAAAATGAATTACAGCAAGACGAAAATACAAAAGTATTTTTAATAATATAAAATATTATTAAAAATGGGGTGTGAAGAACACAATACAAGTTATATACCCATTTTTAATAATATTTTATATTATTAAAAATACTTTTGTATTATACAAATTGGTGTGGTTTTTACCCACTCATGTATGTTTCAAATTATTTTGTCAAGACGAAAATACTAAGCCCTGATGATGCCAACATATACATAAACAATAACCACATTGAATGCGTATATCTGGGTCACGTTATTAAGCTTGGAAAAGAAAACCAGCATGCAGAAATTACTAGACGAATCAGGCTCGCGTGGATAGCTTTCGGCAAGTTGGGACACGTACTTAGAAATAAGGAAATTCCAATAAACCTAAAAACTAAAGTATACAACACATGTGTTCTGCCAGTCCAAACCTATGGACTTGAAACTATAAGCCTGACCAAGGCTTCCGCCAATAAACTCAGAACATCACAAAGAGCCATGGAAAGGAGCATGCTTGGTATTTCACTAAGAGATAGGATCAGGTGCGAAGATATCAGAAAAAGAACGAAGATAAGAGACGTTATATGGGAAATAGCAAAAATGAAATGGGCGTGGGCCGGACACATAGCTAGACAAACCGAGGATAGATGGCCACACAAAATCACGGAATGGAGACCAAGACAAACAAAAAGAGGTGTGGGACACCCTGCAAAGAGATGGGTGGATGATATCAGAAGCGTAGCGGGAAGGCGATGGGTCCATACTGCACAAGATAGAGACGAGTGGAAAAGATTGAGAGAGACCTACGTCCAGAAGTGGACGGATACAGGTTGAGAAAGAAGAAGAAGATATCAAGCTACATAGAAACTCCAAATTTTATTAAAAATACTCATTTTGTTCTTAATATTAAAAATAATGACATATATTGCTTTATTTGGTGTATTATGGCTTATAAATTTCCTGTTACAACAAATAAGAATCCTAATAGAGTGACATCTTACCCACATTTTTAAATATTTTAAAATATCAAAACATAAATTCTCCAATTAAACTTACTCATATTTCAAAATTTAAAGAATTAAATAATTTATCTATTAATGTTTTTTGTATTGGTGACAAAAATGAAATTTTACCTCTTTGTCTTAGTAAAAAAGAATATTTTAATAAAATTAATTTTTTATTATTATGTAATGATAAAGAAAATTGTGATGCTGATGATGATTATGATGATGATAATGAAAAGCCTTTATTTAATGTAAAAGCCTATAAATCATCAAAACTGTTTCATTTTGTATTAATTGAAAGTTTATCTGCTTTATTACATAAAAAATGACATAATAAAGAAATAAAAGTTGGCTTTGCAATCGCTATTTAAATAGTTTTTCTTGTAGAACATATCTACCAAAACATCTAACTGATTGTCAAAATTTAAACAATGTTAAAATTATAATGCCTAATGAACAAAATAATATTTTATAATTTAAAAACTTTAAATACAAAGAGCGAGTCCCATTCGTAATATACGCTGACATAGAAAGTATTTTACAAGTGTATAATAAATTCACCTAATATTAACCTACAGAAGTATCATAAACATGAAGCTTTTAGCATTGCCTACTATATAAAATGTTCATATGATGATAATGTTTCACAATTTAAAATGTATACAGGTAAAAATTGTATTGAATTATTTACTGAAGAATTATCACATCTTTCATTACAATTAAATAATATTTTTTCTAATACAAAAAAATTAATTTGTCTAACTGATTGTGAAAAACAGGAATTTTTTTAAAATTTGTAATGCAATTTTTATTCTTAGGAAAAAGCATGGGAAAGGGTTAAAAATAATTTCAATTCAAAAAACCATATAAGTCGCACAATGGACCAAATCAAAGCGAAATATGACAATTTGAAAACAAAGGCCAGAAAGGTAATTTCTAGCCAGAAGGTATTTTCGAAAGGTACAGGTGGTGGTCCATTTCCAGGTGATGGGTTCGATCCTATAATAAATGCCATTTTAAATATAATGAATGTAAAGACGGTAGTAGGTTTAAATAGTGCTTATGGTGGTGATGCTGTTTCTGTAAAGTTTTCATTTGTGTTTCCTGAATATATGCATTGATTGTTTATTTTTTTTTAGAGTAATCCAGAAACAGGTAGTGCATCAGGAAACCCTGATGAAACATCTGATTGTATATTGCATGACATACCGTCACCTGTAAGTAAATTATTTAAATGTGCATATAAATTTATCAATAAAACTAAATATGCATTTTCAGATAATTACTATCCCAGACTTATCCCTGCCGATCTATGTGGACATTGATGTTCCTAATGAGGTATTTTGGTACATATTATAATGATGAATATATTGTAAAAATCTTTGTCATAGGTGATTGTGTCTAAAAGCACTGAATCATGTAGTACTGCATTGAAAGCTCCTATCGAGGATTTTGAGGTAATTAAATGAATATAACATGTGTATATTTTTAAATGATATTTTTTAGGAGAAATTATTAAACTCTGAAAGGAAAAGAAAAAGAGTATGTATAATTTTACTAATAAATCCTACTATATTCATTAAAATATATTTTTTTAGAGTAACGATGAATGGAGCAATTATACCCCCAGAAAATTAAAGCAGCCTATAAATAAAAAGCTACGCCCAACAATCTCTACTTGTCAGAACTCTATAAAAGACGATTA
Source organism: Melolontha melolontha (assembly GCA_935421215.2). Lineage (NCBI taxonomy): Eukaryota > Metazoa > Arthropoda > Insecta > Coleoptera > Scarabaeidae > Melolontha > Melolontha melolontha. Next base: position 91,535,093 of record OW285241.1, read on the forward strand.
TTATAAATTAAAAATGGAATTGTTGAAAAATGAAATCGAAACAACAGGGATTAAGAGCTGAAAGGGATAGGAAAGAAGAAGAAAGAAGGCAAGAAAAACATAAGTTTGAATTAAAACTTCTTGAATTACAAATAAAAAAATTTAATGGTTAATGAATAATAATTTTTATAAATACATATTAAATAAAGTGATATATATTCGTATATATAAACTAATCTGTGTATGCCCTTTCTTTTTACAAATTCGTAATATTGAAAAAATGATCACAATTGCGCAAAGTGTTCATTAATAACACTGGTCTGCAACAAAATCCTCCTTCATAAAATTATGTCATAAATATGAAGATTTCGATGCTCTGAATCTGTTCCCTATGGCCAATTTTTTCTATCACGTCTAGTTTTTTCGATATGATTTTTTTTCCAAAATATCATAAATTCCGTTTTTTTTTAATTCGTTATATGCGTTAACATTATAAACAATGTATATACATACGAAATAGGTTTTTGCTAGTTATAAGAGAAAGAAGGAAAGTCCCGAAAGTGATTTATATGGTAGTACATATGCGCCTGCGCAGTATACACTGTGTCTTTACAACAGTTAGTTGAAAACTTGTCTTTCAATTGTTTACGTTCTATATCAAATACTTTGGTAAGTTTTGCACAAAATTCATGTTATACATATATTTTAAGTATTTTATGTGTAGGTTATCCATTTTTGTATGAACATAGATAATAAATATATAATAGAAATTTAAAATAATTTTTTAAAAAAATTCCATTCAATTTTAGGTTATAAAATGCCGCGCGCTTGTAAGAATTCTACCGACTGTTTTTGCTACATTTGTGGTGAGTTTACTCTAAAAACACAGCGAAATGCGATAACAGATCTTGTTAAAAAAGCTTATCAGCTTTATTAAACTTAGAACTTACACAGCACCTATACATAATATAAATGCCGGAAATTCGATAATAAAAATCGAAAACCTACATTTCGACGGAGATATGACTAGAGTACACCCCATGGCGTATTTAAATGGGATACTAAGGTATTTAGAAGACGTTATTGACGAGAAACACCGGATCGAAGTAGTACGAGCAACATTGAGGAACAGTGCACAAGAATGGTTTCAGAGGATAGAGGAACATTGCCATTCTTTGGATCAATTTGTTGTATTATTCACGAAGAATTACTGGGACGAAAACCAGCAGAACAGGGCCAAAGTTCGCCTGTTAACAGGGAAATTTAGATTGGGGCAAGTGACGAGGGAGATGTATGCATCTCGGGTATACAACCAGTGCAAGCACATCAGCGATATGAGTGAGTCAATGATAGCTCGCCTATTGTTGAACCATTTCATTTTCACGGACTCAGGCGATTATCTGTCAGAAGGTCACTGACATGGACTCTCTAATCGAGATACTCAGAAGACTGGACGATTTCGCTGAAACCAACCAACAACAACAGCCCAATAATCGGAATAACAACACTCGTAACCCACAAGCACCGAACTACATACCCAAGCCCATACCACGTTTCAATAATTATAATAATAATAACTCAAATAATTATTCTCAAAACAATCGTTACCCACCATCAACATTTAGACCATACAACCAGAATAATAATAATAACAACTACAACAACCACCCTCATAACAACTATAATAATCAGAACCGACCGAATGCACAACATACCTACAACCGACCTTATCCGAACAATTACAACAATAACTCTTCGAATAATTACAACAATAACCGACCCAACAATAACGATGACTATAACACTCAGCGTTCACAAACACACCAATCGAGACGCGGAATAAATCACTACGCAAGCAGAGGAAGAGGTCGAGGTAATAATGCTTACCAGTAGATGGGATTCGCCGGTTCTGGACCCTCCTCCTCCTCTGACCTTGAACTTGACCTTATGACGTCCCAACCCAACGACCTTGACCTTGACCTTATGACGTCCCAACCCAACGACCTTGACCTTATGACTTCCCAACCCAACGACCTCAACCTTGAACTTGACCTTATGACGTCACAACCCAACGACCTTGACCTTGAACTTGACTTATGACGTCACTTCAAGGTCATAGACCTTACCTTCAATCAACTCAATGACGTCACAACCCAACCCAATGACGTAATACTTACGTAACAACCTCCTCCACACTGATATACGAGGTTCAGTCAAAAACAATGACGTCATAACAGACATTACACAAGTAGCAGGTAGCAGGTAGCTGGTAGCAGTTAGCAGTTAGCAGTTAGCAGGTAGCAGGTAGCAGGTAGCACAATTAATAATATTTCACAATATTATAATTGCCTTTAAATTGATAATCGCGAAACAAGATTTTACATGAATTTTTAGCAACTCAGTTAATTATATATCTGAAACGCCACAAGGATACATAACAACCTCCTCCTCACACCAGTACCAGTATCAGTAAAAAAAAGCAAAAAAAGATAAAAATACTTACTAGATGGGCAAGAGGGGTCCTCTGAAACATAACCACACACCCCCTAGTGGGGTTCACCGAAACATAACCTCACAATAAAACATAACCTCACAATAAAACACAACCGCACTCGTTGAAAGCTAGATGAACACTGAAGGAAGTTACATCCGGCGCGCTATATAATTAAGATAACAATTTAAATGCGCAATACTTTATTTTCTAAAACCAGCTTTAGGAAATTATTACGTCATATTTTTTAATGACGTCATACTTACATAACAATGACGTCACACAACTCAACCCAATGACGTAATACTTACGTAACAACCTCCTCCACACTGATATACGAGGTTCAGTCAAAAACAATGACGTCATAACACACATTACACAAGTAGCAGGTAGCAGTTAGCAGGTAGCAGGTAACAGGTAGCAGGTAGGAGGTAGCAGTTAGCAGGTAGAAGGTAGCAGTTAGCAGGTAACAGGTAGCAGGTAACAGGTAGCAGTTAGCAGGTAACAGGTAGCAGGTAGCACAATTAATAATATTTCACAATATTATAATTGCCTTTAAATTGATAATCGCGAAACAAGATTTTACATGAATTTTTAGCAACTCAGTTAATTATATATCTGAAACGCCACAAATATCTGAAACGCCACAAGGATACATAACAACCTCCTCCTCATACCAGTACCAGTATCAGTAAAAAAAGAAAAAAAAAGAAAAAAATACTTACTAGATCTCTGAAACATAACCACACACACCCCCTTAGTGGGGCCACCGAAACATAACCTCACAATAAAACATAACCTCACAATAAAACACAACCGCACTCGCTGAAAGCTAGATGAACACTGAAGGAAGTTACATCCGGCGCGCTATATAATTAAGATAACAATTAAAATGCGCAATACATTATTTTCTAAAACCAGCTTTAGGAAATTATTACGTCATATTTTTTTAAACATGATAGGACACGATTTTTCTCGGTGAAACCTGTCTAGACACTTTAAATATTTCACTATTAAGAGAGCAATAAATGAAAGAGGAAAATATGTTTAAATATTTATTATATAAACTATATACAAGGTAAATCACAATAATATAAAATATGGTAAATATAAATTACAATATACTGTTATACATGTTTTTATATAAAAATTCACACAAAATTTTAACATTTTTTACCGTACAAGAACAATTTGCTTCTTCATGATAAAAACACGGTTCATCAGTCTTAACTAAAACGGGTACATTGTCCGCATATTCTAAGTTGATTACATCTATATTTACAATAGTTTTCAAATAGTCACACTTTTGCCGACCCTTTACATATATTTTACCAAAGTCTCTACAAATATTTTTCAAAACATTTCGTAGAGATTTCAAGTCTACGAGTCCGTCTGAATATTTAATTTTTAAATGATTACTCTGCAGCCAACATACCTCCCTCTTTTCGCTAGGCGATAACTGAATATATGGCACTGCCGGTTTAAATAAAAGATGCATCGATCGAGAACCATCGGTGATTGACATCTCCTTAGGCGTAAAATTGTTATTAAAAAAACCTTGTATGTCGACAACTAGGTAAGGCTCGAACCGCTGTTGGTACACTCTAGTTCGATGTAAAGGTGTTAAAATTTCCATTAATTTCTCCTCCAATTGTTTAATTCTTCTATTAAATCTACTATCTTCCTGCTTTTTCAAAGCGTCGTCAATGAATTCGGTATAGGTAACCGGCTCACTACCAGCTGTAACAATAGAAATAATATATTAGTCAAAAGTAAATTATAAAGTAAAAAAATCTACATACCTCTATCCATTTTACTGTTGTGATACACGAAGAAAAAACTCTAGACTGCCAGTTAGAGCAACTTGCAGCGGCATATATAGAGTAACAAGAAATAGTGGAGGGGAGAGAATTCAAACCGTTCGGAGACTATAACAGATGTAATATTAAGTGACACAATTTTTTATATATAATTAATAATTACCAATTTAACTCGCCATCCGATTATTCCACGATGTTATGATGACCCCAAGCTAGGGTATGTATCCCATCCTCATTAATATACCGTTTATCATCAAAAGGAGATAGGGTCAATTTATTTTGTTCAACAGAGGAAATCTCATGTAATTTACTACGAAATAAATTTTGACGTCTATAAATTAATTCATGCTCGAATAAACAAATTTTATAATCTTCCAAACTAATTGCATTTTTTACTATGTTCTGTCATAATATCTCAAGCAGTAATTAAACTATTCCCCCTCTCCACCCATGTTTTTCTAGAACAATTATATTTCGTAATAGAAATGCTGACTGTAATGTAACATGATACCTGATGTTATTCGATGTTAAAGCCACGTCCGGCGTCCTATAGCTATGCAAAAATGATGAATATGTTTATTTTTAAATTGCTGACTAGTGTAATATAATACCTGATGTTATTTGAGATTAAAAAATTGCTGCCTGTGGTGTAATATGATACTTGATGATTAAGATGTAAAAAGAAGTAATTTTTTTTGCTTTTAATATAATTAATATACGAGGTTCAATCAAAAGAAAAAAAGTGACTAACGAACAGAAAATGTCTAGATACTTTGAAGCAGTAAATGAAAGAGGTAATAAAGTTTCTGAAATGACCTGTCTCTTCAACTGATAAGTATGAAGATATAAATTCACATGTTAACATAAGCTTCTATAATAATTAAACTGCCCCCTCTCCACCCAACCATTCTACTACAGATCTTAGTATCATAAATAAAAAATGCATCGGTGATGAGCATCTCCTTAGGTGTAAAATTGTTATTAAAAACCTTGTATGTATACAACCAGGTAAGGCTTGAATCATTGTTGATACACTTGAGTTCGATGTAAAGGTGCTAAAATTTCAATTAATTTCTCTTCCAATCGTTTTATTCTTCGATTAAATCTATACATAAACTTACATATACTAAAAATAAAGCTGCATAGAAAGTATTAGAGAGCGAACATAAATTACATAATGAAACAATTAAAAACGGTAATAAAACAACTTTATTAATTTTAAATCCAACGTTTAACTATAAAAAATAAGAATAATGGAGACATCTCCTCGTTCCTAATTACCACCGGGCTATCCTAAAAAATATTTTTTTGTTTATTTAATATTATAAAAAGTGTTTTAAAAACTGCATAAAAAAACTTACTAGTGTTCCGGGAATTAACTTCCTTATAATAAAATATATATAATCAATATCTAAAACAAAAAAGAAAAATATATAAATACATACTGTAAATACACACACTATTATGTAAACTCACCATGGTTGGTGTTAATTAATATATTTTCGAACCAAAATTATGATCTTATACCAAATATTTGCAAATAATGCAATTTGTTTTTTATTATAAACATATATATATAAGATAGCTTGCTAAAAACGTGTACGTGCGCAGACATACAGAAACAATATATAATTACATGCGGGGATTATAATTAAAGCAGAGTTTACGTAATTGGAGTATAGTACAATTTACTTCTTCATGATAAAAAAACATTTAAAAATATTATTTTATTGAATATTATAGGGTATCAGAAAATTAATTTTATTATCAAAGCTCCATCACCGTTTACTAAAAATAAAATCATGATTGACATAAACGTTGTAAATAGCATATGTAACTAATAAAATTTTCTAATGACCTACGAATTATGATTAAAGGTAATAGTAGGTATATACATCTTTGTTTCTAACTATATACGGAGTATATAATATGTTTCTTGTTTAATATGATTGATTATATAATACTAGTCGATTAGATAATTAAATCTATGACATTAATTTACCGTAGTATAATCAAAATACACACTATTTATTGCTTTTATAAGGTAAAATTAAAAATTTCAATTGAATTTATACTATTACAAGTTAGATATATTGTTTATAGAAGAGTCGAAATAATTATTAACAAATTCAATATATAGGGTCCATTTAATATACAAACTTAAGAAATTTTAAAGTAACATACTTCAAATATCTAATGATATATAATTGTTTACTTCAATGTTGTTGACTAGAAAATTTAAAAAATTCTATATACTACATGGTGTATGTTTATATGCATTAGCAAATAATTTTTGATTTGTTATTACTGGTATAAAGAAAAAATAATTTAATTTAAACACCTTTTGAATCTTTGTTTTATAGTGACAATCTAAGAAAAAGGTGTTTAAATTAAATTATTTTTTATTTATAACTTGTATAATAATATCCAATTCCATTATTTATATATATACATATTGTTAAAATTTTTTATTTTTTTTTTTGTTGAAAACATACTACACAGAAATCATCTTTCCAATTGAATAAACCCTTATATTCATGTGTAGTTCAACTGGTAGGTTATTAATAATAGAATTATTTTACAAATCTGTATACCTCTAATAGTATTTATAATAACGAAATTTTATATTCTTCATCATTTAATACTTTAAATATATTAAAATAATAAATTTATCATTCTTTACTAAATTTTGAATTTCTCAATCAAAATTTACATGTTAACAATTTTTTCGAATAAAAATCACGTGTATTTAAACTTAAATAAAACATCTATTGAAAATAGAAATACCTTGTTAAAGTAAACAATATATTATTTTCCCATCATTTGCGTCAGTAAAATTCAATCACCGAGAAAAACTTGTTCTATCATGTTTAAAAAAATACACATTACTTGGAAATAATCTTTCCAATAGAATAAACCCTGTATATGCAATAAGTGATTTCAATAAATATTTTTGTTTTCAAAAAAATCTATAAGTATACATCATTCTAGTCAACAACATGAAGCAAACAATTATATATCATTAGGTATTTGAAGTATGTTATTTTAAAATTTCCTAAGTTGTTTATTAAATGGACCCTATATATTGAATTTGCTAGAAAAAACAAATGATGTGTATTAATATTTATACTATAGTAAGCTTTTTTCATCCTTTTCTAATATGACACCAGATGAAATTTTATCTCGTTTTTTACCAGATTGTCATACGAAATACTTAATAAGCAAGAATTTATTTTTTGAAGTGCTAACATTCGCAGTTATCTAAGTTTATAGTTTAATGTAAGAAAACATTTCATTTCAACGACAATCATGGGCGAGTTAAATTCTAGTACATATATTTAAAGTATTTATTAATTTTTTTGTTTTAGACCTTGAAGACATATATAATATTCTTAGGGATATTATCCCCCAATCATTAGTAAGTTTTTTTAATTAGTTTTAAAACATTTTTTATAATATTCCATAAAATTTTTAGGATAGAGATGTATTTATCATAAGAAGAGAAAGGTCACCACCACCACCGACGCCAGGGGTGATAGTTACGGTTATTACAACCGGAAACATTCTTCACATTATTGTGGAGATAGATTTCGTATTTTGTTTTTATTATATTTAGTAAGTTATTTTTTTCAATATCTACCACATTTTAAAATCTTATTTATTTTTTATGTTTTTTATTATTTATTCTTATTGTTACAGTTGAACATTGAGAGAAAAAAAATGTATGTAGTAAGTTTCTATAAATATATAATAATAAAAAATTTAATTGTTCTCTTTGTTATAGCTGGATTATATATAAATAGATAGAGTAAGTTTTTTAAAAAAATATTATATTATAAAACTAATTATTTATTCTTTTCATTTTTTAGATTAATAAAAGCATTAATTTAATTTTATTCTGTTGTTTTATTTATTTATTTTTTATCTATTCACATAGAAAATTGTAATTGATTATAGGTATCAATTATTTAAATCAATTTTTTACTAAAATATATAAATATTAACGATACTTCGATAGTGAAATATACAATCCCTACATGTATGTATACATACCGTATATGTATCTAGGTGAAAAAATATATTGGAATGTGAATGGTAAAATTGATTAAAAATGTGTTCATACGTGTAGGTATATAGCTTATGATTTACGAAAATCTAATATTTAATACCTAGTCAAAATAGTTGTTCAATATTTATGTTAGAGAGATTAAAATTGAGATTATACAAGAAATTATTGTAAGTTTACGTTTATGCCTCCAGAATTGTCATTAAGAAAGCTGGTAGTAGAAAACGCATAAAGATATTACCAATACCGAAATCTGGAAGGATTTTGCCTCTGATACCGCTATTTGACAAATAAAATTTTTTTAAAAAATATTATACTATAAAAAATTATTATTTATTCTGTTTGTTATAGATTAATAAAGCGCTCATTAAATTTTTTATTCTGGTGTTTTATTTTTTTTATTAAAATATATATATATTAATGGATATTTGAAAAAGACATCCGCTAGACTTTCAAGCTTATAATAAATGGAATAAGACCGATATATTCTGGTATTTTGCAATGGCTACATCTACAGTGATAAACATTACTCAAACAGCTTTCAATATATGGCAATAGCAGTCTCGATTTGACAGTTAGAGAGTTATCATGGTGCCTTATGAAACTCGTTTTTTAATATATACTATTTTAATTGTATCAAAATGTAATTAAAAAAATATTTTTTTATAAATTTTTCTTTATTTGAACAACAACACCCTGTCTAAACAGCAACAACGCCCTGTCTAGACTATCATTCTTAATACGAGCAGCAACAGTATAACATGTTCTGCTGATTTATATATTTATTCTATACAATTCAGACATACGCGTTATTTGTTAATTTATAAGTACCAGTTCCCTTATCATCTACAATAAATCTGCCCTCTATTCGAATTAATAATGAGAATAAATAAGTATTTTTTAGTATAATATAAATAGAAACTTACTGTATATATATTTTCCAATGTTCAACTGTAGCAATAAGAATAACCAAGTATTTTTTTAATGTAGTAGATATAGAAAAAAAGTTTTAAATGTAAATCAAAATTCGCTCACTTAGCAGATATCATATTACTAACAGCGGATGTACTGTTATTAAAGAAATTTTGATATATATACTTATCGTTGTATTGCATTCTAATTTATTTTTTCCGATATCGTGTATAACACTTCTACTATATTTCGTGAAAAAATGTCTAAGCGAGTACAGTTTATCACAACGGTATATCGAGTATTGAAGGACTTTATTTGAGTTATTTGCTCGATTTTATTTGCATTAATTTCAAATATTACACCGGTGTTGATATCTGCAAACGTCATCATAATTTATTAATATACGTATGTAGTTATAAAATGTAAATACCATTACATGTATTTGTATTATATTATGTTGAAAAATTAAATAAGTACTGTCATGCAAATGGTGCCTTATGAAACTCGTTTTTTAATATATTATTTTAATTGTATCAAAATGTAATTAAAAAAATATTTTTTTTATAAATTTTTCTTTATTTGAACAACAACACCCTGTCTAAACAGCAACAACGCCCTGTCTAGACTATCATTCTTAATACGAGCAGCAACAGTATAACATGTTCTGCTGATTTATATATTTATTCTATACAATTCAGACATACGCGTTATTTGTTAATTTATAAGTACCAGTTCCCTTATCATCTACAATAAATCTGCCCTCTATTCGAATTAATAAAGAGAATAAATAAGTATTTTTTTAGTATAATATAAATAGAAACTTACTGTATATATATTTTCCAATGTTCAACTGTAGCAATAAGAATAACCAAGTATTTTTTTAATGTAGTAGATATAGAAAAAAAGTTTTAAATGTAAATCAAAATTCGCTCACTTAGCAGATATCATATTACTAACAGCGGATGTACTGTTATTAAAGAAATTTTGATATATATACTTATCGTTGTATTGCATTCTAATTTATTTTTTCCGATATCGTGTATAACACTTCTACTATATTTCGTGAAAAAATGTCTAAGCGAGTACAGTTTATCACAACGGCATATCGAGTATTGAAGGACTTTATTTGAGTTATTTGCTTGATTTTATTTGCATTAATTTCAAATATTACACTGGTGTTGATATCTGTAAACGTCATCATAATTTATTAATATACGTATGTAGTTATAAAATGTAAATACCATTGCATGTATTTGTAATATATTATGTTGAAAAATTAAATAAGTACTGTCATGCGAAAACTTTTTTCCATTTAGCGAAATTTCCAATAAAGAGTGTTCAAATTATTTCTCGGGAAAAAATAGTATAAATAGTAAAAAGTGCGATATTTGTTTTATATCTTTTTTATATAGTCTGTAGCAGTATTTAATAAAATGTATATATATCACCATAAAAACAATGGTAAGAATGTATTATTATAAAATAGATAAGATACTTAGTCATATTTACAGAAAAATGTATCAATTTGATTGAAATGTTGCTTTTAAAATTAAGTAATTGAAGCTTAAATATTATAATAAAATAGAAAAGTGCGATATTTGTTTTATATCTTTTTTATATAGTCTGTAGCAGTATTTAATGAAATATATAAATCAACATAAAAACAATATTAAGAATGTATTATTATAAAATATATAAGATACTTAGGCATATTTACAGAAAAATGTAACAATTTGATTGAAATGTTGCTTTTTAACCGGAAAATGCTGATCATACAAATCACAATAATGAAATTTTGACAATAATCGAAGAGTTTCGAATTACATCAGGTTTCATATAACACTTCAATAAGCATTTTTATTTATTTATGATAATCGGGCCTGTAGTAAATGGTGGGGTGGAGAGGGAATGGTTTAAATACAACTCGAAATATAATATTACATACGGTATAGAAAAATAAAAAAGACATGCCATTAAAATAATTATGACGCATGTACGTTATTAAGCGAATCACATCTGGTGTAATATGATTACGATGTAAAAGAAATAATTTTTTTGCTTATTTCGCTTATAATATAAAAAATATGATGACAAAGCAATATGATGAGGAATGTGTTTACATACTATACTAGACATATCGAATTACATTAGGTTTCATATTACACTCAATAAGCATTTTTATTTATTTATGATAATCAGACCTGTAGTAAATGGTGGGGTGGAGAGGGAATGGTTTAAATACAACTCGAAATATTATATGAGCTCATTCAGTCTTGGTGATTCAAACCGTTAACATCGATACTATATGTAAGTAAAATTATTTTGTGTACTTTATAACTTTAATTGTTCTTAAAATTTTTTTTAGTTTAACAACATGAACTGTCCTCAATGTCTCAAGACTTTCAGCCGTTTGGACAATCTCCGTAGACATGCGTGTGTGAACAAAACAGTTCACACTTGTGATGCTTGCGAGAGAACCTTTACTAGGAAAGACAATTTAATTCGACATCGTAAGAGAACGCATCCTGCGGAAGCAGCAAATCTACACGTAGAAAATGCTGCTTCAACTTCGAAGAGGACCTGCCTTCCTTCAACCAGTCGTGATGACTCCGAGGTAGGGTTAAGCTGTTGTGGATTGAGATTTCTTAATGCTGCAATGTATAGGGGACATCTTCGTTCACAACAGCACTTATCTAATAATGTTATTTCATTGGGGGATGGAGTTTTTGAAATTGTTAGCAGTTTTAACCGACGCGTAGCTTCCTATAGAATTTCTGGCACTCAAAATTCTGATATACAAACTTTTTTGGCTGAATCTAAATTACGATCTGTCCGGTTGATTAAAAATGTTGTTGAACGGGTATTATCGGGGGTTAAGGTGCAGTTTGAATTATTTGCTCGCTACGTTAAACCTCAAGCGTATGAGCAAGTAATTGAAATAAAATCCTTCAATACTCGATATACCGTTGTGACACAGTCATCTGACGTTAACGATATTTTTGATCGACTGGCTAGCATTATAATCACAAAATCAGAGGAGTTTCAGGAGAGAGATTCGGGGTGGGCGTTGGTTTCGGTCTCACATTTAGAAATTAACATAAATTCTTTTACGCCCCTCAGCGGATCATCTTACCTCGAACTACCTCCTTCAATTCAAAATAAAAAGGCATGTATCAACATTAAAAATAATGATGATGCATGTCTAGGTTGGTGTTTAACAGCAGCCCTCCATCCCGCTAATAATCATGTAGATAGGGTAGCTTCCTACTCCCATTATTCTACCGTTTTGAATTTAGAAAATATTAAATTCCCTGCTAAAATTAAAGATTTTCCAAAAATTGAGGATTTAAATAATTTGAGTATTAATCTCTATACTTTGGCTTTTAATTCGGATTCGAAAAATTATGATGTTGTTGGGCCCATTTATTTTACTAAATCTAGAAAATATATTCATGTAAATCTATTATTGATTGAAGACGGAGAGAAATCTCATTACGTGTTGATTAAAAATCTTTCCAGACTAATTTCTTCCCAGGTTAATAATAATGAGCATATGAAACATCTGTGTGACGGGTGTCTGATATACTTCACAACAGCTGTGCAGTTAGTTGCTCATCAACAATTTGATTGTAATCATTTATATACCGTTCTACCTTCGACCGAGCCCCATAAATCAAAATTGGGTGATATGATACCCCAAAATATTTTAAAATTCAATGACTCTGAAAAGAAATTGTTTGTGCCTTTTGTTATTTACGCCGATTTTGAGTGTATTTTGGAACCAATTCACTCTTGTAGCAGTGATCCAGCTATTCCGTATACGAGGTCTACTCATAAGCATGTTGCTGTGAGCTTTGCCTACAATATCGTTAGTAAACATAATTCTAGTTTAAATAAATTTGTGACGTATGCTGGTTTGGATTGCTCAACAGTATTTATCATGCGATTGATGGATGATGTAAGAGATATTTATAAAAAGTATTTAAAAATTGTCGTTCCAATGAATCCTTTGACTATTGACGAGAGAAATAATTTTAATAATGCAGTTATCTGTTACATTTGTGATTTGCCATTAAATGGAGATAAAGTGACAGATCACTGTCATTTAACTGGGAAATTCAGGGGTGCCGCGCATTCAAATTGTAATCTAAATTTCAAAATTCCAAATTTTATCCCCTTGTTTCTACACAACATGAGCCATTATGACAGTCATCTATTCATTAGAAATTTGGCAAACGATAATTTAGACATAAACGTTGTTCCGGTTAATAAAGAAAAATATATTAGTTTTACGAAAAAAGTTTTAGTTGATAATTACACTAATAAGGAGGGCGTAAACAGAGACATATATATAAATTTACGATTTTTGGATTCTTTTCGCTTTATGACATCCTCCATCGAAAAATTGTCGAATAATTTATCTCCAACCGTTTTTAAAGCCGTTAAATCACATTTTCCCGATATTGAACAATTCAATTTAATTAAACGTAAGGGAATTTTTCCATATGAATATATAGATAGTTTTGAGCGATTGAATGAACCAGCACTACCTCCAATAGATAAATTTTATAGTACTTTAACAGGAGAGGGTATTTCTAATAAAGATTATATGCATGCTCGAGATGTTTGGAACATTTTCGGGTGTAAATCTTTATTGGATTACTCAAATCTATATTTAAAAACAGATGTTTTATTATTAACTGACATTTTTTGAAAATTTCCGTGAAATTTGTCATAAAACATATGGTTTGGATCCTGCACACTATTTTACATCGCCGGGTCTCTCTTGGAGCGCCATGTTGAAATATACCAAAATTGAATTGGAGTTACTCACTGATATTGATATGCATCATTTTATTAAAAATAATATTAGGGGCGGGTTAACGCAATCTTGCTTGAGATATGCTGCTAGTAATAATAAATATTTAAATACATTTGATTCGAGTTCTCCAAATTCATATTTAGTTTACTGGGACGCAAACAATCTATATGGGTGGGCAATGTCGCAGTATTTACCATTTGGCGGTTTCAAGTGGCTAACAGATTTTGAAAACTTTGATGTTTTATCAATCGCAGATGATTCAGATATCGGGTACTTTTTAGAGGTAGATATTGAGTATCCAGAAGTATTACACGATAACCATAATGATTTACCCTTTCTTCCCGAGAGTATGAAGCCTCCCACATCTAAATTTCCCAATAAGAAATTAATTGCAAACTTGCACGATAAATCTAAATATGTTATAACACTATAGAAATTTAAAGCAAGCAGTAAATAACGGACTCGAAATTATTAGAATTCATCGTATTTTGGAATTTAAACAGTCAAATTGGCTACAAAAATATATCGATTTGAATACTGCTTTTAGAAAAAATGCGCGAAACGATTTTGAAAAAGATTTTTATAAATTGCTAAACAACTCGGTCTTTGGTAAAACTATGGAAAATGTTGACAAGCGTGTAGACGTGAAATTAATAACTCATTGGGAAGATATAGGAAAACGGAGGGGCGCCTCTAGCTTGATAGCAAAATTAAATTTTAAAAATATTAGTATTTTTGCTGAAAACTTTGTTGCCATTCAGATGGAGAAACTTAAAGTTATTTATAATAAACCCTTATATATAGGTTTCTCCGTTTTGGAATTATCAAAATTGTTAATGTATGACTTTTATTATGATTATTTGAAGCGTGTCTATGCTGTACGGGTAAATCTATGTTATATGGATACCGATAGCTTCATTTTAAAAATTTATACCAATGATATCTATTGCGATATGAAACAAAATTTATATAAATTTGATACGTCAAACTTTTCGGCCGACAACGTTTACAACATGTCGCTCCAAAACAAGGCGGTTCTCGGTTTGATGAAAGATGAGAACGCAGGTAAGGTAATGAGTGAATTCGTCGGATTACGGGCCAAAGTTTATGCTCTAGAGGTTGAAGGTAGACAGGTAAAAAAATCTAAGGGAGTGAAACAGAACGTAGTTAAAAACGCAATTAGTTTGGAAGATTACAAAATTTGTTTATTCGAACATGAATTAATTTATAGACGTCAAAATTTATTTCGTAGTAAATTACATGAGATTTCCTCCGTTGAACAAAATAAATTGACCCTATCGCCTTTTGATGATAAACGTTATATTAGTGGGGATGGGGTACATACTCTAGCTTGGGGTCATCACAACATCGTTGAATAATCAGATGGCGAGTTAAATTGGTAATTATAAATTATATATAAAAAAATTGCGTTACTTAATATTACTTCTGTTATAGTCTCCAAACGGCTTTTCTACTATATTTCGCTAAAAATGTCTAAGCGAGTACAGTATAGCGATAACGTTAAAATTTTGAATGGTTTGAATTCAGAATGTCTGCAGCAGACAGACATAGATTTAATAGAAGAATTAAACAATTGGAGGAGAAATTAATAGAAATTTTAACACCTTCACATAGAGCTCGAGTGTACCAACAGCGGTTCGAGCCTTACCTGGTTGTCGACATACAAGGTTTTTTTAATAACAATTTTACGCCTAAGGAGATGTCAATCACCGATGGTTCCCGATCGATGCATCTTTTATTTAAACCAGCAGTGCCATATATTCAGTTATCGCCTAGTGAAAAGAGGGAGGTATGTTGGCTGCAGAGTAATCATTTAAAAATTAATTTCCTCGTTAATTTCTATATAAAAAAAAAACATATAACAGTATATTGTAATTTATATTTATCATATTTTATATTATTGTGATTTACCTTGTATATATAGTTCATATAATAAATATTTAAACTTATTTTTCCTCTTTCATTTATTAGAAAATAGTGTATTGCGCATTTAAATTGTTATCTTAATTATATAGCGCGCCGGATGTAACTTCCTTCAGTGTTCATCTAGCTTTCAACGAGTGCGGTTGTGTTTTATTGTGAGGTTATGTTTCGGTGACCCCCCACTAGGGGGTGTGTGGTTATGTTTCAGAGGACCCCTCTTGCCCATCTAGTAAGTATTTTTTCTTTTTTTGCTTTTTTTACTGATACTGGTACTGGTGTGAGGAGGAGGTTGTTATGTATCCTTGTGGCGTTTCAGATATATAATTAACTGAGTTGCTAAAAATTCATGTAAAATCTTGTTTCGCGATTATCAATTTAAAGGCAATTATAATATTGTGAAATATTATTAATTGTGCTACCTGCTACCTCCTACCTGCTACCTTCTACCTGCTACTTGTGTAATGTCTGTTATGACGTCATTGTTTTTGACTGAACCTCGTATATCAGTGTGGAGGAGGTTGTTACGTAAGTATTACGTCATTGGGTTGGGTTGTGACGTCATTGAGTTGATTGAAGGTAAGGTCTATGACCTTGAAGTGACGTCATAAGTCAAGTTCAAGGTCAAGGTCGTTGGGTTGTGACGTCATAAGGTCAAGTTCAAGGTTGAGGTCGTTGGGTTGTGACGTCATAAGGTCAAGTTCAAGGTCAAGGTCGTTGGGTTGGGACGTCATAAGGTCAAGTTCAAGGCCAAGGTCGTTGGGTTGGGACGTCATAAGGTCAAGTTCAAGGTCAGAGGAGGAGGGTCCAGAACCGGCGAATCCCTTCTGCGACCTAGATCGTTATCCCCTGACAGAACAGACATGGAGGGGCTACAAAAAAAACGCCAATCCCGCAAGACGATCTGTATCTGGATCCAACACCCGGACCTTCGAATCAGCAGAATTAAATAATAACAACGGCTATAACATGTTCTGGAAATTACATAATATAAAATTTTACCAATCACCGGATGAGTTCATAAACATAGAAGATGCAGGGGACACCGTAAATGAAGTATATTCTCTACCCATTATTATTTTACAATTCAGCAATATCAAATTAAATTGTTTAATCGACACCGGAGCCGAGATTACATTAGTTAGAGAAGATCTGGCAAAACAAATAAAGGGATACGAACAACACGTTGTTAAAACCAAAGGTACTGATATAGTTACAGCGAATGGAAGGAAGATGGGCACTGTCACAAAACAACTTAACACCGAAATAAGAATAAATGAAATCAGTTATTTCATTCACTGTTACGTAATAGAAAAGCTACAATATGACTGTATATTGGGTATAGACAATATCAACAGGTTAAAAATGATATTGAATTTTGAAAAAGGTATTTTATCAATTGGAAAGAACAATTTAACATTTAATAAACATTTGTCCGAAGAGGAAGTGAAAGAATATAATACTTATAAGAGAGAAATTTTAGCAGTTGTAATAAATAATTTATTAGAATATAACGTACCGTACTATAGGAGAGCTGAAGAAAGGTTTATTGATAGAGTTGGAAATGATAATATTATAAATAATGAATATATAGGAGTGAATACAAGGCCAGATTTGTTAGGAACGCAAGATAGTTACGAGGGCGAAGAAGAGGTAAAGATTAAGGAGGATTTACAGACAACCGACATTATAAATGATAAGAATGATATAACAAATACAATTGATAAACAGAAAATACCGTATTCAAACGTCGTACCGCAATTAATTAACATTTTAAACGAAAACATCACTTTAATTAATAACGGTATTGTTTTTGCAAAAAGATATGAACATCCAATTAATATTGACAATGACAGTCCATTAATAAGTAAGAATTACCCTATTCCATACCACTATCAACAGAAAGTTAGTTTAGAATTAGAGAGATTAGAACAATCCGGAATCATCGAGAAATCGAACACATACTTTATTAATCCCATTGTAATAGTTCAGAAGAAGGACCTATCTTTAAGAATATGCCTAGACGCGAGAGCTCTGAATAAACGAATCAAGCCCGAATTCGAAATGCCGCAAAACATAGACCTCTTATTAACGAAATGTGGAAGTAAACAAATTTATAGTAAATTAGACTTAAAGAATGCTTTTTGGTTAATAAACTTAGAACCGGAATCCAGAAAATACTGTGGTTTCTTAGTGAATGGAATCGTATATCAGTTTAGAGTATGTCCATTTGGTTTAAAGACATCACCAGCCGCTCTGATACGTTTTCTGCATCGTATACTAGACCGATATGATGAATTCGCTTTGCATTATCTAGACGACATTATTATATTTTCCGAAACTGTGGAACAACACCTACAACATATTAACATTATTCTTAACACCTTAAAAAACACATGGTATGAAACTTAACTTAGCGAAATGTCAATTCTTTAGAGATGAGATTAACTATCTAGGATATGTGATTAATCAGAAAAATATTTTATTAGACCCGACACGGTTAGACATCATTCAGGATTATGCGAGACCGAAGAATTTGAAAACGTTAAGAAGTTTCTTAGGAGTGTTAAACTATTATAGAAAATTTGTCTCAAATTATAGCGAGGAAACGTTACCCTTGTTGGAACTAATCAAAAAGGGGAAGAAATGGAACTGGACGCCTGAATGCGAATTATGCTTCACAACTTTAAAAGAAAACTTTGTAGAAAATCTCCGTTTACATCACCCAGACTTTACTCTACCGTTTGTTGTGCGAACAGATGCTTCACACAAGACAATTGCAGCAGAGCTAGTACAAATGAAGGACGATCAAGAAACCCCTATTTATTTTATATCACGCACTCTGAAAACATGCGAGACTCGATACACGATTTCCGAGAAGGAAATGCTTGCCATCGTATTTGCGTTAACGAAACTCAGATATTACCTGATAGGAAAGTCATTTGTATTAGAAACAGATCACAAAGCTTTAGTCAACATCATGAGCTGCAAACTTAATAACAGTCGCATTTATCGTTGGACTTTGTTAATACAACAGTACGAGTTCATTATAAAATATAAACCTGGCAAAGAAATGGTAACTGCCGATGCACTTACGAGACAGGAGGGGGACGTAAAGAGGCAGAATATTTGCATCAATTTAATAAATCTACAAAGGAGAGGCATTTTCTCAAAAACAAAAATTTTACAGACACAATCAAGCCCAGATTTCGATGAAATCAAACGACATTTAAGAACTGTAGGTGAATATAAAGGTATGTCAATCAGAGACCAATTCATTGTAAAACAAATAGGAAGAACTACTGTATACGTCACAAATGAACAACACACCAGAGAAGTAACAGAATATTTACACCGAACATATACTCACATAGGTGCAAGAAAGTGCTGGTTACTTTACAGAGAAGCTTTCTACTGTGTAAATGACGAACGAATAATAAACAGCGTGATAAAACAATGTCGACTCTGCGAAATAGCCAAAGATAAAACATTCACTAACACCAACATAAGCCATAATATAACTGCATATGATAGACTAGAGTTAATATCAATTGATTTTCTATCAAACCTTATTCCTAGCACTAAAGGTTATCGCCATATTTTGGTAATATGTGATATATTTTCTAAGTTCATAAATCTCATACCTACGCAGAAATGCAATACCAACACCGTTTTACAAGCTTTAGTGGACTACTTCGCACATTATGGAAAACCACAAACAATACTATCGGACAACGCTACCTATTTCACAAACGATCGTTACAAGGAGTTCTTACATTCACACGACATCAACACCGTCTATACATCAATCCGCTACCCCCAGGGTAATCCTACCGAGCGATATATACGCGAAACGTTAAAATATTTACGTATATTACTGGACGAAAATCACAGAAAATGGGCCAGATTGTTACCACAGATAGAATTTACTATAAACAATACACCTAGCACAGTGCATAATCACTGCCCAATAACTTTATTTACTGGACAACCACCACAACGACCATGGACGAATTCTGAGCATATAAATTTACATAATCGTTTACAAGAAGTTAGAGAAAGATTATTACTAAGAAAGCGAAAATGGGAGGAAAAGAGAAATACGGCAAATAAAAAGTACAAAACTTACAATGGTGGAGACCAAGTTATAGTTAAAAGATTAAGAGTAACTGATTTAAAACACGAAATAATGGGAAAGCTACTGAAAGCCTACCAAGGTACCTATACAATTAAGAGAATCATTGGTAACAACACCTACGAACTTTGTGAACCCGAAACGAATTACATTAAAGGTAGATATCACATAACTATGTTACAAGACTACCACACTTAAAAATAAAGATCTTTTTTTATGCATAACAAACCGAGATATCTTCCAGAACAAACAAACCAAACATGTTATAGTCCGTAAACTAATAATAGTACTATATTAACAATACTAATCACAAGTATACATTTAAACTAGGCCAATTAAATTAATTATATTATTAAAAGAAAAAGGAAGAAGAAATTAACTACTTATTTATTAAAAGGGTTTCAAACATAAACCCTAACGAAAGGAAAAGGGAAAACAACAAAAAACTGAATGATCAGCTGTTATTAAATACAGACTAACTAAAGTGAAAAAAAACAAACAACTTTAACTATTTAATGACATTCACTAAAAAGGGAATTATTTGCTAGAATAATATAAATAACTACTTATAGAATTTAAGGTATTTTTAACGTGAGCACACACATTTCATTTAATTATCATCAGAGCACTATACTGCACTTGTATATTTCTTTCATACTTCTTTATCCAGTTGATTAAAAGCTTTCAACAAGTTTCTATCTTTTAATAAGGGGGAAATGAAGCATTACAAGAAGGGCTCCTCCTCTGAAAAGATACAAAAGATACATGTAGCTGTAATGTCTATATTTACTATATCATTTAATTCCAAGAAGGGGAAGAATTGATTCAAAGTATAAATACTTTATTATGACGACAAATTTGCCTTAAAATAATTAACTTATTTTTCTTTTTCTTTTATTGCTGATGTTTATACTCATTTCTATTTCAAATTAATATTTAACGCGATTTTATTCGAACATATTTAACGTATTTATATTCAAATGTATTTGAAACAATCAAGCCCCGCCCCCAATTTGAACGGTACAATAACCCGTATAGGAACATATGTTGACAGAGTGATTGTAAACACATCAACATATGTTTCCTAACTAAAGATATTTCATAAATCTAAATGTAATTTTTTAAACTGTTTTACACTGTAAAAATGTTTGGTTTAGTAGTACAGTGAAAGCTCTCTTAACGGACATCTCTCATAAGCGGACATTTCTCTTAAACGGACATTTCTGTGGTGACCAACCTGATACATACGATTTTCTTGAGACGCCAAGCTCTCTTAAGCGGTCGCCCTGTAGAACGAACGCGGACACCGTGACACTCCGTAATCGGCAAAAAGCTCTCTTACGCGGACATAACGCTCTCTTACGCGGACATGACGCTCTCTTGAAGTTGAACTGCATATTTTTTCTAAACACTGAGTAAATCCCCGAAACGCTGGGTAAATTCCCGTTTAAAAATATCGTTTTTATCCCGTATTCTGCACTTTTTTCACGTCGCGTCGTTAGTTGAAGTGTGCCGCGTATGTATGCAAAATGAGCGCTAACAAGAGAAACTTTTTAACTTTAAAAGAGAAAATGGAAATTATTAATACATATGATAAAGAAAGAGTTAGTGTACGTGCATTAGCCAACCGATTTAAAATTGGAAAAACCCAAGTTGGTAAAATAATAAAGCAAAAAGAAGAGTATAAGGCAAAATGGCAATCAGGAAGTAACATTAACGAGAAAAGAAGATTCTTCAAAACTGAAGGTCTCAATGTGGATAAATTATGTTACGATTGGTTTGCAAAAGCCAGAAGCAAAGGCATTCCAATATCTGGACCTATAATACAAAGCAAAGCTAAAGAAATTGCAGAAGGGCTTGGTTATCACAATTTTCATGCGTCTGATGGGTGGTTACATAGATTTCGTACAGGTCATAATATCAGCTTCAAGTGCATATCTGGGGAAGCAGCCAGTGTTAATGCAGATGATGTTACTCAATTTTTTGAAAAGATTCCATCTTTGTTACTAGGTAAGAAAAGTTAGTTCAAATTTAAAACAACAAATAAAACATCAAAAATTAAAAAAGATAAAAATCTTACTTTTGTGAATTTTGATTGGGCTTGTAGGTTATCAGCCAGAAGACGTGTACAATTATGATGAAACAGGACTTTTTTTCCGAGCTTTACCAGACAAGACATTAGCTTTGAAGACAGAAAAGTGTTCTGGGGGAAAGTTATCAAAAGAGCGACTTACTGTCTTGCATTGTGTGAGCATGTCAGGCGAAAAAGAACCGTTGCTGGTCATTGGAAAAGCAGCAAGACCACGAGCATTCAAAAAACTTGATTTAAAATTGTTACCTGTGGTGTGGAAATCTAATAAAAGAGCGTGGATGACTACAGATATCATGATGGACTAGTTGTCAGAGTTTGATAGGAAAATGGGCAGACAAAAGAGAGAATTTATTATTTATGGATAATGCAGGTTCACATCCTACAGGTATGAAATTGAAAAACATTAAAATATTATTTTTGCCTCCCAACACTACAGCTTGTTGCCAACCTTTAGACCAAGGAATCATTCGCAATTTTAAAGTATTTTATAGACAACTTATTTTAAGACAAATTTTATCTGTAATGGATAACATTAATTCTGCACGTGAACTTTCAAAATCGAAAGATTTATTAGAAGCTATCTATTTTATACATAATGCTTGGCAGAAGGTAACACCAGAAGCAATACGAAATTGTTTTTCAAAGGCAGGATTTAAAAAAAATAATATGCAACAATATGAGCAATGGGAGGCAGAAGATGATCTGCCTTTGTCCATACTATCGGAAATGCATAGGATTGCTTTAGAAACTGGAATAACAGAAATCAATTTAGAAGATTTCATAGCAATTGATGCAAATTTGGCAATCGAAGATGACATATTGGAAGTCACTGATATGACTGAAGAATATGAGGCTAGTAGATCAGAGGAAATCTCAGATGATGATGTGGACCCAGAAAAAGAAAATGAAGGTCAAGAAGTAACTACGTTTGAGGAAGTTTTGAAGATAATAGAAGAGATAAAATTGTTTGCCAAGAACCAAGATGATTTTATCGGTTTTCAGATGATTAAAAATGTAGAAACACATTTTCAAAAAAAATATTTAGAACGTAAACAAACTAAAGTAAGACAAACAAGCTTGCTTGAATTTTTTAAAAAATAATGTACATATATGTATGTGTATTTATGTATCTACTTTTAGTACTTGTGTACCTCTCATACAAATAAATAAAAAGTTAGAGTTGCCATAATTTTTACTTCTCTTTAAAATGAGAGACCTGTAAAAATGAGCTGCTTCTCTTGAGAGGACACCTCTCTTGTGGGGACAAAATTTAGGGAACCGTCGATGTCCGCTCAGGAGAGCTTTCACTGTACATATATATGTACTAGGGCTGGGCGATACCGGCGTTTTCGGTATCGGGTACCGATACCAATCGAGGTATCGATACTTAGCGATGTATCGGGTCTGTGTACGGTATCGATTCTGAGTACTGGAATCGGTAAAGTATCGATACCTTGGAATCGATACCTTGGAATCGATACCTTGGAATCGATACCTTGGAATCGATACCTTGGAATCGATACCTTGGAATCGATACCTTGGAATGGATACCTTGGAATCGATACCTTGGAATCGATACCTTGAATCGATACCTTGGAATCGATACCTTGAATCGATACCTTGGAATCGATAGCTTGATTCGATACCTAGGAATCAGTATTCATAACCCGTTTTCTAGGTGTCGATTGTTTGATATCGGTTTCAAGAGATGTAAAATTAATTTACCGATTCTACCATAACTACGGTATGAAATTTGCAATATTGTGATATTTTGTTTTTTTTGTTTGTAATAATTAAAGTTATGTCATAATATGGAATTTGCTACGCATAATAACCAACGTCTTTAAAATATATATTATGCATACATACTTAAAAATTCTTTACTTAAAAAGTTATTTTTATATACATTTAAAAAACGCAGAAAGATAAAATAATATAGGCAAATATGCGTGCTATTACAAAATTATACAAAAACCCTAAAATATTCATTTCAAAATAGAAACAAACCAAGCACGTTTTATACCTACAATAGCTTGATAAGAATTCTTGACCCAACTTTTTTTACCTTATTATATTAATTAATACTACATATTTATATTATATTTTGTTTATTTTAGTTCCAATTTACAGTCGTGTATTGTGTATTGTGCATTCTATAGAACAGGAAAGTGTTTTATATTTATATGAATATGAATATCACCTATATTTCTCTCAACACTGCTTTATACAAATTATGTGTCAACAAATTTTTGCTGTTCCCTAGTTTTGATTTATTATAATTCCTACCTTTATTCGTCGTCTAAAGTTTAATATAAGCACTTATATTTCATATCATTTTAAGCTTCATCACTTTGTTCTTATAATTTAGTGTAATAAGTAGATATGTACGTACCAAAATGTCGAAAAAAAATAGTGTAGTTTGGAAATACTTTGATAAAATTAACGACCAGGGCGTGAGTTGTAATGTATGTAAAAAATAATATAAGTATACTGGTAATACTACAAATATGCTAAAGCATATAAAATGTGTTCATACTTTTACATATTTTAATATTATTGAAAAGAAAAACAAAAGAGACGGTGATAGTGAAGTTACTGACGTTGAAATATTGGCCTCCGAAAGGTAAAATTTTAATTATACTAGCTGCAGACTTATGTATGTAGTTATTTTTTAATCCTTGCATGAAAAATAAGAAAATTCTAAATTGTCATTTTGCATAAAACAACAACTTATATACCTATGATGTACGCATACTCATTTAAAAAAATGCACAAAGGTAAGCTACCCGATACACGGCTACCCGATACATCGATACTTAGCGAGTACTGGAATCGCTAAAGTATCGATAGGTATCGATGCTTTGGAATCGATACCTCGCTACCCGATACATCGCTACCCGATACCTCGCTACCCGATACATCGATACTTAGCGAGTACCGGAATCGGAATAGGTATCGATGCTTTGGAATCGATACCTCGCTACCCGATACATCGCTACCCGATACATCGATACTTAGCGAGTACTGGAATCGGTAAAGTATCGATAGGTATCGATGCTTTGGAATCGATACCTTGGAATCGATACCTTGGAATCGATACCTTGGAATCGATACCCTGGAATCGATACCTTGGAATCGATGCTTTGGAATCGATACCTAAGAATCGATACCTTCGTTATATGAGGTATCGGGTACCCGATACCAGTTATGGTATCGGGTATTGGACGATGTATCGATACTTCGCCCAGCCCTAATATGTACATTGATAACCTAAGGTCTATATTTACCTTAAATTGAATCGATTCTGCCTTTACTTGATGTAAATCCATATCAAATGATAAAAACACACAATGTTGTATTAGATTTACACTTTATTTACAAATAAAGTGTAAATCTAATACAACATTGTGTGTTTTTATCATTCTATATTTACCTGTTTACGTTGTAGGTGCATTGCCCTGAAGTTTTGTGTTTTGTTATAGTTCTTACGGTTTTTCTTACAAAATATTGACATTGTACTTCTGCTACGTAGGTATATTGATAAGCTTTTAAATAGTATGTATTTTTTCTAAATTAAAGGTATGTATTTGTTTATAGCAATCATGCCAAGAAAATGTTGTGTTCTTGGTTGCAATACCAAAGAAAAATTTATTTAATCCAGTAAAAAACACTGATCTTTTCAAACAGTGGGTTAGTGCAACTGGAAATAATCAATTGTTGTTAATGAAACCCCATTATATTCATCAAAATTACAGAATTTGTAATTCTCATTTTAATGAAAAAACAACTGTACATATGATTCCAACATTAAATCAGCCTGGTAAGTTGAAAATATATACATTTGTTGTATAGTAATACTGATGGAAAATAATAGATCCCATAGAGGTACCAACTTCATGGATTGGCATAAATTATGAAGAAGAAGGAGCAGATGTCACTGTAAACGTGGATAAGCCTGTGTTTTGGAAGACAACATATAATTGGGAAACAATGACCATCGATGCCTCCCCTAGAAAACATTTATCTGCTAAAAACGATCAAGCCGAAAGAGCTCTGCCATCAAAGACGATATTGTTTAAGGACAGAGCATTGTGGCATTGTGGTACGTAATAGCACATTGAATATACTACTTAATTTTAAATTATATTATTTTTATCAGTTGCAGGGCAAGTTCTTCATTGGATCCAAGTATAAAAGAGCCGTACCAAGATGGTAAGCACTGTAATACAGATGTCACAACTTTATTTCATGCTAAATATAAATACTATTTTTTAAATGTATTTTATAAAATTAAAAGATTCATACTAATAAATATTTTGTGTTTGTTTGTTGTAGGAAGGAAAGATGTACAAATAGTAAAATCTGTATTAAGACACACAAAAAGAATTACCAAAACAACACGAATGCAAACTAAAGGTAATAATTTAATGTAATAATACTCATGTTTACTTACTTTTTTACAGTTTTAGTTACAAGAAGATATTTTTCACAATATTGTCAAGAAATTAGGAGCCTTAAAAAAACTGTCGCTTACTATAAGAAAAAACAAATATCATATAGAAAGAGGTTGAAATTTGCAAGTGCATTCCTAGATCAGATGAAGAAGCTACCTCCAACTGTGTCCAGATTTGTATTAAGTCAAATAGAAAATCTGAGCAGAAAAGTAAAAGGACGGAAATTTTCAGTGGGAGATAAAATATTGGCATTACTATTATAGAAAAAACGCCCAAAAGCTATAAACTATTATCTAAAATATTTGTACTACCTGGCCAAACTACTCTACAAAAACTTATTAATAAAGTACAATTGTCACCTGGTATTTGCATGCCTGTGTTTGCAAACCTTCAAACACAGGTCAACAACATGCCTGAGAAACATCGTCTTTGCCTACTCATGTTTGATAAGATGTCCCTTACTGCTCATTTTCAATACGACAAGTATAAAGATTATATAGAAGGTTGTGAGGATAATGGTACTACAAAAAGTGCAAAGATAGGAGACCATGTTCAGGTGTACATGCTGAGAGGAATTTTTGGGAAATGGAAGCAGCCTGTGGCATATACATTATGTAAGTCAACAACATGTGCATCTGATATTGTGAACTTATACAAACAAATTGTAACAAAGGCACATTCAATTGGGTTAAAAGTAATAGCATCAGTTTGTGACCAAGGTGCAACAAATACACAAGCAATAAAAATTCTGAAGCAGCAAAGTAGAGCCTGTGCTTTAAAAAATAACATAGAACCACGAGAAGGTATTATTACTATTGATGGCAACACAGTTGTACCTTTATTTGATCCCCCACATCTTTTGAAGTGCATTCGAAATAACCTTCTCACAAAAGATCTTCGCTTTAAAGAAGATGGCAAATATAAAACAGCCAAGTGGTCTCACATACAGGATGCATATTATATAGATTCGTCAGTTGGAAAATTGAGAGTGATGCCTAAACTCACTGATTTTCATATTATACCTAGCAAAATTCGCAAGATGAAAGTTGCAGCAGCTCTTAGTTTAATGAGTCGGAGTGGAAGTGAAAGTATGGACAGAACAAAGAAAATGCTTCCCGAAGCCCAACACACTGCAGATCTATTCTATTTCTTTAACCAATTGTTTGATAGTGTTAATGGAGGTTTGGTACCAGGTAATAACTTACGATGTTGTATTACCCCCAAATCAAAACATTTAGGGTTTTGGGATGAAGCACTTCAAATTATAAGGACTATGGAATATATTCCCAGAAAACGTGGAGATAAGGCTCGGCCAGAAGTACAAGGTGGTCCATAAACATATTAACTTTTTGAATAGAATTAAAAACAATACAAATTGATCTACTTGAACAAATTTATTTTTAAGGCTTACAAAAATAACGGGAAATGTATTTTTTAAAAATTACGTTATCTAAATGTGCCCCATTTGTGTCCAGGCACTCTTGAAGACGACCTCTCCAATTTTCCATAAAGCGGCGGCAAGTGTCTGCAGTTATGCCTTCGATTTCTTGTCGAATATTGTTCTTTAGTTCCTCCAGGGTGGCAGGGCGGTTGCTGTACACTCTACTTTTGAGATAACCCCATAAAAAAAAACACAGGGACTCAAGTCAGGGCTTCGGGGGGGGCACTCAATATCCCCTCTTTGAGAAATCAGTCTTCCCGGAAAAAGCCCCTGAACGACAGGCAAAGAAAGATTGGAAGTGTGGCAGGTGGCTCCGTCCTGTTGGAACCAGGTGTTCTGAGTGTATCCTTCAAATTCTTGAAGAGCAGGAGTGAGGATAGTTTGAATCATGTCTACATAACGCCGAGAATTTAGAGTGACTGTGCGACCTTGTTGGCCTTCGAAAAAAAAAGGGCCAATTATTCCGGATGCCGACATTGCAGCCCATACTGTGACCTTCGGACTATGCAAAGGCCTTTCATGTTTCCGTTTAGGGTTTTCACTACTCCAGTAGCGACAATTTTGAGTATTGACGTGGCCATTTAGGTGGAAATGGGACTCATCGGAGAATAAGATGTCGACTGCTGCTGGAATTCGGTTCCTTATTTCGTTAGCGAATAAAACTCTATTAGCGGGATCTGTAGCCTTCAGTTCTTGCACTATTTAAACCTTATACGGATGCATGCCTAAATCTTTGTGAAGAATGCGAAGCACCGAGGTTCTCGTCACATTTAAAGCAGCTGCGCGCTTTAGAGTTGATACGGTTGGTAGGTCGCGCACAGACTGACTCACTGGGTGCGTTTAGCGAGTGCAGCCGTTGAGATAGTTGAGACTTATGAATCGCTAAACGTTTACGCTGAACGTGCGCTGACACTCAGCGGCTGTACAATCTTGTAAGCGCTATTTTATTATGCTGCTTGTGGTCAGCGCGAGAATTCTAACCTCAAATAAACATTGTTGGTAGTTACACATAAGTATAGAAACAGTTTCTACAATAGTTAGAGGGTTAGAGTTTCTACAATAGTTAGTTTCTACAATGAATAGAAAGAAGGTTATATTTTTAAATGACTACACGATAGTTAATAATACACTAGTTAGAAAAACTTTCACAGGTACGGATGCAAAATGTTAAAATTTGTGATACATATTTATACTTCTAACTTGATGTTCCAGAGAATAATTTACCAGAACAAGACCATAATATTGAAGAGGAGCCTGGAGACGGCGAAAATATAACAATTGATAAAAACGACGATAAATTTATATGGGATCGTAAAGCAATATTACTACTTCTTGATGAATACCACCAAAGAATTAATGATTTTCGTAATCCTACAATAAAGAAAAAGGCACTGTGGAAGAAAATTGCAGAAGTAATGGTAAACGCTGGATATGAAGTTGATGGTGATATGATAGATCGGAAAATAAGAAATATGAGAGCCACATTTAACAAAATTAAAGACAATAACCAGAAAAAACGAACAGGTCGTGGTGCAATTCAATGGGAATATTATGACAAATTGAGTGCTATTTTAACTGAAGATAAAACAGTTAACCCAACAAGTCTTATTTCAACATTACCTCTGTCAATAAATATGCCCCAAGAATTTGATAACTCTAATCCCGACATAAATTTATCATCACCAACCAGCCCACAAACTCTATCGAACTGCAGACAAAAGCAAAAAAAGTTAGACGAGTACCGTAATAGACAATTAGAACTAGAAAGTGAAAGAGTAGAAGAATTAAAGAAGATACGTTTAGAAATGGAAGAAAGTAATAAGATCAATAGGGAAAAACTTGAGGTTTTTAAACAATACATGGCAAATAAAACCTAAGGTTATTATTAAATTATGTTTATTTATATTGTAGAACTTTATTGTAATAATGTTACAATAAAATCTCGTTTTAATGCTCCACTGTTATTTATATTTTCATTCCAATAGTTATTGTCTTCATTGTCATAATGGACATCATTGGCACCTTCAACATAATCATTTTCATTTTCCTCTGTGTCTTTTCAGGACAAAATTATGTAATATGCATGCTGCCAGAATCACTTGTGGGATTTTATTTTGCAATGACATATCTAGAAACTTCAACCGCCTCCATTTTCCTTAAAATGAGAGGAAAATGTAAGTAATGCTATTAGAATACATGCGTATATCTATTAAAAGCATACCCTTTAATAATGCAAAGGCTCTTTCAATAACTGATCTCTGGCTAGATAAGACTTGATTAAATCTACTTCGTCCTTCATTCAGATGTCCATTATCGCGAAATGGTTTTATTAAATTTGTGAGCAATGGATATGCCGCATCACCTACTATATGTTGCCCAGCAGGTAGTAAAGGAGGGTTTGCCAGTAATGCCTCATATAACGGGCTATTTCGCAAAACACGAGCGTCATGCACCCGTCCTGGCATTCCAATAAATACATCTGTAATTTTTTTTTTATCGTCACATACAGCTTGGAGCACTATACTATGCTGTTCTTTTCTATTATAAAAATCAACTGCATTATTGACAGGTTGCTTAATATTTATATGGCACCCATCTATAAATCCAACTACATCAGGTATACCTTAAATCATAAAAATGTGGTAGGAAGTGGCAACAGTTTATTAATACCTACGGGATCGATTTTCTACTCTGGATGCTATTTCATCACATTCTTGCAGATTTGGCCAAAGAATATACTGTTCTTTCAGCTGCACTACTGCGGATACAATTTTAATAAAAATGTAGTGTCCTGTCCCTTTAGCAAAACCAAATCTATCACTGGCTGCTAAGAAACTTTCTTGCTTCGATAGCACCCATAACGAAAACAACACCTTCTTTTCCAAAGTAATATATAAATGTCGTTCTGGCAAATGCGGTGCTAATAAACCGCATAACTCTTCCGTGTCTTCACGGGTCATCCTAAAATGACTTCTAAATTCATTGAAGTTGTAATTTGGTACAATATTTTCCATATATCCTTCATTATAAACTGGAACTATTCTGTTAGGAATAATATTTTCCCGAACGGGACCGTTAAGTATAACTTGCGCAGCTTGATTTATATTCAATCCATCTTCAAGAAAATATTCTATCATAATTACTTCTTCCATTTTAAATGAAAAGTTGAAGATAAACACAAAATTAATAGACCCTTTGCACAGTGTTTGGACATAACTGATGTGACATTCAAATTTTGAATAGCCAGACGTTGCAAAGCCGTTCAGCGAATTTACCGCCGCTTTCACTAATCAGAACTAAGCAGATTTTATGCTAACTGTCAGCTGTTGAGTTCGCTAAACGCACCCACTCTCTCGATGTTCTCAGCGGTTCTCGCCGACCTTGGACGTCCTAAAACGCGCTTATTTAACGTTGAACCAGTTTCCTCAAACTTATTAACCCATTGCTTAATCAGCTGAATGCTTGGACATTGCTGAATATCGTACAAAATGTTGAAACCCTACTGTCCGGAGTATCAACGGATGAAGAAATTATTGAACCACTAGCTATTATTCCACTTCCTGATTCCTGGGAAAACCTACAACCACTAGAAGTCGCAGCAGTGTACGTGAGTGGATGGGTGGCAAAACATATTTTTCCTGTTTTTAAAGACTGCCCTGTTTGTAGTGACAATATTTTTCAAAGCGCGGACAAAAGAGATTCTCATTATCATGAGTTTATTAGAACCAAAGAATATGACAAAACTGAAAAAAGCTTATTATATTGCAATATTAATTTTATAAAAATCTTAATAGAAGTATATAATGTATGTTATTACCTTTTACCTAAACTGTTTATTAAAAAGCAACTAATTAGAACAATTATTTTGCATGTAAAAAAATATGTTAAAATTAATTTTGTGGAATGTACACACACAGACAAACTTAAAGATAGGATATTTAATTAATTTGTATTATTATTGGTTTATCAATATGTAAAAACATTAAATAATATTTTGTCTAAAAAGCTATTATCTAGATACATATATGTATACGTTTATATACATATTATATTTTAATTTATTTTAAAATTATTTTTGCGTTCACGAGTTCCAGAGTTACTTAACTTTTTAAAATATAAACTTTCATATAAATTTTGCTATATTATTTCACACCTATCTCCTCCTTCCTATATAATGGACACACGGATCTAATGGACGTTTATCGGAGGTCCCTTGGAGTCCATTATAAGCGGACTATACTGTATTTACAATTGATGAAAGTGTGTGGCCTCCATAAAACCACTTTAAAAATTGCACTTTTTCATTAATTTTGTATTCCATTAGGATAAAGTTTTATGGTTCGGTGAAGTATTTCACATAACCACTGACATTCCTGTCATATAAAAAGTTGACAATACTAAAATGGAAACATTTAATTTTACCTCCCACTACCTTCCCCTATCAATAGGCTTTTGTAGTTGTATCGTAGTGGGCAGAAAAACAATAGAATCACCTAGTTATTTTTCGATATATTTATTCACTTGGTTTAGATTGTTTTCGACTTTTTGTTTGTAAATTTGAAAGAGATATGGCTAAATTATCAGAAACTAAACTAGTAGAAATACTGTCTAAAATTGGGTTAAAATGGCCCATAAGAAAAATTGCAAGTCATTGTTGTGTAAATAAAAATACTGTAATGCGTTTGAAACGGAGATTTGAAAACGAGATTAATGAAACAGTAAGAAAAGCGTCGGGAAAAAATTTGACAATACATGAAGGTGTATTCAATAATTTGATAAAATCTGTAACAGAAACGAGAAGGGAATCAGATACAAGAAACTTCCCGGCTTCCCCGACTAGAAGGGTGAAAAGACAGAAGCGATCCCGATTGAAAGGTTTTTTAAATTATGGTTTTCGCTGGGCTAAGGTTCTTTTTCATCGTTGTCTGCAATGTTTGGTAAGGGGTAGGATGGTTATGCAGTAGGGATTTTACTAATTAAACAAAATTATCTCCTTTTTTTTTTAAAAAATATACTGAATAAGCATTGTTGGTTGTTGTTTGTATTTTATTAACTTAACAACGATTTTATAAAGTTGCTTCAAGAAATATTAAGTTGTAATGTCCCATTTGAGTAATGCAATGTACCTCTTATCTGAGTCAAGGCGCGGCCCCGTATTTAATTTACATTACGTAACGTCTAAAAGGTTTAGATTCTTTGTATTTTCGCAAGAGTTTTCATTAAAGGTAATGTAGGGGAATATGGAAAAGACGCCATGTAACACATAATCATTTACGTCACCTTTTAGTTACAAGTTATAACACTTAAAGCGATTTTTATTTAGAATTGGTCGCAGCGACCAGTAACGGTACCTGCAACCAATCAATTTCGATTTAGGAATTCATAACGTCACGTCAATATTGGTTGCTTTTGGTCTGTCATTTCAACGACCGCGGTCTCGGCCAATACCACCTAGATAGAAGGCCGCACAACTACAATAAAACTTTGCTGTGACGTCATCAGAAAGAGGCCATCGATAGTGTATCGACTGCATTGAACTGTATTAGGTGCAGTCAGTAAACGCTTGGACAGTGAACGTGATAATCTCGTTGTTGATGTTATATCGTTATTACTGTGCTTGTTTATAATAAAATATGGTGTTAAAGTGTTGTGTTCCTAATTGCAAAGGAAATTATAATTCTAACAATAAAGCACGCGTGTTTAAATTCCCAAAAGATGAGGTTATGTGCAAGAAATGGTTGCTTGCAATTCCAAGGCAGAATTACACCGTCTCTAATTATTCGGTAGTAAGTATTAATACATCTTGTTCGTCATTACTGTATTATATTAAAATAATTTTGAATCTTTACTTTATTTACAATTAAAAATGTTACCTATGTGCATTCATATAAATTTAGAAAAAATATTAGTAAAATATAAATAACATGTAGCTTTTGTTATAGACTAATACAATTATTACAAAAACTTAATGCTTTATATTTACTATTTTATAGGTATGTGACAAGCACTTCAAACCTGCAGATATCTTGTGGGAAACAACTGCAACCGATGAGAGGACTGGCAGAAGTTTAACAGCTCCTCTTGCTAAACCAAAATTATTAAAGATTGCTGTACCATGTATATACCCTAACAGCCCAGCATATTTTTCTTGTAGCTCAGCTCCGTCAAGAGAAGGACCAGAAGAGAAACGAAAAAGGATAGAAGCAGAAGCGATGCATACAGCAGTTCAAGAAAGCATTAGTAGCCAAAGTAAATATTTAGAAAAAGTATCAGTTGAGAATCTTTCACATTTAAAAAGTAAAATTGATTTAGTTAATTTGCCAAACAAATGGTGTAGTATAATGAAGGAACCATCAATTATTTTTATGTTTATTGATATGACAGTGCAACCACACTTTCTAGTATATGTCACAATTGGCGAGAACATGTTGCCAGAGGTATATTGTAAAGGTAGTCGACCCATAGATCACACAGGTAGAGACTTCCTCACATTCTGGCGTTATCATATTCCCTCTAATCTTTCTACAAACTACTCCCACGGACCAGGAAAGGTGTTTTTAGGTAATCACACTCATTTGAAGTTGTTATCTCCTGAAATCGAAATAACAGGAACAACCCCAGGTATGAAAAGAGTCAAAAAACTTCTGCGAGTACTCAATGATGATTAATCTTGGGAGACAATGTCAAGAACTCGTTAAGAAGAATATTACCGAGTTATCAGGAATTGATGCAAATCTCCTTACTGAAATCTGTTACCGACACACATCAGGATCAATTGCTCATCGTGTTCCTACTAATCATTGGTCTCCATTAGTTGCTCCCAATGAATTGTCAAATAAGTCTTCATACATAAAATCCACCACAATGACGGATGAAAGTGGAAAGACCCGAATGGGGGATTTCACCATTAATTATGGGCTTATTCGGGCTTATGTCAATTTAGTAATATTATACCACAGTGCATGTGCCTGTAAAACATAAGTAATTAATAATTTTACGCGCGGGTGGCGCGGGAGGCGAGGGCATTAAGCATTTGTAGATTTGCGAATTATTCAGGACTGGCAGTCAATCCGTATTCAATACCAAACAACACTCCTCCCGAGGGACTGACTCATATTAAGAATTTTATCCGTAATAAGTTAGAGTCAACATGTGAGAATATGAAATTTCTGAAAGTTCTTGAGAAGGCTAATCCTCTCAAGACCGCCTAGTACATCCGATGGTTATTTGATTGTGACCCTCTTCCTGCAAAAGCATTGAGTGTAATTTACAGCACAAGTGCTGCTGGGGTCATTGATGCATTTATGGAAAAATTCACAACATCGAAATCTGTTGGAGGTTTTTTATCAAAGAATTTCACTTCCATTCAGTCAATTCGAGTCTTACAGATTGCAAAAAAAGCAGACCTGAAAAAAATAGAATTCTGTATTAATCTGACACTGACCCAAGAACCCTGCCACAATCGAATCGGGAGAGACGTAATAAGAGGAGAATATGACCAATGTCCAACCCGATTAAGTGATTCAATTAGAACTTGGTGCTATCGAAAACCAATTGTCGGAGTGACTTATCCATGTATTATAGATCAAATCTCGATCTTTGACCGAAGTCGACCCATAGATCACACAGGTAGAGACTTCCTCACATTCTGGCGTTATCATATTCCCTCTAATCTTTCTACAAACTACTCCCACGGACCAGGAAAGGTGTTTTTAGGTAATCACACTCATTTGAAATTGTTATCTCCTGAAATCGAAATAACAGGAACAACCCCAGGTATGAAAAGAGTCAAAAAACTTCTGCGAGTACTCAATGATGATTAATCTTGGGAGACAATGTCAAGAACTCGTTAAGAAGAATATTACCGAGTTATCAGGAATTGATGCAAATCTCCTTACTGAAATCTGTTACCGACACACATCAGGATCAATTGCCCATCGTGTGCCTACTAATCATTGGTCTCCATTAGTTGCTCCCAATGAATTGTCAAATAAGTCTTCATACATAAAATCCACCACAATGACGGATGAAAGTGGAAAGACCCGAATGGGGGATTTCACCATTAATTATGGGCTTATTCGGGCTTGTCAATTTAGTAATATTATACCACAGTGCATGTGCCTGTAAAACATAAGTAATTAATAATTTTACGCGCGGGTGGCGCGGGAGGCGAGGGGGGGCGAGGGGGCTCGGGTGGGCGAGCGGGAGACGTGCGGTGGGGGCGCGGGGGACGTGCGAGGGGCGTAGAAGTTTAGGTTAACCCATTCCACGTTCTCGTTGATCGTGCAAATCATCTTTTGGTTTTCATTGTGATTTTTTCAATTTTTCTTTTTTTGAAAAAATTCCGGATACTATATAACTAACAAACCATTAAAAAAAAATAAGAAATTCCGACGATCCACACGTGAATTATTGCCGAAAATATTCGCCACGTGAAATAATCATACCTGGGATTCCGAAAAATGTACCTCTATAGATCGGTATTCTGTTCAACAACTTTAAAGAAAGTAGATAAAACACATGGATTAGCCAACCTCCTTGGTGATTATCCTCTCGAATACATTAAAGGAGTCATGAGTGAAACACTCTACACCATGGCCTATAGTGTAAATCATCGCTTTATATATCTAGTAGGAATTATGCAAGTAATTAATTATCTTGAGTATTTCAATAAACGGTTTAAAAAATTCAGTCAGAATCAAAAGATCGCCTTGCTACTCTGGACATCCAACTTTGGAGGGTTACCCATACTCCCATACTTGAGATGTACCTTTAAAGGAAATAGTGACACCGAGACAATTTGGTTATCTCTCTTAATATACACCCTAAGACATTATCGAATCATTGGGTTACTAATGACATCCCTGTGGTTCAATAGCATTTGTAGATTTGCGAATTATTCAGGACCGGCAGTCAATCCGTATTCAATACCAAACAACACTCCTCCCGAGGGACTGACTCATATTAAGAATTTTATCCGTAATAAGTTAGAGTCAACATGTGAGAATATGAAATTTCTGAAAGTTCTTGAGAAGGCTAATCCTCTCAAGACCGCCAAGTACTTCCGATTGTTATTTGATTGTGACCCTCTTCCTGCAATAGCTTTGAGTGTAATTTACAGCACAAGTGCTGCTGGGGTCATTGATGAATTTATGGAAAAATTCACAACATCGAAATCTGTTGGAGGTTTTTTATCAAAGAATTTCACTTCCATTCAGTCAATTCGAGTCTTACAGATTGCAAAAAAAGCAGACCTGAAAAAAATAGAATTCTGTATTAATCTGACACTGGCCCAAGAACCCTGCCACAATCGAATCGGGAGAGACGTAATAAGAGGAGAATATGACCAATGTCCAACCCGATTAAGTGATTCAATTAGAACTTGGTGCTATCGAAAACCGATTGTCGGAGTGACTTATCCATGTATTATAGATCAAATCTCGATCTTTGACCGAAGTCGACCCATAGATCACACAGGTAGAGACTTCCTCACATTCTGGCGTTATCATATTCCCTCTAATCTTTCTACAAACTACTCCCACGGACCAGGAAAGGTGTTTTTAGGTAATCACACTCATTTGAAGTTGTTATCTCCTGAAATCGAAATAACAGGAACAACCCCACGTATGAAAAGAGTCAAAAAGCTTCTGCGAGTACTCAATGATGATTAATCTTGGGAGACAATGTCAAGAACTCGTTAAGAAGAATATTACCGAGTTATCAGGAATTGATGCAAATCTCCTTACTGAAATCTGTTACCGACACACATCAGGATCAATTGCTCATCGTGTTCCTACTAATCATTGGTCTCCATTAGTTGCTCCCAATGAATTGTCAAATAAATCTTCATACATAAAATCCACCACAATGACGGATGAAAGTGGAAAGACCCGAATGGGGGATTTCACCATGAATTATGGGCTTATTCGGGCTTATGTCAATTTAGTAATATTAAACCACAGTGCATGTGCCTGTAAAACATAAGTAATTAATAATTTTACGCGCGGGTGGCGCGGGAGGCGAGGGGGTTCGGGTGGCCGAGCAGGAGGCGTGCGGTGGGGGCGCGGGGGACGTGCGGGGGGCGTAGAAGTTTAGGTTAAACCATTCCACGTTCTCGTTGATCGTGCAAATCATCTTTTGGTTTTCATTGTGATTTTTTCAATTTTTCTTTTTTTGAAAAAATTCCGGATACTATATAACAAACCATTAAAAAAAAATAAGAAATTCCGACGATCCACACGTGAATTATTGTCGAAAATATTCGCCACGTGAAATAATCATACCTGGGATTCCGAAAAATGTACCTCTATAGATCGGTATTCTGTTCAACAACTTTAAAGAAAGTAGCTAAAACACATGGATTAGCCAACCTCCTTGGTGATTATCCTCTCGAATACATTAAAGGAGTCATGAGTGAAACACTCTCCACCATGGCCTATAGTGTAAATCATCGCTTTATATATCTAGTAGGAATTATGCAAGTAATTAATTATCTTGAGTATTTCAATAAACGGTTTAAAAAATTCAGTCAGAATCAAAAGATCGCCTTGCTACTCTGGCCATCCAACTTTGGAGGGTTACCCATACTCCCATACTTGAGATGTACCTTTAAAGGAGATAGTGACACTGAGACAATTTGGTTATCTCTCTTAATATACACCCTAAGACATTATCGAATGATTGGGTTACTCATGACATCCCTGTGGTTCAATAGCATTTGTAGATTTGCGAATTATTCAGGACTGGCAGTCAATCCGTATTCAATACCAAACAACACTCCTCCCGAGGGACTGACTCATATTAATAATTTTATCCGTAATAAGTTAGAGTCAACATGTGAGAATATGAAATTTCTGAAAGTTATTGAGGAGGCTAATCCTCTCAAGACCGCCAAGTACATCCGATTGTTATTTGATTGTGACCCTCTTCCTGCAAAAGCTTTGAGTGTAATTTACAGCACAAGTGCTGCTGGGGTCATTAATGAATTTATGGAAAAATTCACAACATCGAAATCTGTTGGAGGTTTTTTATCAAAGAATTTCACTTCCATTCAGTCAATTCGAGTCTTACAGATTGCAAAAAAAGCAGACCTGAAAAAAATAGAATTCTGTATTAATCTGACACTGACCCAAGAACCCTGCCACAATCGAACAGGAGAGACGTAATAAGAGGAGAATATGACCAATGTCCAACCCGATTAAGTGATTCAATTAGAACTTGGTGCTATCGAAAACCGATTGTCGGAGTGACTTATCCATGTATTATAGATCAAATCTCCTAAGAACGCGAAGGACGTCAAACGTTTCGTTGCGTTCGCTAATTACTATAGGCGTTTCATTCCGAATTTTGCCAACATCGTGACACCTTTGAACAACCTTACAAGGAAAAACATACATTTTTCCTGGTCCGATGTGGAACAAAAGGCATTCGAAAAGCTTAAGCTAGCCCTTCAGACACCACCAATTTTACAGTACCCAAATTTCGATGCAGACATGTTTGTTTTAAAAACGGATGCATCTGGCTACTCAATTGGAGCAGTACTATCCAACAGCAACGACAGGCCAATCGCTTACGCCAGTCGGTCCTTAAATAAAGCAGAAAGGAATTACTGTACAATTGAGAAGGAATTACTAGCTGTAGTTTGGGCAGTCAAGCATTTCAGGCCTTACTTATATGGCCGAAAATTCAAGATCTTTACAGACCACAGGCCATTAATATATTTATTTGGGATGACTAACCCATCTAGTCGACTCACGAAATTCAGATTAATATTAGAAGAATACGATTTCATCATCAACTATATTAAGGGTTCGGAAAACGTGGTTGCAGACGCCTTATCACGAATAGAAATAGATTCCAACGACTTGAAAAAGGTTAGTAATTGAGCTACCGACAGCATCTTTGTTACGACTAGACGTCAGTCAAGACAGACAGATGCCGATGGCACCAGTACGAAACCACCAGTCACAGATTCCACCGGCTCCAGGGCGGATCACCCCGGGGTTGTGGAACTGTTGAAAAAACCTGCGGGATCTATTGAACTTCAAGTGATAGACAAGGCAAGCTTCAATTCTCTCCAACGTCGTAACGAAACAAGCATGCGTTTCCAGGGAATGTTCCTATACGACGAAGATGCTCTCACAATTTTTATGAAGGAGACTGTAGGTACAACGAGTCCTCAGCAGTACATGCGCTTGTTGACTACACTCCAAGAGTTCTGCGCAGAACACGACATACAAGAAATATGTATAGTCAGAGATAATTCCAGGAACAGCGACTTCCTGAGAAAAATTATTCCATGGAGCAAGAGAGAGCCAAACCGTTTAAAGATAAACGTAATTGGAGGAGTACAAAGAATTGAAGACTACGAGACTCAGCAGCTTATCATCAACGACTACCACATGTTACCCACAGGGGGACATAGTGGGGTAAGTAGAACATTTAACAAAATCAAGAGATTTTATTTTTGGCCAAAACTGAAACGCGACATCGAATCATTCGTGAAACGATGTAGCGATTGCCAAAAGCACAAGCACTCAATACCCAACAAAGAACCAATCAAGGTCACAACCACATCGTCATACGCCTTCCAGAAGATTTTTGTGGATTTAGTAGGTCCATTGAACCAAGACCAGGAGGAGAACAAATACATCTTGACACTCCAATGCGAACTAACGAAATTCGTAGAGGCCTATCCCATTCAAAATAAAGAAGCTTCCACAGTAGCTAAAGCGCTGGTCGAGAATTTTATACTAAGGTACGCTATTCCCGAACAGATAGCTTCCGACCAAGGGACAGAATTCATGGCTACAGTTTTCAAGGAAACTTGCTCTCTTTTAGGCATACACCAGCTGAAATCAACTGCATACCACCACGAAACGTTAGGCGCATTAGAAAACACACACTAGAATCTGGGAGCGTATCTACGTATTCAACTGAACAGCCACAAAGACAATTGGTCAACTTGGATACCTTATTGGTGCTTTGCATTTAACAACACAGTGCATACAGAAACGAAATATACCCCACACGAGTTAGTTTTTGGAAAACACAACCCGCTACCTTCATCATTAACAGACGCGATAGAGCCACATTTTAATTTCGATAACTATACCGCGGAAATTAAATACAGATTGCAAACAGCCCTGAATGAGGCAAAACACAATTTAATCCTATCTAAAGTTAAGAGACAGGATCAGTTAAACAAGAATCGCAGACCCACACACTTCTGTGTCGGCGATCAAATTTTGCTAAAAAACAAAGCAGGAAATAAACTCGAGACATTATGTAACGGTCCTTTTATCATTACTGAAACGGACAAGCCACCAAAAGTGAATTTTTTTAAAATGACTGCCCGAGAAGAATTTGTATTTCCAGCTCAGAAAGACGATAGCCATATTTCTGCAGACGATATTGTGCGAAAATTGCCAGCCCCTGAAGCGAAAATTGGAACAGCAAGATCTAGCTCTTTTTTTAAGTTTCCTGTTAATTTTCATGGTTACAATATGGGTTAATACAATGTATTATGTAAAATAAACAATAAAAATTGCAGTTGTGAGAAAGTTTTATTAATTATAATCAACAATGTATGTGTCCATATGTGCCCCGCCGAAAATACTGCCTTGTCCAAATGTGCCCCCTATAGGGGCACATTTGGACAAATTGTATCCACTATGCATTTGCCCTAAATAATTGCATTATTGCAAAAGTTAAATGTACACAGAGGCTGACAGATGTATGAGTCTTACACTGAACAACTCAACACTTTGCTACGAATCTCATTTTACGATACAAAAAGAAATTGCTAAAATTTGTCCACATGTGCCCCCCTCTCAAAACCTCTTCAAAACCATTTAGACAAGAGTTAGACAGGCTGCGTGATATATGATAATCAAAACGATGTATCAAACGTATTTAAAGAAAATAACAGAGTAGAAGATCAGATGAGGATCCTAGCAGAGGTTGATGACGAAATGACCGAGGAAAATTCTGCACATTGTGAAAAAGAAAATCAAAATAACTTTCCAGACCACACGAACAATTATGAAAAAAAGAGTGACATTTTGTCAGAAGCTGACAGGTCATCTGAAAAGATTGTGAGCAATTATGAAAAGGAAGGACACCAAGAAGTGCTAGATGCGGAGAGAAAAAATATTGAAAAGGTGAAGAAATGGCTCTTCTTCGAGAACAATAATTCAGAAGTCAAATCTGCTTTTAGTTTCACAAACCAAAGATTATTCGGCGGGTTGTTACTCTTGCACTAAAAATTTGAGTTATCAAAACTTTGGAGTAAAATGTAATTTATGCAGACGTGTTTACCATGACTTATGCATTGAACGATTAAACTTGCACAAATCGAATTCCACTATATTGTCGTGTCAAACTTGTTTAAAGAATCAAAAATATATGTAGGTACCTAATGACAAATAATATAAATGAAAAAAACTTTGTTTCTAAACTACCTACGTAGGTATTTTTGAAAATTTTGTTAAGTTGCGTTTTATTTGGAAGTACCTATCTAATATATTATGTACATACCTACCTAGGTATATGTTATTTTTGTATTTCAGTAAAATAAAATTTAGGTACCTATTCTAAATAAAAAAAGAACACCACTTTATTTTTTCTTGGTTGCTTGCATTTTGTGGCCAATAATTCGAAAATCGGAGGCCAATCGTTGAGTAAGTGCGGCCAATGACTAACTTGTGGTGTCCACAGAACTGATTAATTAATTTGGCACAATTTACTAACAAATAAGTAAAAGTAACATATTTTTAAACAATTTGGATCTATTACCTATCAAAAACGTAAGGTGCCGTTTATATTATGTGAGTTGGTGAAATAAAATGGGCTTCTAAATCTACTTATTAGAATGGGAGGCCAATCACTGGGTGGTTTACTATACGTAGTGCGCGTGACGGGTTTTACCGTCGTAGCCGTTTTGACTTCAGTTTTTGCAGAAACTATTTCGTTGTTTCTAATGATAACTCTCTATGTAAAAATAACATACATTTTAATAAAATAAGTATATTAGCCTTTGGGGTGTACTTATAATTTCAATGCGCAGCGAAAGTGTTAAAACGACATTTTAAAATTGCCCAAAATGGCCTTACTTTATCAAAATGTGAAAAGCTTTTATAAAGCAAACTAAAATAATTTGGTATATTTTGGTGTGTTATAGACCAATTAAACAGGAAGAAATAATATGTGAGCTGGACAAACATCTTTCTGGAAATACATTTTGCTTCTAATTCCAGAGAACAATTATCAATTTCGTTGAAAAATTGATTTTGTAAAAATTCCAATTATCTTGCTGAATTTAAATTATTTCTGGCTCAATCTATTTGGAGGTCTTCTGACTGGTCCCTTCCTGGTAATTTTCCGTCTCTGGTTGTTCTTAGTAGTCGCTCTCCTGTCATTCTGCTCTCATTCCATTGTTTCTTCCGTTTTTTAGATCATTTGACCAGGTCTTGTACATTGCATTCGTTTCTTATAGAGAAGTTGGTTCTTCTGTCGCGCCAAGTGATACCTAAGATAGATCTTAACGTTTTCATTTCAGCTGTCTTCATTTTTCCTTTCATTTTCTTGGTTTCAGCTTGGGTCTCAATGCCATATGTTAGCATCGGACGCAATGGGGGTTAATAGATTTTAACTTTGCTCTCTGTTTGCATGAATTTATTCCACCATATTGTTTCTCTAAGGCAGCCGGATATTTTTAATGCTTTTGTTGACTGTATTTGTGCTTCTTTAAGCAT
Organism: Melolontha melolontha; assembly: GCA_935421215.2. NCBI lineage: Eukaryota > Metazoa > Arthropoda > Insecta > Coleoptera > Scarabaeidae > Melolontha > Melolontha melolontha. Next base: position 91,579,001 of record OW285241.1, read on the forward strand.
ATTACGATCGGTTGATAACTCCACACCCATATTTACTTGAAGCGAATTCTAGTTTGCAGCGGATTGGCTCTTTAGACACCACTAAAACTTTTTTCTCCGTTGCTATTTTCATGTTGTATTTATTTGTCAGATGTATTGAATTTGTGTAATAATCTTTGGAGTTTATCTTCACTGTCACCCAATAGTAACACATGAGCAAATTTAATCTCTACATCCACCGGCAGGTTGCTAGCCTTGTCAGCGAATGTCCCTCCTCCTTTATCCGGGCTTGGGACCGGCAACAGCAGTCGATGAACTACTCGATCCATCCATCGACTACTGCAGGCGGAGTTACACATACATTTTAAAATGGTTTTTATTACAAGCTTTTATTTAAAAAATGTGTATTTTCAATGGAATTACTGCGAGCTTACAACTTCATTGACTCATCAGTCCCTAAACAACACATACAATAGTAACTCGATTCTTGCACATACTCGCTACTTGTACGCCTAGATTCTTGCGACACGAAAATTTTTCTCATTACGTACTCAGTACTTGCAGCATTCGAAAACTTTGGCCTTAATACTTGCAACATTTTTTTCACATGCGTTTCTCAGTGTATATTCTTTTGTTTGTTTGTTAGCCACTTACACAATGCATGTACGTATTTCGAGTATTAAATTGAATAAAGTTCAGGGTAGTTCCGCCGTAGTATGAAACAGATGACGATTTGAATTTTATATCAGTCTAGAATTGAATTGTGCGTGATTTGGTTGCAAAATGGCAAAGAAGAAGTGCTTACAATAAAAGACAAAGCTGATGTGTTAAAGAAATTAAATGCGGGGTATTCTATCAAGCAATAGCTAATATTTTTCACGTGCATAGAATAACAATAACACGTATCAAGAAAAATGAACCATGCATAAAGAAGTTTATCACACAATCTGAATCCGGCCCAGGTAAAAGAAAGACGCTCAAGGTCTCCGAGTTTCTGAAAATGGAAAAATTCTTGTTCAATTGGTTTGCAAATCAAAGAGCAAAAAACTTACCAATAACAGTGACATACTGAAGGAGAAAGCTAAGTTACTCCATGAAAAAATCCAGGAAAAGCCAGGTGGCTCCAATGCCAGCAATGGTTGGGCTGCGAACTTTAAAGAAAGACATGGAATCCGAAGGCTCAAAATATGTGGAGAAAAACTGTCGAACAAGAGTGATTCTATTAATCCGTTTTTTTTTGACAAATATCAACAAGAAAATTGTTGATGTTGGTTTATCAAAGGAGCAGATATACAATGCTGATGAGTCTGGATTATTTTGGAAACTTTTACCTGATAAAACTCTTCTGCGTTCAAAAGAAACCTCGGCACCAGGTCATAAAATAAGCAAACTTAACTTTAACTTTTCTCGCATGTACTAATGCTGCCGGAAATCATAGTTAAATTAATGGTTATTGGGAAATCGGCGAATCCACGTTCATTAAAAATTTTTGTTGATATTCCTATTGTATACAAAGGAAACAAAAGTGCTTGGATGACATTGGCTTTGTTTGAAGAATGGTTCCACAAAACATTTGTCCCCGAAGTACGTAAATTTTTCTTAAAAAAAAATTTTTCAATGTAAAATTTCTTTTAAAACAAGTGAAAGAGTTTCTTCGTAGCAAAAACCTACCGCAGAAAGCACTTCTGCTCATGGATAATGCTCCATGCCACCCAAAAGATGGCGAGTTGATGAGCCATGATGGCCAAATATCGGTGACGTGCTTTCCTCCAAAGTGCACCGCTCTAATACAACCCATGGATCAGAATGTTATAAGGCTTACCAAGCTCAGCTACAAGAAAAGCCTTTTAAGTCATATTATCGGTCGTGGACAAACTATTGATGAGTCTGGGAAACATTAATCTGAAAGACGCAATATGCTTTTTAGCTAGTGCATGGAATGCTCTTAAGGAAACTTCTATTCGGACTCCGTTTCAAAAAATTGTTCGAAAAAACATCTAAATGGGATAATGAAGATATCAATCCTCTTTCAGAGCTACGTTTACAGCTAGTTGATGATGCATCTAATTTTCAGAATATTACAACTTTACTTCAGGAAATAGAATCATTGCAGCAAATGATTCATTTGGAAATCGAGCAATGGATTACTGAGAACACTACAGATACTTCAGCTTTAAATGAAGAATACTGTACCGACGATGACGATGTTATCGGTGAAGAAGTTGGTGACGTGGTGCTTAATTTGAAAAAGATTACATCGGAGGATGCTATATTAGCATTTAATATTTACTTGGAATGGACAGAGCAAAACAATGCTTCCTTAGAGGATGTTATGACACTCCGGAGGCTTAGATGCAGCGCAGTACTGAGTAAGCAAGTCTGCGCAAAACAAACACGAATTGAAAATTTTTTTAATATTACATAAAAAATGTAAATACATACTTAAAACTTTACAAGTGTATTGAACGAAATTATAAAAAAAAAAATAAATGCTGTGCTGAAAAGATCTATATAAACGCTTTTTAATTTAATTGTATGAAATAGTTCGGTATTTGCAACAACCTCAAAATTTGCACCGAGCCCGGTTTTCATTGCGAGCAAGAATCGAGTTTCTAATTCTAATTCTTCTAATTTTCTTCTAATTTCTTCTAATTTCTTTGAAACCAAAAACAGAATTCTAAACGCTTGTCCTAGTTATTTCTTCCAAAATGTATAATTATATAATACATGTTATTTTAAAGATCTTTGTTATATTTAAAAGATATATTTATACTAAAGCCAGGGTTCTGAGAAACCCGTGTTAGAAAATAGCCCATAGTCTTTTTGTAGCTTTATTGTTTAATATGGATTTTAAGGATTTTCTTTTCTTTTCTTCTAGTACTGGTAAATACAGTAATATAATTTCATTCCAATTATTTTATGGTTAAGTAGCCTATTCAAGAACCATTGTACACCTGCTTCATGGGCAAAAACAGGTAATTTAAATGATATGTTGGCAGTAAATTAAATGTTCTTATATTACGAACACTTTCGTGGCGATGAAATTCATGTAAGCTACACTATAACATCACGTTATATGTGTACGAAATATTCTAGTGTGCATAAATGTTGTTATATTGGCAGCCTGCCCATGATTAAAATACTCTTATCTAACCACATGTTGATAAAGTTGATTTACTCTCTGGATTCATATAAAGGTAAGTGTACCATAGTTATGGGTTTTTCACTCTGCTTCCTCTAAGTGCAACATTTATTGAATAAAAATCAATTGAACTTGAAATACTTTGTTAATTTCTAATCTAAAGATTTACGCACTCTATATTTTCCAAAATTTTCCTAAAATTAAATAAAATAAGAAATTATTATTCTTACGTCTAGATAAATTTGAACATCAAGCTTTTTAGTGCTGGAAGAAAGGCAGCACCAGAGTAGTCAGAGGTTATGCATGATGAAGAAAGGACTTTCGTTGTAAACATTGCAATATTGTGGTCAGTGCTAAAATTGAAAGAATAAAATGTCACATGAAAAAATGCACTAAGAGAAGAAATTTCTCGAATCCTCTGGAATTAGTTAGATGAGTTCGCCTCACCATCACACAGCAATCATAGTCCTTTGGATGCCTCCCCCACTAGCAGTGCAATAGTAGTAAACCAAGCCAGTGAACATTTAACCCTACTGATGAGAAAATGGACCAGCCTGGGAGATTTTGTAATTAAAACCACAAATCAATAGAAAGAACAATTGGACATTTCGATAACAAAGTTCTTCTTTGCTAATAATATTGCCTTCAATGTGGCTTCAAGTGAAGAATACAAAAACATGGTTCACGCATTGCGGCCAGATTATGTCAGTCCTGATCACTTCAACTTAAAGTGAGATATTACTTGAAAAGGTTGCAGATGAGGTTGGTGCCAGTGCTAAACTTCAGTTACATGAACATGATAACATTGTACCGTTACAAGATGGGTAATCTAATATAAAGAATGACCCAATTACAGCTACTAGTATAGATACAGGTCAGCAGGCATTCCTACTAAATGCAATTGACTGCGAAGCCAACAGAAAAACAGCTGAAGAATGTGCAGTCTTTGGAAAATTAAATAGAAATATGCGAGGATAAATTTGTTGACAATAAAATGGTAGAAATGCGACAGCTTTTAAAAGACGACCTGCCAGACAGTAACTTATGGCTGCTCTGCTCATTATGTTAGTCTACTTGAAGATGAAGTAACGCCAAAATATGTAATGAAGCATCTTTGTGAAATCCAAAAGTACTTTCGGAATCACCACCAACCACATGGTTGATTAAAAGAAAATAAAGAACTTATACAACATCTCCCAAATTCCACTAGATAGAATTCCCGGTATGATTGTCTGCATACTTTCATTGACAATTATTCTAAATACATATATCTAAATTGTAGCAGACCACTTTAAAGACGTTCCTGCTAATATTAGCAAAATCCTAGAAAAGGAATTTGCTAATATGAGCAGGGACTCTGGCTGGAGAACTTTGAATTGATCTTCTAGACAAATCCGACATAGCACCCTACAAGAACGCAATAAGGATACAAATGGAACAAGCACTTCCACCGTCCTACAAATATATAAAAGATTCAGATGGGCAAGAATAAATACAGAACAAGAGGAAAGTGCTAAAAATTGGCTCATAGAGATTCATCCAGAGTAGACTACGAATGTTATTTCTTTTAGATTTGCTGATTTTGATTATTTTCCTGCTACTATTTTTCTGATGTAGTATTACAAAGAGAGTTCAGTCCAAACAAATGATGAAAAGTCTTATTTCTTGCCTTGTCAGTCCTGTATCCATTGAAAGAATCTTCTCCACATATGGGCTGGTTTGGTCAAAACTAAGAAATAATTTAGGAAAGGAAAAAGCTGAAAAATTAGTGAAGATCTTCAAATTTCTGCATCTGAAACAGGACTAAATTGTATTATGGTATTATTTTCAATTTTTGATGTCACATTCTGTAAAGAGTGACTTCTGATATGACATTTTCATTATACAATCAAACATTGTGTAGTTAAAGTATTTTTGGTGTTAAATTGTGCAAGTGTAATTATTACTGTTAAATTGTATAAAAAGGACCAACTTTGGTTTTACAATATTTCTTATATTACTAGACAGTACATTAAAGAAATAACTTTTGAAGACAGTAATTGTTATATTAGGTATTTCTTATAAGCATAACTCGTTATTTTGAGATATAAATAGGTGGGTTTAATTGGTCCTTTTTGGAGTTTTTTTAATGAGCATTTTTAAAAACAAGATGTTTTTTTTTTAATTGAGTTAAATAACAATAACCCTAATTGAAGCAATTTTGTTTAATCTTTTATTTTAACTTAAGTAGTTCTAATATTAGATTGTTTTTTGTATATTTATCACTTAAGATGCATAGTATTGTTACAAGAATGCTAATTGGTCATGTATTTCACCACGTAGGAGCACTAAATTATTAAAAGATGATACTTGTGTTCGTGTATTCCGAGTGAGCTGTAGCGTCCTAACAATGATGAAAGTAATTTCAAATATAAATTAATGTGATGAGAAGCATCAAAGGTCCAGAACATGCATAGTGTTCGGGAAAAATAGATTTAATTTTGTATTTGTAGTTTCATTTAAATATAAGCAAACAGATGTAGGTATATTTATGTTAATGTATGCAATCCTAGTTTTAAATTGTAATTATTGTAAAGTGTACATAGAAAAGGTTCTTGGAGTTCGGATATATTTAATGTTGTCAATTACCTAAGGCCTGGTCAGGTATTACATTTCTTTATTCATTGTCTTGTTTTCGGCGGTCATAAAAACTATTTATTTTATTACAGGCACAACCTTCTTGTTAACCCATCCATTTAGTAGTTGTAAATGTAATGATGTATAATAAAATAAGTTTTATTGACATATTTCCTGTTATAGATAAAGTCAGTGGCGGCTCTTGATGACTAACGATGTGCGCTGCTGCACGGATGAGACTACTTCGAACTATTTCGGAAGATTTCGGTACGGTTACTTGCTTCTCTGTATATATGAAAGCTTAAACGAAGCAGTCTCATCCGTGCAGCAGCGCACATCGTACGTCATCAAGAGCCGCCACTGGATAAAGTGTTATATTATTATAATAGGTTAAATAGTTTTGGTTCGATGCGATTCTGCGAAATACTATGTTATCTCTAACGCACTTCCTGTGTATTGTATATTTATTATTTTAAGAGTTATTTTATTTTTCTATAATTAAGGGGTTTCGGCGTATATTGTTTATTTTAATACATTGATAACGTTGGAAACTACAGCATATCCTTTTCTTGGAAGAAAGGTAAAAATAGTTGTGCACAAATTTCTGTATAATCAATTTCGTTGTTTTCTCCCTTTCTTGTAACTGGCGGGGACAAAACTTTCTTGCCGAAAAATAAGTAAATGAAAAAAACAGTTCCAAATAAGATCTCTTAGAGCTCACTAGAGTTCCAAGTACGATCTCTTCGAGTTAACTACAGTTCCAGCTTAGGTCTCAGTGATCTAAATAGGAGCAAATATTATTTATTAGCCAGTTTTCTCGGTCTTTAGTATTAAGTTAACGGAACTCCAAGACTAAATTTGTAAATATATTAGTGTTATTCAAAAACTATTGCATTATTTCAACCCATACTTCGGTCGATACATACCGAACTTCCTTCAAACCAGGAGGATGACACATAGTATGCCGAAATAAATGTTAATTAAATACAACTCATTAAATAAAATAAAACACAAGGTTGTCAAAGTTTTATTTAATATTTACATAATAGGCGGTCGATGAGTAGTGCTAGCCACGTTACCATCCTAGTGTACCGAATGGCTTAAGTCGTAGCAAGCCTACCATGTTACTACCCCGAAAGCCTGCAAGGCTTGTTATTATTACATAAGAAATTACGCTACAACAGTTTGGCTGAGGAGCGAAGTGACGACTCCAATTGTTGTCCGAGATCAGTATTTCCTTACCGTACGTGATACTTATAACGTTTTTTATGCGATTGAATTATAAATTATTCAATATTACAATAATTACAGTAAATAACGTATGGAACATAAGATTTGAGAAAAAGTTTTGACGTGGAATATTATTACCAAAAATGGTCCAAACTAGTTACCTCTGGGCTAGAAAAGATGCTCGTTTGTTAGTTACTATGGTAACATGTTAGATTTGTAAGAAATAGTTTTGAAAGATGTCTTACAAGATTGAAATACAAAAGTCTATATATAATTTAGTTGGACAAGTACCTAAACGCGAGACTGTTAACATTTTTCAAATTGTCCTGACAACGTAAAATTCAAACCGAAAGCGAAATTTGGTGACAAGATTATGGTCTGGTGCGCCATTTCTCAAGCAGGAATTTCAAGGCCTTACGTTGGGAGAGTTAGAGGTGAAGCTGTGGATGCAAACGTCTATATTCGTAAATGTCTATCTAAATTGATAAATTTCATTAATGCTCATCATCTAAATGATAATATAATATTCTGGTCCGATCTGGCTTCATGCCATTATGCTAGAATCACTCAGAACTGGTTAACTGAACATAACGTGAATTATGTACCTAAGGAAGACAATCCTTCAGGTGCGCCCCATGAGGAATATTAGGCACTACTGAGAGGAAAGTTTATGACAAGGGTTGGGAAGCCCAAAATGAAGCACAGTTACGGGCCGGAATATTCCAGAAGATCCGAGAAGTGAATATAAACGTCGTCCAGAGAATGATGGAATTCTACCAAAATTGCGCGCCATTGAGGACCATGGGCCCTTATCAGTTTTGTGCAATAATGTATAATAATTTACCAATGTTTATGTTTTAATAAAATTTTTACTACTAATCCATTTTTACCTTTAATTTTTTTCTCAAAACTTATATTCCATTCGTTAAGTATTGCTAATGTCATTCCTATTTAAACCTTCAAATCATATTGCCATGATATAAATTTATGGGTTGCGTTGCTATAGAAATTCGTAAACAGTTTACTATCATCCCAATTTTTTTATGAAAGTAGAATTTTTGTGTAGCGATAACGAGTAATAAATAGCGTTAATTGCAACAAAATGAATAATACTTGCGACTCTGAAAATGATATAGAACACCCTTGGATGTAGGGCGTTCTGCTTTCATTCCCGAAACATTAAAGTACAGTTAAATTCCCCTTTGCGGACACCCCTCTTACACGGACACTTTCCTTGAACGGACAGTTTGTCCGCTCGCCAATTTATCTGGTGCTTGCTATATTTATATATTTCAAAATAATGTTGACGTGCGCAAGGAAGTAAGGGGGTATTATTATTATAGACACACAGGTAGAAAAAGAAAAATACCTGTAAAAATAATAAAAAAAAGGACCTGAATCCTATTCGCAGCAATAATTTCCTAAAAGATGATAGCCCTCCTGCAAAACCGATTCCTTCATCATCGTGAATTTTATTATAAACGGCTTTTATTGTGGGTCTTCTCTTTTCAGTCACATGAAAATTATGTATAATTCTGCGAATAATTTCTTCCTCACAGTTATCGACAGTAGATTTTGGTGATGGTTTTGGTGGTTTTATTTTTGTCGATAAGAATGAATTTACTTTTCTTGTTTCAACAGCATGACCTTCTTTAATTATTCGACCTACAGTGCTCCTAGAAATACCTGTTGCTTCTGCAACTGTATCTAGCAGCTTACCTATAAATGATGAACATAAATTTTAATTTTGAATTTGATTTAAAAAAAGTAATATTATTACTAGAGAACGGACACGCTTACCAACCCAGTGCAGTACTGGCGAAAGGCTGTATTTCTAAAATATTTAATTTTATTTATATAATTGGAAAACAAACGGGTGGTGATCTATAAAATTACGAAATACATATTGCAATGGATTTTTCCTTGGACAAGAAAGGAAAATGATTGAACTATATATATTAAACTTTTTTATGTAGTACATTTATTAAAATTATCTATTTCAATTTTTATGTTTATTTATTTCAGACGGGGATCGTTATAAATATATTTAATTATAAGTGATGAATTTTATTATGTTTGAAATTTTGATCCATCCTCGTATATTTAGGTTGATCTGATGATTAAAGTTGCCGCTACCCCGGATATCGTATTATTGTTAAAATGTGAATTTTCTGTATATTTTGATTTTATAGTTGGTGGGGATGTCCAAGCGGATATTGGAATTTTCATTTTTAGTTAGAGATATCTAGACTTCTAAAGTGACCGGGTTGTTAAAGAATAAGATATTCAATTTTATTCTGTTTTATAAAATCGGGTTGTATTTTGTGTATGCATTTTATTCTGGTGCATGTAAATGTTAATTCGACTTTTGCGTGAGTTTTGTGATTATAATTTGATCGTATAAGTAAGATATCTCTCACGTAGTTTTTGTTATCTGTGCATAGATCTATGTAAGTTGATAAAAATATTTATTTATATAATTGATATCACGTTTATTTCTATTATTATATTGTATGTATTCTTTGTAATAATTTTGATATTTGAAGTTAGTATATGGGTATTAGAGAAAATTGTTATGTTTTTTGTTAGTGGAGTTTTTCTTCAAAGATAATATTCTAGCACGTTTTGAATTCAAGGTTGGATTTTTTTTTATTGTGGGTTGACTTTGTCGTGTTATTTTGCGCATGACTATAATTCAATTTTCGCGGGTTTTGAAAACTTTGTTGTTTTTGACATTTGATTGTAGGGGTTAAAGTAGAGGTCAAACTTGACAAATTTCACTAGTATTTATTAGTTTTTATTTTTGTTCGAGAGTCACAGGGGGTTTTTCTCTGTGTGCGAGTCATTATTCACAAAGAGTGTTTCCCCCCATTGCTACTGTTAATGATGCTTTAGCACCCTATACATTCGGTAAAGGGATTTTTTCTTTTTTTTTACTGATTAAATATTTTAAATTATTTAAGTGTGACTTTTATTGACATTTGTTGTGTTACTTCCAATATTAACCTGGACCAATCCTGCAAGGAACGATCCGTGAGATGGGTGTTCGTGGATTCTACTAGACTGAACAGCCGGCAACATAAGTTGTAGTGTGAATAAAAAAATTAATAAGCAATTTAAAAGCAAATTCCACTGCAATATGTATTTGTTGAAAAGTTGTATTTTTAAAGTTTTTAATTTTATTTCTATAATTGGAACATTTTTATTTGTTCATTTTGTCGTTCAAGTTGAGTAAAGGAGTATTAATATTGACTAGCAATAGTTTCTCAAGGTTTCCTTCTGTCAATTTTGTTCTCTTTGTATTAAGTACATCCTTATAAATAGAAAATGTCCTTTCTACATCGCAACTGGTTATAGGTGCATACTGGAAATATTCTATTTCTTCATATTTAGCCGTTAGATTTTGTGGAATTGTCTCCATACATAATTGCTGCAATGTAATTAAATCTGGATTTCTATTAAGAATTGCTTCAAACTTTTGCCGAAGGCCACATCCGAAGTCACTTGGAATACTTTTCAAATTATTAACAGTCACATCTAATGTGGTTAATCCGTCATTTAATTTGAGATTTCGATTTTCAAAATAAGTGATTAGTTTTGGCAATTTTCCAAAGTGTTCGTGAAGAAAGTACAACTGATTTTTTAAATTTGGGATTTGTGTGAGCTCCTTGCACTCACCAATACTTCTAGCATCCTCCTTTAGCAGTGTTACGAAATGTTTTAGACTATCGAAATTCTCAGCATAATAACTAGTAGCTTCCAGCCATGTTCCCCATCTAGTTATTACTGGAGTGGGAGGCAGTGACAGAAATGGAAATTTTTCCCTGAAAAGAGCTACTCTCAATGGTGCTTTTCTGAAAACTTTTTTAAAAGCTGATACAAGTCTATCAACTTCCGGAAAAGTGTCTCTGATATATTCACAGATTCTGTGGAGAGCATGTGCTACACAAGTAATATGCAGCATATTAGGATATGTTTTCTTCAATAGTCTGCCTGTTTTTAACATATACGCAGCACTATCACTGACAAATAAAAGTATTTTTTCTTTAATTTAAAAAGGTATATAACCCCTTACCACAATTATTAGTCGTATCCTAAATACGTATTTCGACAACTAAGTTGTCATCATCAGTAGGTAAAAACTACTAATTAAAAGTCACACAAGGTGCACAGTAAAGTAAAATAAACGCTACCGCACAACTACTATACACTGCAACCCTGTAAAGACTGTCTTTACAGGGTTGCAGTGTATAGTAGTTGTGCGGAAGCGTTTATTTTACTTTACTGTGCCCCTTGTGTGACTTTTAATTAGTAGTTTTTACCTACTGATGATGACAACTTAGTTGTCGAAATACGTATTTAGGATACGACTAATAATTGTAGTAAGGGGTTATATACCTTTTTAAATTATTATTTAACCACAGTCTCCATTGAAAGAATTATTTTTTCTTTGTACGTGGCGTCCGAATGAAGCATTTTTTGCATATTCTCCTTAATGGTTTCAGCAACTGTTTCCGCATCAACTCTATTTATAACACTTGTTGCTATTACATATGAGATATAGGGAATAGTTGGATGTAGTACACCAGATACAACACAGCGTCCTAACATATCCACCGTTTCGTCGGCGCTTATCCATATGTATTGATTTAAAAGATGGCTTCTAATGCGTTCTACTGTTCTCGTATAGCACCTAGAAACATAATATTTGCGTAAAGTTGATTCATCAGGAACATTTCGACCAGTATATTTTTAAAGAAATATTTTTAAAGTGGGATTGCTAAGTTTATTTAATGGAATATTAGCCGCCATAAAAGTTTTACAGAGTTCAGATGTGCTTGCGATCCTAAGTGACGAATTTTTGACGATATTTTACGGATTTTGTAATAAATTTCGGAATCACTGACAATGGACATACAATCAGTATGACCGTCAATCCAACTCGCCATTGTTTTACAATGCCGTTCTCGACATTCTTCCATATCATGTCTGAAAAAGTAACTTAAACAATGCTCTAGATCTAAATAAATGAAAACTAAAAATGTGTGCGTAAGTTATTGAAACTGAACGAAATTCAATGCACACTCTTACGTCGAAATAATTGGTAGAAATAGATTCAATCAAACGATATTAAACAGGATCTATCACAAAAATTACGATGTAATTAACAGTTAAAACTATGAAAACAAGAAACTTACTCACAGCACTTTATTTATCTTACGAAATATAAACTAATAAATAAAATACATTATAAAAACTCCGCTTCTATCTACGCTCATGAAAACACTTTAAAAAACACTATATTCTCCGAATACAATAGCTGGCTGGTCCATTGTTTTCGCGGCGAGACCAGGTGTCCGAGTAAGTCAAACATCATTGAATTACGCCGGGATGTACTGAGCGACGTTATACACAATTCCAATTGCCGATTGCGTTTTATGGAAATTGCGTCCGTTCTCTAATTATTACAGGTTAAATATTATGTATCCACCTAATTTGTAAATATATTTACCTGTCACACCTTGTTTTTTAAAATAGTTATATACATTAAAAATTATTTCACGAGATTGTTCAAGAATAACTTTTCTCTTTTTCGAACAAGGGCTCACTTCCTCCAGGACAGAGTTTGTTGCCATATCAGACATTTTACCCTGTGTAAATAAATACAACTAAATTTTCAGGAATTTTATGATAAGTATATTTCTACTTACAAGAGGATGCATTCTTACTCTTGAATAGCTTTGAAAAAAAATTAATTAATAGATAAAACACAACAATAATATTACAAATAGGAAAACTCTCAATGTACGTACAACGCCACTACGAAACACACCGATCAAATGCCTGGTACCGACTGACAAATAATCGATAAACGTTTGTGGCTCGTATAGTACACGGATTTATACTACTAGCTGTTTCTCTCATTTATGAAGTGGCTCTCTTTCTAATTACTAAAATGTGTTTCTGCGCCAGTCTCATCCGAAAATGATTTTACTCTAGACAGACATAGATTATTAAGGTAGCTGTAAGTTGTGTAAACTACACACGTAAACGTGTTGAATAAAATAAAGTTAAACACTAGTACCCGCTTATTATTATAACAATAATAAGATAAGTACAAGAATAGAACATGGCGCAGTTAAAAGTGAACCTATAAACTGCCATAAATAAAAGCAGGTTAGAAACATTGTTGGCGTCGGTCGGTTTGAAAGAAAACAAAAAGGACGCGTATAATAAGCCGAAAGAATTAAAATTTCTGGAAACTTAAAAGAAAATTTTAAACTTCAAACAAGAAATTCAAATATTCTTCAATGCAACAGAAACGACAGCAAAACCAAATAAAGTGCAAGTTTATTAAATTTAATCGGAGCATTTGAAATAAATGTATATAACACAATGGGGAATAGCAAGAAAGATACAGCGACAATAGAAGAAATATTAGCAGAGTTCGATAAATACTGTAGTCCAAAAACGAATTTAGACATGGAGCACATCAAATTTTTGAAGCGAACACAGCAAGAAAATGATACCTTCGATGAATATCTGACAAGCCTTAAACAATCGATAAGATCATGTGAATTTGGTGCGGTAGAAGAAAGTATACTAAAAACCCAGGTAATTTTAGGAATACATAACAAAGACCTTCAAGTAAAACTACTGAGAGATGATATGGAAATAGGGAAAATAATAAAATACTGCCAAACAGTGGAGATGGCTGAGAGAGCAAGGAAGGAATTGGAACATACACAAGAAACATCAAAGGTAAACCAAGTAACAGATAAATATAAAAAACCAAATGTTAAAAACAAAGCATGCGCTAAATGTAATAAGAGTCATAATTATGAAAATTGTCCAGCATTTGGCAAAAGCTATAATAATTGTGGTAAACAAAATCATTTTTCTTATTGATGTACATTTAAAAACAAAAAGCAAGTAAATACACAAAAAAAACACAATATAAAAGTAGGAAATCATATTGTGATGACTCATTCAACGGTACGTTACGTATCATACCTCCAGCGCCTTCTCAATAGACGTAGAAAGAGAAAGAACGAGAATAGAAAACTCGAGAGAGATTCGACAGCGATATATAAGCCGTCGAGGAAGGAATTGAGAATTCATTCGATACCGAATTATCGCCGAGTGAACTTACATAAATACAAATACATAAATGTGCTTATTGTTAGTATGTAATTAGTTTTTAATGCTGTTATTCGTTTTTATTATTAATATAGTGTGTCGACGTTACCGTTAGTTTTATTTAAGAACCCTAAAAGACAAATATTTTACAATATGAAGTAAATGAATACTCAAATTAAACATTTTCAGATGAACTTGAAATTAATACAATCAGACAGCTTCAGCCAATGAATAGTATAGAGAAAAACTTGTACGCAGATATAGAAGTCAATAATGTAACTTAAATTTAAGTTAAATAGTGGATCACATTTAAATATATTAAATTTAGATTATAATAAAATAAAACCAAAGCCTAAATTAGAAAAGAGTAACATAACGTTAGAGGCATATGGTGGATTCAAAATTAAACCAGTAGGTAGGTGTTTGTACAGTAAAATGTAAAAAACAAAATGTTATTTTAGATATTAACTTTGTTATTGTAAAAAATGAGAATTGTAAACCAACATTAGGATTACAAGCATCAACTAAAAAAGTAGATGAAATAAAAAATACTGATACAAACAAAGAGCAGTTTGTACAGAAAAATTATGATATTGATGATAATGATATACTAGAATGGGTAAACAACACAGTTATTGTTGAAAAACCAGATAGTAGTTTAAGAATTAGCTTAGATCCCCAATTTTAAATCAAATTATTGTTCGTAGATATTATTAGAGTGGACCAATTCGGAGCGAAAGCAGAGGCGTGACTAACGAATTAGTTCCCGCGTGTCCCATTGCACATACGATTACTTAGTATGTTGTTCACGGTCATCGTGTGTACACGTATAATAGCAGCAGGAAAGTGTATTCTGTGTATTTAATAATGTTGAAGGAGCGTACAGTAAAAAAACCGCTATCATCAAAGTGAGTCAATAGGTTTATTAAGAGTCACGCCTCTGCTTTCGCTCCGAATTGGTCCACTCTAGTTATTATAATATACCTACCTTGGAGATTAGAGCGAAATTGTCACATAAGAAATATTACACACTACTTGACATCATGGATGGATTCTATCATGTAAAACTAGACGAACAATCGAGTAAATTATGTACATTTAAGAGCCCTTTTGGATTATATTCATTCTTAAGACTTCTATTTGGTATAAACTCAGCTCCTGAGTTATTTCAAAAATTAAATAATAAATATTTTAGTAATATAGAGGGATTAGTAATATATTTTGACGATATACTTATTTGCCACGAAACTAAAGAGGGTCATGATAAAATTCTAAATAAAGTCATATCTAGAGCAAAGCAAAATAATATAAAATTTAATAAAAATAAATTACAATATTGTACTGACCAAGTAAAATATCTGTGACTAACATTTAATGAGCAAGGTAAAAGTATAGATAAAGACAGAATAAAAGCTATTCGTAACTTAAAAGCTCCAACAAATAAGAAAGAACTGATGCAAATCATGGGAATGATAAATTATTTAAGAGATTTTTTGCCTAACTTAGCAGGAATTAGTAGTCTCATAAGAACGCTTCTAAAATAAGATACAGAGTGGTACTGGGGTAAAAATTAAGAAATAGCACTTGATAAAATTAAGAAATTAATTTGTGAAGCTCCGGTATTAGCAAATTTTAATTCAAAGAATGACATAATACTTCAGTGTGACAGTAGCAAAGATGCTTATTACAAAATAAAAAACCTGTCATGTTTGCTTCAAAATCATTAACATGCACTGATTGAGAAAGAATTACTTTCAGTTTGTTTTAGATGTGAAAAGAGTCACTCAAACATTTATGGTAGAATAATCACTGTTCATACCGATCATCAGCCGTTAGTAACAATAATGAAAAAGAATATTACTGATATCAAAAATAACAGATTAAAACGTTTGAAACTTGAACTGTTAATGTATGATTTAAATGTGGAGTACTTACCAGGAAACTATATGTATACAGCAGATTTATGATCTAGGAATTTTATAAATGTAAGAGTTAATGATGATCCTTTGATGAAAGATGTACTTCACACTGTTACAACACCAATTATGAGATTCAGTGATGAAAAATTAAAAGAAATATAATTAGAAACTAAAAATGACAAAATATTGAGTAAAATTATTGAGCATTGTAGAACAAAGTATGTATATAGCAGATTTATTATCTAGGAATTTTATAAATGTAAGAGTTAATGATGATTCTTTAATGAAAGATGTAGTTCACACCGTTACAACACCAATTATGAGATTCAGTAATGAAAAATTAAGAGAAATACAATTAGAAACTAAAAATGACATATTAAGTACAATTATTGAACATTGTAGAACAAAGTGGCCTAATCGAAAGTGTAGTGGTGACCTAATTCACTACTATCACTTAAGAAATGAATTATTTATAGAAAATGACTTCATATATTATAACAATAGACTAATAGTACCTAAAAGTCTCAGAACGTATTATCTAAATTTAATACATGAAACGCACATTGGCATTTCCAAAACTAAGAAAAAAATACGAAATTTATTATATTGTCCGGGAGTTATGAAAGACGTAGAAAACTGAATTTTAAATTGTAAAACGTGTAATAGATTTAGTAATTTCAATCAAAAGAATACATTCCAACAACGCGAAATACCAGTATATCAATTTCAAAAAATAGGAATTGATATAGCAGAACATCAAAACCAAAGTTACTTAAGTTTAGTTGATTACTATTCAAAATGGTTGGAAGTAGAGGAAATTCATGATAAAACCAGCATATCTGTAATAAAAGCACTGAAAAACATATTCAGTAAATTTAGAATAAAATATGGGACCAAGAACAATTACCGAAAGACTGGAGGATGACATTGATAGTACCAATATATAAAAAAGGAGATAAGAAGGACTGCAATAATTATAGAGGTATATTCTTAATAAGTACAGCCATGAAAATTTATGAACAAATATTGGGAAATAAATTGAAAGACAAAATCGAGGAGACACTAGAAGAATCACAAAGCGGGTTCAGACGCGGAAGTAGTATACATGATCATATATTCTCTATTAGACAAATAACAGAAAGGGCACGACGAGAACAGAGAAAGGTTTATATGGCATTTGTGGATCTTGAAAAAGCATTTGATAAGGTACCAAGAGAAAAAGTGTGGAATTCACTAAAAGAAAGAAATATAAACGACAAGTTTATTAGGGCAATTAAACAAATATATGAAAATAATATTAATGCTGTAATAACTAATAACACGATGTCAGACCCATTTACTTCCCAATCCGGCCTGAGACAAGGAGGAAGCTTGAGCCCACTATTGTTTATAACATTTATGGACGAAATTATAAAAAAATGCACTAGACAAAGTAAGAAATTCAGTGTAGGTTACCACAACCTACAAAGAGTAGAAATATCGGAGGGAGCTTTCGCAGATGATATTGTGATTGTTGCCAAAAGTGAGAGGGATTTACAACGTAATGTTAGCATATGGCATAAAGAGCTAGAAGAACACGGTATGAAAATAAACAAAAACAAAACAAAAGTTATGGTAACAGGAAAGGAGCACACCGAAATAAAAATAGATATAGAAGGAGTAAACATTTCAGTACCTAGGAGTATTACTAGATGAGGAAGGTACTCAAGAAGCTGAAATAAGTAAAAGAGTTGAAAAAACGATGAAACTTTATTATGCAATGAATAACAAATTCATTAGCAAAATGAAATAACTCGGAAAACAAAACTGAAAGTGTTTAAATCGGTATACAGGCCTGTGTTGACATTCGAATGTGAGTCATGGATTTTGAACGACAGACAAAAAAATAAGATACAGGCTGTCGAGATGAAGTATTTGAGAAGAGTACGAGGCGTGACCAAAAGAGAAAAAATGAGAAATAAGGACATAAGGAAAGATCTAGGAATTCAATCGGTTCTTGAATTTATTGAACAAAAACAATTGGAATGGTGGGGGCATCTCATGAGGATGGAAGAATCGAAACCAGTAAGAAGGATATGGGAAGCAAAAATACAACGCAGTAGACAACGGGGAAGACAAACGTGGGACAATGCAGTGGCAAGAATATTACAAAGAAAGGACAAGGGATGGGTAGAAGCGAAACAACTAGCACAAAACAGAAAGGAATGGAAGAAGTTTGTTCGCAGTTGAAGCATAAGGGAAACTTTCCTACACCATATAATGGTAGAAGGAATTACTGATTATATATAAGAAGATATCAGAAAAACTGGGAACAAAATGGAACGTACTGATAACGTTAGATGTACGAAACGCGTTCAACACAGCCAGTTGGGATTTAATCCTTCGAAAATTAGAAAGGAAAGGAATATCAAGTTATCTTCTCAATGTTATATCAGACTATTTCACCGAAAGATACATTCAAGTGACTAAACGAGAAAAAATGGAAGTAAAGGCGGGCATACCGCAGGGCTCGGTCCTGATGTGTTCGGCATAGAATTGCTGGGACAAGCTAAAACTATTGGTTTCGCGGACGATCTGGCGTTGATAGTCTCTGCAGACAGCAAAAACGACCTCAGAAGTTTCACACCGGAAAAAACGGAGGCCCTTAACATAACACGGAAAAGGAAAAGGGATGGGTTGACCTTCAACATAGGCGACACACACATTGTGCCAAAGAAAAGTGTTAAGTACCTGGGGGTGTATTTTGACAATACAGGCAGTTTTAGAGAACACTTGGTTAGGGTGGCCGGGAAAGCCGAAGAACGAGTGGGGCGATTAATTCGAATAATGCCCAACATCGGAGGACCTAATATCTATAAAAGGAAGCTACTAGCTGGAGTAGTACACTCCATAGTCCTCTACGGAGCACCGATATGGGGGAAGGCATTGAGGATTCGAAGAAATTGTCTCCTAATGGAGAAGTTACAGAGGTGAGTACTAATTAGAGTGGGAATGGCATATAAAACGGCATATAAAACGGGGTTATTACGGGAATTCCTCCCATAGACCTGTTGGTGAAGGAAAGGGTGTATATGTATGAAAGGGAAAGCAAAGAACCACTTAGAGAGGTAAAAGATTGGACGCTGGACAGCTGGCAGGAGAGATGGAAAAAAAACACGCTCAAAGGACAATGGACTAAAACGTTGATACAAGACATAGGAGCGTGGTCAAATGAGAACACAAGGAAGTCGACTTCTACCTTACACAGGTGCTAACAGGGCACGGGGTCTTTAGGGCGTATCTAAACAGAATGCAACGAATATCCGACGACAAGTGCATATACTGCGGTGATATCGACACGGCAGAACGTACGATTTTTATGTGCAATCGATGGAATGCGATAAGAGAGGGAACTGAAGCGAGCATGGGACTGGTAATAGCAACAAGCAATATCGTTGACAAAATGATAGAATCCAGAGAAAACTGGCAGAGGCTGCACCACATAATTAAGACAATAATGAAAACAAAGGAGGAAGAAGAGAAAAGAAGACAGCGCAGCTAGATGTGAGATATGAGGGTGCTCAATATGCTTTCATGATGCGAAAATCTACATGGTGGTTCCATAAAACCAAAGAGAGAGTAAAGATGGGTGGTTTTTAGTGGGTATACTAGACTAGGAGTCCCACACTACCATGCAATGATGAACAGGCATGGTGTTCATAAAGAATTTTCCACCCGATAAAAAAAAAAATAAACAATTTATAAAAATATTATAATCAATGAAAATTCAAATTATAATCCAGTTGAATATTTTAGTATTGATTTATCATCTGCACCATATATTTGTGATACATCAAAACCAAATGAAATAATAGTTTCTATAAAATTACAAAATTTAAATATTTTGAAAAGAATATTAGACGATGACATTATTACAGTAGATGAAAATAAACAATTGATTGAAGAATTAAAATCATATAAATATAATAAGTTTAAGCCGATAATAAAGGAATTAAAAAATTATAAAATAGTATTATAAAATTAGTTAAGCTAATGGAAAATTTAAATTTAGTGTTATCCAAAGATGAAGAAGAAAAACAATAGATAGTGCAAATTGTTGCGGATTATCGGAAACTCTACCCCAGTACGAATAAATGTTCTCTTTTGAAATAAAATAACATATAAATAACTAAAAATAAAGCATCTTTATTTATCCCTTTGTCAGACAGAGATCTTGTAACATTATAAAATCTGTGGCCATAAGGAATAAGTGAATGTTTTATGTCTTTCCTATTTATTAACTCTGTTTTCCAAAAGTAAACCATTCTTCTATCTTTTTATTAATTTTCATTTATTTTCTTAAGAAATATGTCACCATATATGTATATCAATACATAGATTTTTTAATATTTTTGAACCAAATTTCAAGAGCGATGCGCCACGTCTTAACCTTGCCCAATCGTGATAATTTTTTGCACACCGTATTTTTATACTATAACGAACATTTTGACGGATAGTTACGGTCGAAACAACAAAGTTGAAAAATAAGGACCACCCTAGTACTCACGTTATTGTCTGAAAATGAACTTCAGTTAACTAAAGAGTTCAACAATATTAAACAAATAAATAATATCCAATATCTAGAAATCAAAGATGAAATCTATCGTCTACGACAGACTCCTAGTAAAAATATCCTGAGTATGCCTAACATGAACTTAATTCAAAGTAAAAAATTTGTTGCGTTTCAACGGTGATAGATCATCTATACATCCAAGGACTTATCTCAAAAATATATTGCGTTACATCGAAGACTTACAAGATACAAAGGCCAAGATGAATGTTCTTCGAGCAACTTTAACCCATTTCGCAGCAGAGTGGTTTCAACGAATTAAGGACAACTGTAACAGCATCGAACTATTTGTTGTTCTATTTAAGAAGAATTTTTGGAATGAAAGTCAGCAAGACCAGGTGAAAGCAAAACTACTAACTGGGAAATATAGATTAGGTCACCTTTCAAGAGAAACTTATGCGACTCGTACTTATAATATATGCAAGTATGTAAATGATCTTCAAGAAATGACCATTGTTCGTCAAATCCTGAACCATTTCATTTTTACCGATACCCACGCAATTATATGTCAAAACATCACAGATATGGACTCTTTGATTTATACCATTCGTAAGCTAGACAGTTACGAAGCAAACGACCAAACCAGAACCGGCAAACCAACAATAAATCGTCCGCCACATCCGAATAACCAATTCCAAAACCAGGGATACCAGCCACGACCATACAGACCCAATTTCATTCAGAATCAACCATCATAGTATCAACAATCTCGTGACAACACCAATCACACATAGAGATCAATACCCACGCATCCTAGAAATCATCAGAACGGTAATCAAGGTAATAATAATACACACAATAGATATAATTCGTCATATCCTAGAATGAACGATCAAAATAATCAAATGATAAATAATAAATAAAATAAAATATAAATAAAAAATAAAAGTCAGCAAGATAATGATAATCATAACAATTTTTCAAAACCGTCTTATAATAATTACCCACCACCAGCACTGAATAGCGCTACACGAACTCAGAGACAGAATTTTATACCAGGAGGAAGAGATCAGATTAACAATATAGAAACAAGTAATTTATGTAAGCCTGAATCACAAGGAAACAGGACAACAACAAAAAACGTCAATTTCGAAACAAGATTTCTACGGAGACCCAGTGCCGAGCTCCTCCCAAAATTAAAGGGAAAACTGCCCCAGATAGTACATGTGTAAATAGTTCATTAATTAAGTTAAAGATCATGAATATACAATTTTACCAGGACCCAGAATTTTTAGTACCGGAGGAACGTAATTTAATAATCCTAGCAAACCCCCCCTAGCCTACCATTAATAAACATTACAATTACTAATATTACTTCTACTACTCTAATTGATTCTGGAGCCGAAATCACTTTGATTAATGAAGAGAAAGCTAAGAAAATTGTGGGATATAATGAAAATATAATAAAAATAATAAAATGTACAGATATTTAAATAACATAGGATATATATTTACACAATGAAAAAGGAAATTAAAGAAATCATTAATATTAGGGAAAGATGTTGTACCTCAGGAGCATTTACCTCTGGTGAATGAATGTTCTAGTGAACATAATGTTAACAGACCAATAAGGGGTAAAGTTAGGTTTATAAAAAGCGTTCAAATAAATTTTACCTCTAGTAGTCCATGACAATAAAAATGTTTGTCGTAACTTGTACTATTTACATTTGCATCAGTTGTCAATTTGACAGACTATTTATTCTGATGTATACTTAGTTGGAGCTTTTTGAAATTGCTTTGTAATTTAAAATTGATTTAAAATGGTTTTCACTGTTCAACACAAATCATTCATGGTTGAATCTTATTTTTGGAACGGACGTAATATTAACGGACAATGGCACTATTTTCTTGAAGAATGCTTAGAGGAATTTAGAAATATGTTTCCAAACTTCGTCTTCGATTTTGATAGTTTTTGGTACACAGTTAAATATTGCACTAAGGTTTTCAGAGAAACAGAGAGTGTTATACGGAAAATAGATAGTGGCCGTCCGAAAAAATGTACGGAAGAGCTAGTTGACGATGTAACGCAAATTATGAATGATATACCAGGAACATCCATACGAGTATTCTCTCCACGAGTGGGTGTTTCAATTGGCACTTGTCATACAATTTTGAAAAAAGACTTACATTTATTTCCATATCGCATGGCCTATTATCAAGAAATCAAAGAAATTGACTATCCTAGAAGAACAACATTTTGTCAGTAGTTCTTAAATAATTTTGATAATGACATTCTTGACAAAATTTTTCTCAGATGAATCATGGTTTTATCTGAATGGATATGTTAACTCACAAAATATAAGGATGTGGAATACTAAGAAACCGCATGACTGTTATGTTGTTCATCCACAGAAAATTGGTGTATGGTGTGCGATTAGTCGAAGGAAAATCATTGGCCGTATTTTCTTTAAAGGAGAAAGGTATCGACAAGAAATTATTATGACATTTATTGAACAGCTTAATGAAGAAGAAATAAATCAGGGTTACTTTCAACAATACGGAGCTAGAGTGCACACAGCTTGTGAAACAATTAATATGATACGGAAATTTATCAAAATCGGTTGATAAGTTTAAACATCGAACATGAATTTCCACCAAGATCTTGTGATGTTAACCCCTGTGATTTTTTTCTGTGGCCTTTTTAAAGAACTCAATTTTTTGGGTACAGATACCTGATCTTGCAGACCTTCAGATCAGAATTGCTGAAATAATTAACGAAATCGACGATATGCTACTACAAAACGTTTTCTCCGTCATTAGAAGAAGATGTTAGAAATGTCTCGAACAAGGTGGTGGCCACTTTCAACAATTTTTATAAAATGTTACTTGTTTGTTGCAAATAAACGTATCTCATTTAGTTAAATATTTTAATTTTATTATTTTGACATTTATCATGTCATTCAAATAGTTCATAACCAACAAAATTAATATTAAGAACTTAAGTAAAAAGCTAAGATATACGTATAATTTCCATGGGCAACTTCGAGGTAAAATTTAGTTGAACGCTCGTTATAAGCCCAATAGATTGTGCTATAATTAAGTATGACGAGAAAACGCGTGTTTGGACTGGCATTTTATGTTTGTCTGGTGCTAAGTAAATTCTAGTGTCAAAGAATTTTAGATTTATTTTTGTCGCAGTGAATGTTTAAGTGCTTTTTTATACACAGGGTAAGTACATATAGAGCTGTTGTTACATGTGTAAAAAATGAAAATGCAAATGTTTTTATTTCCAAAAAATACAGACACATTTTAAGAAAACGTGGCTGTGTTGTACCTTTGGACGACAAATTGCTTTTACCTTTGGACATGTCCAAAGGTACATGCACTTCGATTTTAATATTGTTTTAAATATTAAATTAAGACAATTTGTTTCAGAAAGATGCCTCGCAGTAAAGTAGGTAAGAAGCGGGCACCAATTGACCCTCAAAGATTAAAAATGGCGGTAAATGCCGTACTTCAGGACAATATGAAGAACAGACGCGCAGCTGAGATGTATAATGTAACCAAATTCACATTATCTGTATATGTCAACAAACATAAAGAATCAGAAGAAACTGATTTTTCATATACGGCGTCAAATGCCGTCTTTCCAAAGTCTTTTCCAAAGAAGAAGAAATGGAATTGGAAACATATTTAAAAAAAGCGGCTAAGATGCAATATGGTCTTACCAAAAAGGAAGTGCTGTTTTTGGCTTATTCTTACGCAAATAAAAATAATAAAAAAGTCCCAGATAAGTGGCAAGAATCAAAAGCTGCAGGGAGAGAGTGGCTAAGAAGTTTCTTAAAAAGACCCTTCATTAAGTTTCCGAAAACCAGAATCAACTAGCCTGGCGAGATCTACCAGCTTTAATAGAAATAATGTTGCTGCATTTTTTAATAACCTTCGCACTCTCTTGGAAAAATACAAATTTGGACCTAGTCAAATATACAACATTGATGAATCTGGTAAAATCACCAAAAAATAAGTCATGGAATTCTTGCATTAAAATTTTCTTCTTTTTCAGGTAATACAAACGTCCACAGGCCACCAAGAATCTTACCGCCGAAGGGAATCAAGCAGTTAGGCAGTATGACATCAGGCGAAAGGGGATTTAATGTAACAATGATATCAGCCATTAATGCAGTTGGGAATCAGGTGCCACCTATGCTTGTATTTCCTCGAGTCCATTTTAAAGAGTTTATGCTTAATTGAGCTCCCCTGGGACAGTTGGGGCAGCTAATCTATCTGGATGGTCAAACGAAATATTTTTTTTTGATTATATGAAGCATTTCATAAAAGAAATCAAGAAACAGAAAAGCCAGTTTTGGTGATTTTCGACAATCATGAAAGTCATATCAGTGTACCACTTATAGACTTGGCTAAACAGAATGGTGTGGAATTATTGACGTTTCCACCACATACATCTCATAAATTACAGCCATTAAATCGCACAGTTTTCGGTCCATACAAAACGTATTATAATCAAGCTGTAAGCAACTGGTTTTTGCAAAATCCTGGAAAGCCACTCACTCTTTATCAGATATCAGAGGTAGTTGGAAAGGCTTATCCAAAGGCGTATGTGCCCCAAAATATCATAAACGGGTTTGCAGTGACAGGGATTTGTCCATATAACGAAAATGTATTTGGTGATGACGAATTCCTTCCATCTTATATAACTGATCGTCCAGCAACTAATAATTCCGAGAATCAAGAAGAAAGCGTTATTAACAGAGATGCGACTGGTTCCCCACAACCTGGTCCAAGCTGTTATAAAACTTTCATTTCACCTGAAGATATTAGGCCCCTTCATGCAGGCAGGGCAAAGAAAAACAACAAGGGGACGAAAAAAGGGAAAAACACGAATTCTGACAAGGACACCAGAAAAAAATTTGATTGAAGGAGAAACATTGCAAAGAGAGACAAAAAAAGAGAAATGAAAGAAAAGTTAAAAAAAAATTTTGGAAGACAGCTCATCTGATGAAGCGGAATCCTTGCCCACTTCAGAAAGCGACAACGATAGCTATAGCAAGAAAGACGATACAGCTGAAATTGAATTACACATTTCTTTAGGTGCTTATATTTTGATTAAACTTCAAGGAAAAAAAAATGTGCGGCATCTTATTGCTTAAGTATTATAAGTATTGCCTGATGATTATTATAAGATTATGTATTATAAGAAGACTTCACACCCTAAGAAATTCGTCAAATCTGAAAAAGAAATTTATTACATTTCATCATCCGACATTGTAAGACAATTAATTACCAATGCTCAAGTCCCTAATATCCCTAATAAGCCATTTTATAAACCCCCGAGCTTGTTTGAATCCTATTACCCTAAAAATTACTATAAAAAAGATGATAGTTTTAAACGGCCTACAAGTTGTTTTCCTCACAGTAAATTTTAGAATGTTATCTAATAATATATAAATTGTGTCCAGAGGTACAACACCTTCGCCTAAACAGGAAAAAATTTCAACAATTAACAACAGAAGTGATAAAAAAAAACTAATCAGTATATATTATAAGTTAATTTTGTAACGATCTGCAATTTACCATCTTAATATATGTTGCTGTTATACCGCGATATCATAAAGTTTCTGGGTCAACGGTGGCCATGGGGTGAAAAACGTCTGTCTAATTTATATCATCCTTTTGAGAAAAATCTGATAAAATTTTCAGGTTATGTGTCATACTGACATTAAGATTAATATATTGACAAATTTTAACGTCAGCATGACACTTAACCTGAAAATTTTATCAGATTTTTCTCAAAAGGATGATATAAATTAAGACAGACGTTTTTCACCCCATGGCCACCGTTAACCCAGAAACTTTATGATATCGCGGTATAAATATATATCATGTTATTTAAATATCTGTACATTTGCTTATCATGCTGACAGTTCCGTGTCTAGATCCCTGACTGGCTGTCCGAGTAATATTTCGTGGTTTTCCTTCTCGTTTAAGGCAAATGCCAACAGCTTAACACTCTCCACTGCTCCACGGACGCAGACATAATAACTCATGGCTTACCATTCCTCCGTTTTTGTTGTCTAACTGCATAGAGAATGCCAAGGCATGATTTATTATCATTGAACTTGAATGTGTCATTGAATAATTTTATCCATGACAACTACAGTTATATTGTATGACGTATATATTTAAAACAATCTTATATGTTTCGGCAAATGATCCCTTTTTCAAGGAAATTTGAAATATAAATGACAGTATATTAATGTCATGCAATATTGTTTTACCCAACGTAACATCTTTATTACAGCCCATGAACCAATGTGTTATTGAGACTTTCAAGCGGTATTATAGAAAAGAATTTTTACGAAAGTTATTGTTAGAAATAGAAGATGAAGGAGAAGAGCATCTGTCAAGAAATCATAAAAATATTAATTTGAACATGATCGGAGCTGCATGAAATAGCGTAACAAAACAGAATTTGAAAAATGTCTGGAATAAAATTTTAGATACGGTGGAAAGTTCTCCAAGTCTAAGTGAAAGTGGCAAACAGAATGATATGTCCGAAATGCTCAATATGCTGAAAGAACTCAATTGCTATGAATGTGATGAAGAAGACATTCAAGAATGGATGAGTGTCGACAATGCAGATCCAGGACACCAAATCATGCAAGGTAGAGAAATTATAAGCCTGGTAACTGATAAAGATAACGCCGCCAGCAACTCATCAAGTAGCGAACATAATGAAAATATGCCAACTGCTTCTCAAGCTTTTGCGTGTCTAAATACTGCCTTGCTATGGTTTGAACCAAATGAAAGTGATCAGTATGAGATAACTGTCTTGAAAAAAGTGCGTGACTTAGCAGCTCGAAAAAGGGCAGGTTTGCTTAAACAGACAAAAATTAAAGATTTTCTGAAACATTAATTCCATTAATGATGCATTTTCATGAAAATGTATATTAGGCTGTGCAACATACATAATAATACCTAAAAAAGAAAATACCTTATATGTATGTATGTACTTTGTAATTATGTAATAATAAAAGATATATTCCAAACATATACAGTATGTAGTTATTATTGGTAAATAGAATTATGTACCTGGTTCAATTATCCGAATAAACCGGTTTTCCAAACACCCATGTCCCCCAATTAGTTCGGATAATCGACGCTCTACTGTATTTATATAATTCAAAATAATGTAGACGTGCGCAAGGAAGTAAGGGGGTATTATTATTATAGACACACAGGTAGACAGACATAGATTATTAAGGTAGTTATAAGTTGTGTTGTAAGTTTATTATCTATTTGGTTCATGCTGAGAAAAAATTTTATTTAAATAACATTTCCTGTACAATCTTACATGAAATGCGGTAAAGACTTCGGTCTTGTAAACCAAAGAAACAAGAAGTGATCTTCCTCAAGATTGGGTAGAAGTATTCAGAATGGCCAGACGTCAACCAATGCCCTTTGATGTTGAAGAAGGTTCTCAGGATTACTCCAGAAGCTGAACCGAATATTTACAAAGTACAAAAGTAAACGTCCCTTTTCAACAAGACTCATTCGCGAAGTAAACGCAGTAAAAGATCATTCTCGCTCTCTCTACTACAGGACAACATTCCATGGCCCTTGGGAAAGTACAGTAATGATACATCCAACGTTTAGGAAGACTCCCAAACTCTCAAAACAACGAATTTGAGCTACCACCACACGCTTATTCACGTAAAATTTTTAGAGTACATAATTAAACAAATTATTCAACACTCGAAGCAATTTTTTTCAGCACTTCTTCCTATTAATAAATTAGAATTCGGGAACCAGCAGGAATTAAAAAGTGGGATAGACGCTCAGAAGTATTTCGAAGGCCTTCCATATCATTAATATGAAACAGTACGTTACTGTCTCTCAATATTGGTTAAGTATTCTAATATTAGAATGATATTTTTGTAATTACTCCTCGTATTGTAAAACTTTTCTTTTAATAAAACTTGTTCTTGACGTACCTCTTTTTTCAGTTGCATACTTCGTAGTTGACTCAATTTTTTGTAGATAGCTGCCATAAATGAAAACACCATGTTCCACCACGTTCTGTACTACGACCTAAGCTAATTTATATACTTAAAATGTAGCTGCGATGTCATTTTGAAACACTAAAATGGATCTCCCTGCATATATCGCCTTCTTTCCCTGCACCCTAAAAATAAAATAAAAAAATAAATAATATTTACTGTTGTTATCTTACTTCTATCTGTATTAGTAAATACAATATTTCAAGCAACAAGTTTTTCATTAATTTTATAGAGACCGGATTATATGCAAAGTGCATATATTTTATTTTTTACATATCTTTAAGTATGGCCTGTATGTAGACGTGTTACACTGATTAGAGTTAATTAGCATTAATTAGTATTGCATATGTAGGCATTTCTATGCATATTTTTAGAAAAGTTGCATATTTTGCATATTTAAGATTTTTCATTTATATCCACTAAAAATTCCTATTAATTACTAATGCAGACAATTCCCAGAACAATAAATCTTTTACATCCATTTCACTAATGATACGTTTTCAAACCTTTATTATTTATTAGTTCCCAAATAAAGAAATAAAAATAAAGTATTCCCATTCACCGAGTAGCTTTGAGAAGAACAACATGTAATCGTGTTATGTTCTTAAATATTGTGCATATATACAATGAGTACAACGAACAAAATTTCTTCATGGATTAAACCAGGGGTTTCCAAACTTTATTTTATCACGGCTCCCTTAAAAATATTTGATCATATGGCGCCTCCCTTCCATTTTATAAAATACTACAAACACAAAAATTTTTAGTATTAAAAAATTTATTAAGATACACTCTTATACACAAGAAAAAACGAATAACAATATTTTATTATTGTCCCTTAATGAGATGGATGTGCTTGTCTGTTAGCGCAAAGTTTCTCAAATCTCGGTGTCATTGATGAGATAGCTACACGAAGCTCCTTTTCTACAACCAAACGAGCACGATATTTTGATTTTATTGCAGCTAATGCCGAAAATCCTGTTTCGCATAAATAAGATGTTGCGAACGGCAGCAATACTTTTAAAGCTTTATTTGACAAAATATTATATTCACTCTTAATATCTAGCCAAAATTGAATCAGAAATACATTCTGAAATTTTTGTTTTAAAGAAGTATCACAAGATAGTTCAATCAAGTTTTCTTTCTCAATACTTGTTAATTCAAATTCGTCATCTTCTTCGTCGATAAATGGATTCTGTATCCACGCATATTTTGTAAAATCAAGATCATCAAAATAATTCGAAAAATGAATTAACAAACCATCCAAGTGTTCAACAAATAGATTTTTGTTTCCTTCTATATTAACTTGGGGGCATAAATTTAAAAGTGGAAACATGTCGAACCTATTTTTTTCCAAATTTGTCTTCCATACCTCCATTTTTTTAATGAATGCTTTCACTTTATCTTTTTGAATCAATAAATGCATTTGTGACCCTTGCATCGATTTATTCAAAACACTCAATTTTCCAAAAATTTCAACCAAACACGTAAGTTTAATAATAAAATTATCATCCCTAAACATATTTGCATCCTCATAATGATTTTCTTCGAGAAAAATTGCAATTTCTTCTTTGAGTTCAAGTACCCTCTGAATCACTTTTGCACGAGATAGCCAGCGCACTTCACAATAATGCAAAAGTGAGGTGTAAGCAGCTTCCATATCTTCACACAGCTTTGCAAATAACCTAACTTTTAATGGACTGTTTTTTATGTAGTTTACAACTTTCGTTACTTTTGTAAAAACGTAGTTAAGTCCTCACTCATATTTTTTGATACGAGAGCTGCTCTGTGGAGCATGCAGTGCGTCCAGAGAACATTGGGTGTTTTCCTTTTAATTAGCGCTTGAAGGCCAGTTTTGTGTCCTGACATTGACTGTGCACCGTCTGTACAAAGCCCAATGCAATTATTCCACAATATGCTGTTCTCATCAAAAAAATTGTCGATTATATTAAAAATTTCACTGGATGTGGCCTTGCCAGGAATGGGTTTGCAAAATAATATCTCTTCAATTATATTATTCTCTTCAACATATCGAACATATGCAATTAATTGTGCGTCTTTAGCTACATCAGTTGCTTCATCTACTTCTTGTAAGGCGAATTTTGAAGTGCGCATCTGAGAAACTAATTGATCGCAAAGATCGTCAGATATATCATCGATTCTTCTGCCAACAGTGTTATCAGCAAGCGGTATTTGTCGCAACTGTTTTGCATATGATTCGCCAAACATTGTTTTGACCATATCAATAGCTGCTGGCAAAACTAATGTTTCTCCTATTGTGTGTGGTTTTTTACACTTCGCGATTCTGTAAGATACTAAGTACGATGCTACTAACGCATTTGATGGAATATGAACTATATTTTTGAACGTTTGCTTTTGTGTAGTGAACTCATCCAATTTTCTTTGAAAAAATTCTTGGGACTTGCCAACGTATTGAGAATGCATAGTTTCAATGTGGCGATTTAATTTTCCGGGTCTCATACTATCAGCAAAACTTTCGAACAAAACAAACACATTGGTTTTTCCACATTATCAGTAATAACACTTGTAAATCCGAACGATAAATAAGACGAATCGTATTTTCGTGTCTTGGGAGTTCTTCCTTCCTGATTCCTACTACTTGTGCCAACATCAGATTCTTCATTATTAGAGGATTTTCTCTTATAACCAGTCAAGAACTTATCCATTTCTCTAAAAATATTAGGATAATTAATTTATTGTTCTTAAAAAAATTAAACTTAATTAAATTACTTACTATTGTGATCAGTGAGTAATTAGGTACGTCAAAATAAAATAAGAAACACAATCTAACACTGCTGAGCTAAACTGAAGTCGATATTGCAAGAATAAAAAAACTTTACTGCGCATGAAGGAATACCAACGGCACTCAACCTGTGTTCTCATTGGCTAATAAAATATAGCTGTAGAACTGTTATGTTTGTGTAAAAATATGACAGTGGGACAAATTGTTATTTCTCTAACTAAATTTTTTTAAAGCAAAGCGACATTGTTTCATAATAAATGGAAATCATAAATATAAATTTCAAAAAGAAAATATTTTATAGAGATCCATAGAATTAAAAGACAAAACATAATTTCAACACACAATTAATTCTAAAATACATTCTACATCTAAAGAAAAGTTTTTTAACGTCGTCACTGGCTTCAATTTCTTTTGCTTCCAACAAATGCTTTTGTAAATATCCGGTTGAAAGTAATAATTTTTCACCATTTAATTTAAAAAATATGGTGTCACACGATCTCAACGTGTTCATTAATGAAATTAAAGTCAAAGTCCTCTTGCTTGAAATGTAAAGCACACATTTTTTCTTTATCCGCTTTCACAGGCTTCACTCGGTTGCAAAATATTACCCATAACTTACTTCTAGCTTCATCTTTTGGAAAATTGTAAAATGATACAGCTTTTTGAAAATATAAACGTTTTATTAAAAGTACGCAAAATATTAGGTTTTAATATAATTTATCACTTGTTTTTTTATTGTTACTTTGTTTGCACTTGCCCACTGCACATTTCATATTTGCTCTTTTTCTTCTGTCTTCACTTTATTTTGTTTTTTATTTTTCTTAGTTTTGCAGCT
The DNA here is from genome assembly GCA_935421215.2 of Melolontha melolontha. Lineage (NCBI taxonomy): Eukaryota > Metazoa > Arthropoda > Insecta > Coleoptera > Scarabaeidae > Melolontha > Melolontha melolontha. The sequence goes on from OW285241.1 coordinate 91,611,253, forward strand.
TTTAAACAACCCAATTTAAACACTTTCTATATTATTTTAATTATTTTAATATTATTTATATGTGTTTATTATAAAATATTACAGAAAACTTGCAGTTTATTTAAACTGATTTAATTTTTTTTCTTGGAGGTCTCTCTGAGTAAATTTATTACAGTGCTACCAACCAATCATTCTTGGTAGTTAATATGTACCTATATGTTACGTATTGTATTAGCTGCACGTGCACCAAATATTCGCGCCTCCCCTTAGACTACTCCACGCCTCCCTAGGGAGGCGCGCCTCCCAGTTTGGAAAACGCTGGATTAAACCATATCCTGAATCACACAATCAGTTTTACTAAAAGCTTTACAATTTTTTGAATTCTTTAACTTTTGATATGAAACGGCAATTGTTGTTGTAGGTGTCTTCTGAGAGAAAATACCTGATTGATAAGCACGCTAAAACTCCTTCACATATTGGAAAATGTGAAAAACTATGGCGATCCGGGTGTTTGCAGCAATCTATACGTCAATGTGTAGCATCAAATTCACGAAAATCAGATCAAGAAGAATTTAATACGGATCTATGTAAAGCATTAATTTCGTCTAACGTACCATTAGCAAAATTAAATAATGTTAACTTGGAATCTTTTCTACAAAAATATTGCGCAAACTTAATATACCTGACAAAAAAATTATGTCACATCTTGTTACCAGCAAACATTGTCCGAAATTCAACAATTGGTAGGGAATAATTTGATTTATTTAATTGTAGATGAAAGTACGGATAAATGTGACCGTTATATTGCCCATTTGTTAATAGGAATTCTTCATGAAAATATTTTAGACACATCATATTTAATTTTTTGTAAACAACTTCAAAGATCAAATAATGTGACTATTGCCCATTCGTTCAAAAAGGTTTATCAAACTTTTATTTACCTGGAAGTGTACCTTGTGAAAAAGTTTTACTTATGTTGTCCGACACTGCACCATACATAATAAAAGCTGCACAAAATTATAAATTTCTTTATAGTAACATTATTCATACCACTTGTTTAGCTCATGGGTTCAATCCTGTAGCCGATGACATTAGGAATCAATTCCCGCTGGTTAATGACTTAATTAGCAATGTCAAAATAGTTATTTATGCACCAAGGGGGTTATGGTATTATATTGCTTCGAGGTCGACATTAATTCAGCCCGAGGGATGAATGTCGACCGAGGGAAATATAATTGCCATAACACCAGTGGTTCATACAAAATTTTATTGTTCACGAAAAATAAATTGAAGATATTGAAAAAGTTCCGAGATTTTTGTCAACTGTCATGTCGTTGACAGTCGTTACGCATCTAATGTGATTCCTTGAATCAAAGATTTAACTTACGTAAAAATATAAGTCTCCTTGAAGTTTGCCATAGAGAAATGAAAGTTATATAATTTTAAATGACAGTTGTTTACACTTTGACGTGCATTAATTAGAGGCGTCAGACTGCAACTATTTTCTACTTTATAAAATGGATTTACCGGAAAACATTAGAATTAATGCAGCTAAAGCTACAAAAATTTATTACCAGCTAAATTCAGATTATTGTACGATAAAGAATATGGTTTATTTAACGAATGGAAACGGAGGAATAAAATAGTTTCTCATTTTCCTCCACTTCTATCGTTCTTAAAAATGAAATCCAAAGGATACGTCCCGAAGAAATCTAAAGTATTGGAAGGTGATCAAGTTTTAACTTTTATTAGCAAAGCTCCAGATATGTGATTTATTTGTTACATAAAGTAGTTTTGGTTATGGCGTTTTTGGTGGATTAAGAAGAAATGAGCTTGTAAATATGACTATGGATAATATAGAAGACAAAGGGCGCATGTTTACTAATTAAAATTCCAGTAACCAAAAGTGTTAGTTCAAAAGCATTCACCATTATAGAGGAAGATAAAATAGGTGCCCTTTTAAATTGGTAAAGAAATGGTTCAGAAATAGTCGATGCACCGTTCAGCCTGTTGGCCAAAATGTAATAGGAGGTGTACCTAAAATGGTTACAAACGTCTTGAAATTAGAACATGCAAATGAATACACTGGTCACTGCTTAAGAAGGATTTCGTCGACCCTTTTGGTTGATGCCGGTGCATCGTTCGAGACCCAAAAAATGCATGGGAAATGGAAAAGTGCATATGTGGCAGAAGGTTACATAGAGGAAAGTATTTCTTCAAAGAATAGAGTATCCAGCATTATTTTAAATTCTGTAACAGCATCAGATGAATCCTCGCTGGCTTGTCAAAGTACTAGTGAAGATGTTTTCCCTCCAAGAACTTTAACAAACACGAAAAGCTTCGAATCACATAATTTTTCAGGACATTTCGAAAACTGTATTTTTAATTTTGATAAATAATGTTAAAAATTTGATTCCTTCTTTATAAATTGTTAAAAATAAACAACTATTAAGTTTTACGTATTTTAAATGACAGTTGTTGACACTTTGGAGTTTTCAAGTTGTCAATGTTTAGTTACTCTTAATTTCATTAAAGAATGCTAAAGTTTTGCTTCTTTCTTTAGACTTTTTTAAAAATTAAAATTATTAGTTTTTTATCAATTTTTTACGCCGATAATTTTGAAGGAATAAAAAATATAATTCTTGAAATCACTGATTACTGCATTTCTCTAGAAAATTGTAAAAAGATAATAACATCAACAGAATTCCCACAAAACATTTTGTATATTAAGTCAAATTATAGCTTTGCTTCAAGTTCCATTGGTAAACTAGAAACGCAAGGGATGTCGCTCTCAAAATCAATCGAAATAGTAGACGAATTTGATATGCTATGTAAGTAGGTTAATGGTACAATAGGTAATTCGATATACGAAAAATTAATACGTTATAAATTGACGTCGATGGCCCGAAACGTTTTGCCATCATATTTACGTCTTAAATACAACATAATATTAGTCTATGTGACATAATCAGTAATTGACTGCTACCTGGGTGTATATCCATGAAAAATGTCTTTATTGATTAAAGAACAACTTGAAGAATAATTAGCAGAAATGCAAAGGAATGGGATCATAAAAAAAGGTAGACAATCTGTAAATTCTATTGTATTAGGTAAAAAGCCTAATAGTAACTCATTAAGAATCGGTATCTATCCAAGGAATTTTAATAGCGCTATAAAAAGCGAACATTTTCAATTGCCTACTGTAGACGAAATTACATCCAATTTGAAAGGGTATAAATATTTCAGTAAATTAGATGCCTCAAAAGCATTCTGGAGCATAAAATTAGATAGAAAGAGTAGTGACCTTCGTACATTTAATACTTGCTTTGGTTAATACAAATTCTTAAGATTATCCTATAGGATATGTTTGGCTAGTGAAGACTTTCACAAAACATTTAAAGATATTTTGAATATCCAAGGTGTACCAACATACATAGATGAATGGTTTATCAAAAGAAGAACATGACAAATGTTTCAGTTTAGTATTACAGAAAGCTAGAAAACATATTGTAAAATTTATGAAAAATGTATATGTATTTGGTATAAATAGTACAAAATCTTTACGGTTTGTGTTTAATGAATATGAGCAAACTCTTGATAGTGGTAATGTTAAAGCTGTACAAGACATGACAAAACCACAGAACGAAAAAGACGTTCAAAAATTAATAGGAATGATAACGTACTTAGCTAAATACATTAAAAATGTACCTCAACTAACTGCACCCTTAAGGGAATTTATAAAAGATAATGTAGAGTGGCATTGAATAGATAAACACAATTCATGTTGAATCGTCGAATGTTAATTAAAATTAAAAAAAGAATTTCAACAGAACATGCACCGATCCATTTTGATGTTACAGGGTTTTTCGGTTGCCTTTCACGATTTGTCATTTGTGATTCATTATTTATCAAATGACATTCACTCTTTTATTTGTCTTTCAACATTTGTCATTTGTATTTCACCATCATTCAAATGATATTCACATTTGTCAAATGAATTTCATCTTTTGTCAAAATAATTTCATGAACTGTCATTACTGTAACATGAAGCGTGTGAGAAGGCGAAATGCGAAAATTAGTAACGAAGTGCGCGCATTAATTATTAACTCCATGAATCAGGGAAAATCTTCTATTGATGTGGGAATACAGTTTAATGTAAAACCGAATACAGTGCGTAAAATTTATGCAAAACATGTGCAAACGGGACAGATACATAAACAACCTCCGGGTCACAGAAAGCAAAAGCTTAATGAAGCTCAAAAGGAACGAATATGTGATTGGATTGACGAGGATTGTACTCTTACAATTCGTGATTTACAAGCAAAGAGTCTTTGCTAATGGCCCGACATGCAAATATCTACATCAACAATTAATATGGCTTTAAAAGAATTCCATTATTCTATGAAACGAGTGACGTGCATACCAGAAAGAAGAAATACACCAGCTATACAAAATCGTTTTGATTATGCAATTGAATACAACAGAATTATGCATGAGAGAGACAAAATTTTTTTCATTGATGAATTTGGTATAAATGTTTACTCAAGAGTGTCCTCTGGTAGATCTGCCAAAAATACTCCAGCATGTTTACGTAAAGCCCAAGTTAGAGGACGAAATTATTCAATTGTAGCTGGAATGAATTTTAATTCGTTATATTTATTTCAAATACAGAGTATTTTCAGAGTATCTGTTAAATTTGATTAATCATTTTAGTGATGATAATATCGTAGGAGCTTATCTTATAATGGACAATGTTCGCTTTCACAAAAATGCTGAAGTAGTAAATCTTATTCAAGCTCATGGCCACCATGCTGTATTTATTCCGGCGTATAGCCCATTCTTGAATCCAATTGAGGAATTGTTTAGTCAATGGAAAAATTACATCAAGAGATCACAACCAAGAAATGCGGATGAGCTAAATGCTGGGCAATGTTTTGTGGTCGTAATAATCTCCTATCCTTACATATTGATAAATTGAAGAATGTAAGAGTATGTGGTAAAATAACTGGTATATATAAAAATATACCAGTTATTTTATAATTTGGAATAAAGGATTAATTGTAGTGTTGAAGCAAATAAGCAAACTCAGAGCAATTTCTTTGGTTGCTCTCTTGTAAATATTGTATCATTGACATTTTGATTGTCCATGTGTGTTGCACTGGCAGTAATTCTTCAAGAATATTTTGTAATTATTAGAAACTAAAATCATTTTTCTTACATGGTGTTATAACTATCATAACTAAGATAGATATTCAAATGTTGCATTAAATTATGTCTACTTGATATAATAGTGCATTCAATTTCGATGATATAATTTTATAATAATATAAAAAATATATGTAATATAAAACATTTTTTATAGAATATAAAAAATTCTCTATTATTGTGAGAACAACCTTCAAGTTCCAACACTGAACAACCTTCAACCTGCACCTTGCAACAGCATACAAGTTCTTGTGTTCAAGGGCACAAAAGTCTTCCCGTAGAGCAACCAACAACATCCAGGGGACAAGATGTCTCAATCTCTGCTACCCCATCATTAAAATCGACATTTGTGCCTCAAACACCAAATTCTTTTCTGAAATATAAAGAAAAAGAGGTTCCAATCCGAGGTTAAGTAATTGAAATATACAAAATAGAAAATTGCTGCAGACTTAAATTTTTAAAGGCAAATCCAAATACAGATTCTTCTAGAGAAATGTTTGATTAGCTTTGTTGTATTCATCTACCAGCCGAGCAATCTAAATGTGTAAACGTCCAGGGTGATTTAGCCAGGACATCCAAAGGTTAAAAAAAACATGTCTATCCTTATATTTTAGGGGACCCAAGGCATACAGGGGACTTGCAAAAATATTTTCTCTACCCACTAAGAGAACATTAAACCGACTAATTGAAGATATTAAGGTAAGTCCTGGCATAACCCAGGAAATATTTGATTGTTTAAGAACCAGAGTAGATGTTTGTCAAGTATAGACAAATACTGCATATTGACAATTGACTAAATGTCTCTGAAGGCACATTTATTCTACAATATAGGAAAGGACGAAGTAATAGGCATAGAAGATAATGGAGAAACAAGACTTCTAAACCCTGCTCTACATGCCACTGTGTTCATGTGACGTGGTATTTCAAATAATTGCAAGCTATCTGTAGGTTATTTCTTTGTGCATAACACTTGTGCAGCAGAAACACTACTAAACGGTATAAGAAAGATTGTCAATTATTCATCAAATATTGGCCTAACAGTCTTGTGTGTCATAACAGACCAAGGTTCCAATTTCATACAGTTAGCAGCTAAGCTGAATGTAACCCCCCGAAAAGCCATATTTTATAATAGACAACCATAAAATCATTTACATGTATGATCCTCTACATTTATTGAAATCTTTCCGAAATAATTTATATTAAAACATACCTTTCACATTGATCATAAAATTGCAAAATGGACATACATTAAGGATTTTTACAATCAAGATAAGTTGATAAATAACAGATACACCCATAAACTTGCAGATAAACATATAGAACCCTCGGCATTTGACAAGATGGAAGGTTAAATTGGCAGCCCAGGTTTTCAGTGGTTCTGTTACAGCAGGCATGGAAGTATATAGTCATTTGATCAATTACCATCAACGACAATAGGCATTATAGAATGTATTGATAGGATGAATAAACTATTTGATATGTTTAATTCACATAGTACAAGATAGAAAAAAACATTATGCAAAACCATTTTGTGGTGATAATGACCAAATTAAATTTTTGAATGATACCTTATTTATATGAATAATATAAATGTTATAAATAGTGTGGGTAAAAATATATCCAATAAAATAAAATATATTACTGGCTGGAAATTAGCAATTAATGCTCTAAAAGAATTAAATCAACAGTTATCTTCAAACGGATTTTCATACATTTTAACAAAGAAAGTAAATCAAGACTTTTTGGAAAATTATTTCGCCAATATTCGGCAACAAGGAAGAAATGCATGGCCACCAACGCCTGTGCAATTTTACAGGGCATTTCGAAAAACCTTTTGCGTAACTTTTATGCATAGTGGTACTGAAAACAGTGCCGACGACTTCACAACTATGCTTGGTGATTTGCAAGATTGGAGAAAGATAGATACAGAAATATTACAAAATTAAACAGAGCCAACTGTCAAAAGTTCAGTAAGATATCCATGAAGGGAGTTCTTTAAGATATCTATGTGAATACAGAAATGTTTCACAATTCATTCATGTGATGTGTGTTCAATATATTCAAATGCCCATACTGATTTGGATGAAAATTCACTATTCAATCACCTGAAAGCGTATGAAAATAGAAATTTAACCACTTTTGGCAATTTAAAAATGCCTGACCTAAGTCTATTTATTTATATCTCACAATTAGAAAGCATATTTTTTACAAATTTAAAAGATTTTATATGTAAGAAAAGATCCCTATATAATTTTATCAATTTGTATAACTATGTGGAATTTAATTACCCTTGCACCCACCAACTTTCCAATGGATTATTTAATTAAACTATATTCTAGAATGAGATTATTTTATACATTAAAATTCATAAATAAAAACTTTTCCGGATCATCTGATAAAACAAACCAAAACACGATTATTTAGCAACATAAATAAATAGTTCATTTACTGCTTTTTTATGTATCAATCTGGACCATTATTTTATAGCATATTTATTTATACAGTAAATAAATTATTATTATATCTATTTATTTTCAACTTGGTATGTTTCATTGTCAATTAGTTTTTGTGAGCAAGTAAATTTCAGCCAATTAGGCAATTTTTAATTTACAGACTTGTACGATAAGTTATTTACTTACTTCAATATCATGCTATATGATATTATTGTTATACACTAGTGAAATTATGCTGCTGATATGCAAATAAAATTATAACTCATGTTTTTGAATTAAATTATGTATGCATTACTACCCTAACATATCCAATATGCAACTAACGACAAACTATATAAGAATTATGTTTCAATATATACTGGTCACTTCTAAGTACTTTTCTAGTATTGGTATAAGTAATGTAGTAATGATATTGCAATAGTAAACTGCATTTTTTAAGGAGAAACACAATACAAACTCATTAATTGCACTTTCAACATCTTAAATTTGAAATTAAAGATTTTAATTTGGCGCATTTCACACCACGCTACAAATCAAGATTACATAAATCTGTCTACGATTTTCAATCATAAATAGGGGAAGTGTCCTTACTATCTATTACTTATACTCGGTGTTGCCAGGTGGGTGGGGGATTTTCCCGTTTTGGTGGGAAATATTGTCTTTTACGGGGAAACGGGATAATACTCCTATATGCGGGAAAAAATAAGTATGCTATAATTAACAGATTTAAAAATTCTTAACCGCTTAATGTGGTACCACTGCTAATTTCACAGTTCTTTACGATTGAGGGGTTTCCCCGGCAGTTATTAGGTTATGTTATTAAAATTGAAAGTGACGAGTTGTGTTGTAGACGTGTGTGCAGGTGTTTATTTTCAAATTCTAAAGTAAAAATTATTTTATAAAGGATAAAATGTCTTCGATTTCTGCCGAAGAGATTAAATATACCACCGATAAAGAAAAACAGAGGGGCCGTAAGAAACTGAAAAATGTTAAATATGGCTTGCTAGTGATGGTTCTAATAAAATGAGATGTAAATGTGTGGCCTGCAATAAAATATTAAAAGGTGGCAGAAGCGAACTGATGAAACACGCGGGCACAGAGATTCATAAAAGAAATATAGGCAAAGTTGTTAGTCAACGAAAGCTGGATGATTTATTTCTACAAACCCAATCTGCTAGTGCAAAACAACAATAGCACGAACAAGCAGTTAAAAAAGCAGAATTGCATTTATGTGCATTTTTTGCGGAGCCCAATATTACATTTTTGGCCGCTGATCACTTAATGGAAGTCCTCAAAAAGGCCTTTCCAGATTCGCATATATGCAACGATGTGCAATTAAAGCGTACGAAATGCATATCTGTAGTAAAAAATGTTATAAGTAAATACGAGTGTCAGGTATTGGTTGACTAATTGCAAAAGGTATTAGCATTTTCTTAAAATTTCTAGGTAATTAATATCATTATTACAGGTACATTCTCTATACTAATCGACGAAAGCACAGACATAACGGACACCAAATTTTTATGTGTGTTAGTTCGTTTTGTATCGCCTATGTCAGGTGAGGTAGTTACAAAATTGCTCGAGCTAATTGAATAGGATGCAAGTGATACAACAGCAGCAAACATTTATAATACTTTCAAGAGTACCCTTGCAAAATATGGCGTTCCTGTCAACAGTATTATAGGAGTAGCTGCGGATGGAGCCAATGTTACGATTCGGCGAAAAAAATGCCTTCTTTTTCGCATTTACTTCTGGATGTTCCACATGTGATTCTCTTAAAATGCATATGCTATTCGGCAGCCTTAATAGCTAGTAAGGCATGTTCAAAATTGCCACCTGATGCTGATATGCATATGATCAGGCAGTGCAAAACGTAGTAGTCAATGGAGATAAAATGCAGTCATTTTTTAACTTACAGCATTATAAAATGTTAAAATTATCAGACACACTGTGGCTTTCAGCTCATCAATGCATTGAACAAATACTACTTAACTGGGAGCCATTGTTAGCTTATTTTAGGATAGCAGTTTTTGAAGACAACTTACCATTAAACCTGTTGCAAAATAATTCTATGAGAAGTCATTTTCGTTTTTTAAAACATGTGCTTAATTAATTACATGAATCATTTTAACGCTCTATTTCAATCTAGGGATATTTTAGTACATTCTATGCAAAAACATTCAAGTAAATTGTTTGATAAGTTTTGTCAAAATTTTATTAAACCGAGATATCTCAAGACTGATATTGATCTTTCTATGCTGTTGCAGCCTTGTAATTATTTAGTTATACAGTATTTTTGTAGGCATTGAGTGTGACAGTTTAATGAAAACCTGTTTATCAGTGGAAGACCAACACAGTGTTCGTCTTAAGATTCTGGATTCTGGAGATTATGCAAAGGTTACACTTGCAGGGTGAAAAATTCATGGAATTTGAATTTATTTTACCTTGCCATGCCATTAATAGAAACAGAGAAGCATTAGCCAATTTACCAAAATTATATAATCGTTACAAACATATTTTATTTTAAACTTTGATGCAGTTATAAGTGAATGGTGTAACTTGCCATATGCTTTGGACCAAGAAGAAATTACTATATTAAACAACTTACCAATTGAAATTATGTGGAAAAACCTATCAGCATATAAAGATTTTTGGGACAATATAAATTTCAAAATATTTACAAACTAGCAGAGATAATATTATCACTGCCGCATAGCAATGCAGATGCAGCAACAATATTCTCAATTTTAAATGACATTAAAACAAAAAAGAGAAATCAATTAGGTGATGATACTCTCAATTCTCTGTGTAATTAGAGCAAATTTTAATGCTAAAGGTCGAAATTGTATAAATTTTGTACCTAGAGAGGAACATTTTGAATATTTTAATAACGATATTTATAACTCTAAGTAAATATGCATCTAAAAAACACCATATATAATGTAATTCTTGTTATCTTAGAACGTCTTTGTGTAATCAACAGATTATGATATTGTTCTTTGTTTTTTCATAGTTTGCAACACGTAGGTTTAGTTGCTTAAATTAAAAAGTCCTAAAATATTTTCTATTTGTGTTTTTGCAATTGTATTACTTTATATTACAATAAGCTGTGTACAACCTGTATTTTTGTTTTTAAGAACCAATAAAAAGGTTAAATTTAACGCAATATTTATCTACTTATGTTTTAAATCATTGTTTATCCAACGTCAATCGGTTCTACTAACACGACACCGATTAAGGGACGGGAAATTAGTATTAGAAGTGGGTATTTTAACTGCTGGGAGTGGGAGTTTTTTAGTTACCCAGCTGGCAACACTGCTTATACTATAGTATAACCAAATAAAAAATTGCCCAGTTTGTCTTGAATTCAACAATCAAACAAGAGAGCCATCAATGCCTCAAAAATTTCAGATTTACCTTAGGAAGAAGGTGGCTCTGATATTTTTTATATTGGATCAAAAAATTATTTGATTGTAGTAGATTACTACAGTAAATACCCACACATTTGTTTATAAAATGATACTTTCAAGTAAAACTGTAAAAAAACTCTCCGTACTATCTACAGACCAGTCTGGCCTTATGCTACATCCGCTTTCCGTGCAGACGCACTACTAGCTTTACATTATTTCCAGCATATAATTTAAAAAAAAAAGATTTTAGTTCTTATTTATGCGTTTGTAACTTTTAAATAAATATATCAATAAAATTATTAATGTTTCATACAGTTGGTCATTTAATAAAGCAGAGAATTTTATGTAATATGGGGTAAATGTAAAAACAGCTTTTGATGTTATAAACTCTTGCTAAAAAATTAATAAATTCTTAGTTCACGTGTGCCCGATACCTTGCTCAACAAGATAGTTGTTCATTTATATTTTTGCCAATTGATCAGGGGATAAATATAAACACATGAATAGCGCTTTGTATCCTCAAAGAAGAGAGTAGAAATTATTTTTAGTTTGGATGTTGAAATAAGATGTGAAAGCAAATAAATACTTCAGAAATTTAAAAAAAAATCATTTAACCCAATTAACCCCATATTGTGTAACTGCAAAATCCAAATGCCAACAAAACATTATTTTTCATAAGCAGCAACATTTATAATTTTCTATATTTCATTTACTTTTTCTTAGATTTAAACAATAAACAAGTTAAGAGACATAATTTCAGTAATTCACTCATCTCATCATATTAATATATTAAACTATGTAAAGTTATTACTTACCACACACTGAATATTTTGCTAACATTCTACTATCTAAATATTCGGGAGGAGCATATGAAAAACTGGTTATATAATCTCTGTATCAAACATTTTGTTTAAAAAATTTCCAATCCCATGTATTGACATATTTAAAATTTCTGAGTTTGTCTTTATACCTTATTTATTTTTAAATGCAACTTGCATTCTTTAAAATAGATAGATGATTAGCCTCAAACACTTCATTTGTCGAGTCAAATCAATCACTGAAATAAAATAACAATTAGTACATTATATCATGCTTTGCTAGAACAACTATCTACCAAATATTCCAAATAACAATATATTTAAATGATAAATAACAAATTATTTGTCAGATTACCTAAAATTTTATGGAAGACAAACAGAATTTGAAATATATTTATACTTTCTATAAATCTATACAAACTCTTAGAAATTATAGAAGTAAACTGTCAATATCCAAAAAAGAAAACCTAATTAATTACAACTCATGAAAACAAAAAAATATAGTAAATAATTATTTTCTATCTAGATCATAACAGTATAGCCAGTAATGTCAAAGTAAAATGTTCTAATCAATAGTAAACCACAACATATACTTACAAGTGGCTGACCATCATGTACCAGCTGGAAAATTGGAATTATACTGCCAAATTTATTTTCCTTGAAGACAAATATTAGTGTTATAATCAATAAGCTTTTTCATTTCTGCAGAACATCTAGATCTTAAGAAAATGACTTGTCGGTATATAAACACAGATTTTGCAAACAAGTTTATAGTAAAATTCTTCTCCTTTTCAGGATTTTATATGCTTTTCCTTCAAAAAATCATTTCTGAATGATTACTTCAGCAACATATTCTCCTTCAAATTACTTATTGGTAATGGGCAGTAATTGGGAAATCACACTGACTATTAACATGTACACAGAAATATTCACGTTTTATTGAAATTACAAACATGCTTGCTTCTTAACCTAGAAATAAAAAGAATTTACACATAGCTATTAAACACTTTTTCTTGTTACATTAAGCACTCTTACAACTAGCATTGCATCAGTACTTTTAGCATTGTTTAACACTTACAGTAATAGAAAGCCTAAAATCTTTAAATTTTCGTTTAATTCGAATAATTAATTAAGTACGCATTAGGTAAACAATATCTGGATATGAATGAATAACGAGAAACATCTTGCAGTGTTGTTCCGTCCCGTGACCTGTTGAGATAATCGGTAGAATGGTTCGTGAAAATTCGGTAGAATTCGGTAGATTTTTTCAAACAATTATACGAAAACAATTTTAATTTCTAAAATACTGTAATAATAGTTATTAATAGTATCATATAACAAGTAAATATAATAAAAATGTAAATATATATGAAGCACACTAACAATAACTTATATTATTATATACATGATGTTTTATAAAACTAATGACGTTAATAATAATAATAGTTAATAAACTCTACTCGTCATCAGGTATATTTTTTAATGTTTCTTCATTTATTTTCAATATCAATTTTTTGTCTATTTTAAAATCGAAACAGCTATTTTTATTTATATATGTCTTACTATGAAGAAGTCCTGTGACTGTTTCCGTGCTTAATTTAGTACGTTGTTTAGTTTTCATTAAATTGATGGAGGAAAAAATTCGTTCCACATTTGCGGAAGTAAGGGCCGAAATGACAAAATTTAAGTAAATTGTAATTACTGCAATTTAGATGAAATATAATTTAATAATAATATAAGTACCAACAGTTGTTAATTTGAATATATAGTTATTATATATAGTTAAATAGTCATTAAATTACAATTTAGATGAAATACAATTTAATAATAATATAAGTACCAACAGTTGTTAATTTGAATATATAGTTATTATATATGGATAGTGATAATACTGTTGGAGCACGACAGAGAAAGCATATATCAGAAGATGCAAAACAGATAATTTTCAATGTCTATCATACCCTGATGGAAGAAAATAACGAACTACAAACCCTAAACATTCAACAAACGTCGCAATTAACCAAGGTGCCTTTTGGAACAATATATAAAATAATTAAGAATAACGCAGGGCCTCGAAAGCAAAGAAGTGACAAAGAGCACCGAGAAAAATTGAAGAGTATGAAATTGATACTATTAGGTAGCAAGTATACTCCTTCTACAGAGGAAATATTGTATCTACACTTGACTGCTTACATAAAAGAATCAGTGATGAGCCTATAAATATTCATTGTTCTAAAGCAACCTTGTGGCGGACGCTAAAGAAAGCTGGTTTTAAGTTTGGCACTGTAGACAAACGTCGCACAATTATGGAAAGCCCGAGGTTACAGAAACTTCGATATGAATACTTAACGGCAATTAGAAGGTATAGACAGGAAGGACGATTCATATGTTATTTGGACGAGACGTGGTATGACACCCGTGACACAATTTGCAAAGGTTGGCTGGATAGTTCAAGTATGTGTCAGTTGGACGCGCCGGTTTCGAGAGGGAAGAGAATAATCATTCTTCATGCTGGGTCAGAAAAAGGATGGATCGGACAGCCGCTATTATCTGCTAAAAATGTTAAATCCTCAAGTTTAGATTACCATGAAGATATGACCTCATCTTTATTTGAAGAATGGTTTTGTGACACTTTGCTGCCAAATTTACCAAAAGATAGTGCGACGCTAAATTAGGTAGACAAAAAAAAGAAACCTTTCAACATATATTTTTACGGTTAATCATAAACAATAAACTTCTACTTCAGAAAAAGTGATATAAAATATTTATTTAAAAAAAAATGCTAAGAAAAGAAAGTAACAAATACGGTGATTGTATACCTAATGAATACCTTAACAGGTAGGTATTTGTTTTCAATACTCTTACTCACTATAATTATTATGCTACAATAACCTAAGTTTATATGTTCTTTCAGGAAATGTAATAAAACAAAACTACAGAACGTTAGATTGTTTGCATCAAAGGAAATATAAATTATTTAAAACATAAAATGCATGAATCAACAAAAAAAACTTTGTGATGCAATAATACACTGATAACAGTATAACCGATGTGTATGGAGAAGGAATTACCTTGATGAGGTAATTCACATCTAAATGACCCAAAATAAATGATAGATAGCTCTAGAATGGACTATAAACTTTAAATAATAAATAGTATAAAAATAGTATATATATTGTAATAATGCAATGAATGCCGAAAAAATAATAAATATTTAGGTACTTGTTAATTGTCTTCCGGCAATAACCTAGTCGGAGAGATGAATCTACTCTCGTACTCAGGTTGAGATTCACAATAACTAGCCAATTTAATAGAATAAAGAATCTTTTATAACAAATAAACTATTAATTCACTATGTATGATTAAATCTGATATATTTACAAATATGGCCATTTCTAATATTATATAATAAACAAATTTAAATGTTAATATCTCAAATATACTTAAACCATGAACAAAAAAGAAATAACTTATGCAAAGACTCTGAATTTAAAGAATCAACAATTAGTAATTATATTAAATAAGCTTGGTAAAACGGTATCTTTGAATATGTATAAGAAAATTTCTTGGTATAAGTATTCTTTTAGCTTATTACTTACACGAATATATTTTATTATGACTATGCTTGGAGAAGTATTGCCAGACTCGGACCTACTACTGTTATATTTCCAATACGAATATATTTTATTATGACTATGCTTGGAGATAGTGATGGAATAATCCGAATGAAAATACTCGGTGATGCCGAATATCGAACTACTCGGATGATTCCGAGTATTTAAAATTAATCCGAATTCATACTCGGCAACGATATTGTGTTCCAACTTCGGTCAATATTTCAATGCAACGGAATCAACGGATTAATCTAGACGGCATCGAACGTTGTTTTGTATTCTGCATATCTATTAATAGTTTTTAATATATTTATCGTCCATATATGTACCTTAATAAATAAAATTTGGAATAAATTAATAAATAATAGTTATAAAACTTAACTTAATCTTTATTTCCATAAAAAGACTAAGTACATAAAACAAAATTTATAAACTTACTAAAAGAATAACAAATATATAATAAAACATACGTAATAAATAAATATAATGAGTAATAATGACAATATTAAATATTCTTTAAATAAAAGAAAACAATACTTATCACCGATAATGGGTTTCATTAGGGAATAACGTAGTCTATTTACAATCAAAAATTAAAAAAAAAAAGTAATTGCACCACTGAATTAACTATACTCATATAAGAAAAAATTAAATTTAAAAACAAGTATTAAGAAATAAATTTTTTTCGAAATCGGTTGAATATGCCGAGTATATAAACTATCCGATTCCGTACACTCGAATATCAGATTAATCCGAATATTTACATCACTGTGTAATGGGTACATATGTGGAAGTGGTAAGATTTCGAAATCGGATGAATATGCCGAATATATAAACCATCCGATTCCGAATACTCGAATATCAGATTAATCCGAATATTTACATCACTACTTGGAGAAGTATTGCCAGACTCGGACCAACTACTGTTATATTTCCAATACGAATATATTTTATTATGACTATGCTTGAAGAAGTATTGCCAGACTCGGACCAACTACTGTTATTTTTCAAATTACTGTTATATTTCCAATCCACTACTGTTATATTTCCGATGCAAGATACACCATATATTATTCTTCCAAATACACTATGTATAACAAAATATAGCCTGTTTTGTTAGATTAACAATTATCCAGTCTTCTGAAATTCTTCTTGGTGTATTCAAAATTAGTTAACTGCTATTTATTAAATCAAAAATTCAGCTTTTAAATTTTATCTCTCTTATTTCTCACGTCAAAAAAATAATAATCTCCTTTTTTTTTCAATCGCCATGGTTATCTTCTATACTTTCGTATACATCCAAGTCAGTTAGTCTCTTTTAAAATTAAAATTTGAAAATGACATTTAATCATGAATATTAAAACTACTCACTTGCATAAGCTAAATTTAACAATAATTTATACAAATTGACTAACTATAATTTACACGATTGTACAATTATAACAGATATAATAAACTAAAAATATATATACCAAGATTGAACTCTATTGATATTTATAAAACTAATCTATTAATAATAAGATATCCAACCTTTTAATAAATATGACACTATTATAAATTCACACAAATCAAAATATCTCTTGCATATGTTATAATATAAAAAAGGAAATCTTATAGACATAATATCAGAAATAGCTCATCAATATAATGGAGGTTTATCCCATTATAATATATATATATATAGTATAAAATAGTAAATAAAATTAGTAATAAGTATGATCCAATTGGTTTATGGAAAAACGTATTCTGAATAGTTTCCAAGTGTGATTAAGTTACGACTATGACAAGGTTTATCGATATATTTTAAACTAATTACCAAATGATTACTCTCTTATGCGTGTAATTTTAGGTACCTTCTAAATCGGGATACTAAGTTGAATCCGGATAAAAGGAAGGATCTTGGGTATTACATCAAATAATACTGGTAACAGGAAAAATCTCTCGGATCTTCTATATCTGGACCAGGAATGACTTAATTACATAAACGGTATTGCTAAGCTGCTCTGCGAAGGAATTCTTCGGGATTGTCCCAATATTGAGTAATTCTTCTAGGATTTCTTAAAATACTAGTCTTGAATAAGGACAGGAAGTACAGGATGATTAATTTTCTACTTGAAGTTCCCAAAATAAGGTAATCTTCTTGATATATCGAGTTTTAAAACTAAAAATCGGTAGTTGGATTTCTAAATTTAAAATGATGCTTTCGATGATAAATTATGTAATCACTGGTGTACGCCGTTCAAATGACTTTTCATTAATTAATTAAACGTTAAGCTATCATTTGAATATATTTTAAACACTTCAAATCGTTGTAATTATTTTAAATATCTATTTTAGTAATATGCGGACTAGGAACAACGCTGATATATTTCGAAAAATGGCGTCTGTATCTGATGGGCTTTATACAACGACTCGCCATAGACGCCGATTAAAAACAAAAGCGTGCCCTTAAAATCTTCTACACATCTTCCCATTGGTTTGTTTGAACAACGGAAATGATGTGGAAATTATAAAATGTTCAAATTTGTATCGATTACAATTTCCATCAGAATTAATTACATATAACTCATTACATATTCTAAATTTGGATATTAAAAACTATTCATTATACTATATTTATATTTCCTTTGATTTTCCTTTACTTATACTTAGTGTTTAAAAATGTATATAATATTTTTAAATTTTTCAAAATTTTATTTATATATGAAATAAATAAATTGAAATATATTGTTGGAGGTAATTTGCCCCACAACAATATATATATATATATATATATATATATATATATATATATATATATATATATATATATATATATATATATAAACTGTGAGAACAATGATTGACACGTCTGAAGTTGTAGCTTCATTAAAGCGATAACAAAAATATATTCCATATATCAATACTTATTTCCTTCATATGTTAGAAAGCGGTAAAATTGTCAATTTTCAATACATAATAAATATGTTTTTATCGATATGCGTACGTGTTTCTCTATTTGCTGTTTCTCTTATTAATAATTTGCTGTTTTTGCTATTTTATGTTTGGTCATTTAAAAAAATGATGAAAAAAAATCGCATTCATACAATAGAAGTTGTGACGAATGAAGTAACGGGTGTTCATTTGAAAAGTCAGTCTAGTAGCATGTGATTTACTGAGAACATTTTGAAGTATGTCGTAAATTAAAATTTACTACTTAAGGGGGCGCTTAAAAAAGTGGGGACTTTCAACAAACAAAATAGGTACGATGCCTCTGCATTGTGCTGGTATCTATGTTTGAAAAGTAGCATCAGGCAAATGGTAGCTCCAAATCAAGTACTTGGTGAATGG
This sequence comes from Melolontha melolontha, assembly GCA_935421215.2. Lineage (NCBI taxonomy): Eukaryota > Metazoa > Arthropoda > Insecta > Coleoptera > Scarabaeidae > Melolontha > Melolontha melolontha. The sequence continues at coordinate 91,630,062 of OW285241.1, forward strand.
GTTGCCTATTGTGTAACATCAACCAAATGTAGAATTTAAATATATTATTTGGGATCCGATCCGATGTTTACTGTAGTTTTCAAACGATACCGAATGCGTTGCGTCAGCTTCGTGCTTTCTGTTGTAACTTGTGTCTTTGGTGTTACCTGAATCTCTTGCGTATATTAGTTATTGTATATTTATATAAATTTTTTTTTTGTATTTTGTATTTGTTATTATTTTTGTGTGTTTTGTTGTTTATTTTAGATATTGTGGTGATAGTGTTTAATTTTGCATATTTGTATGGTGAGTAATTTGAGTATTGCAATATCCACATGGTTTTATTTTTTGTTGTAGTGTAGTTGTTTGACTTATCACACGTGTACGTTTGGTTCGATTTGTGTGGTACAAAAGAAGCCCATTTCACGGTGATAGACACTGTCTATTGTGAGTACAGTAGATCATACATCTGTAATTAGCAATATTTCTATTATTTTTGGTAGAACTTAACTACGTCTGCATTGGATTCATAGTTATAGACACTTTTTATAATGAGTAAAAAAGAAAAATGTAACAGTTTTGCAATTATTGCATGCATTTGTTTAGGATTTTAAGTTTCCAATTTGCTGCTTTTACCACAATGTGTATTAAATTAATACTGTACAATTAATTCTGTACAAAAATTTTCTCTATGTTATTTTTTCTACGAATCATCATTTCAGAGATATCGCAATTTCAAACATCGAAAATACTCATATTTACTCTTATGCGACTTGTAATGCTTCAACGACTGTTTCGCATTAGTAAAATATGAAAGTATTTATATCATTAAAATATAATATTTATTATTATTTCGTATAGTTTTTAAAATGTTTATAATACAAAGAAATATAATATTCCGAATATTTTCAGATTTCCACACCACCTCTGAGGTAGTGGACTTAGCGCTTTTTTTTTTACCTGTTTTCCCCAGTAGGCATACTCCACCGTCAATCTTGAAAAAAATTTAATTAGACAGTGCAAATATGAAATGAAAATTCAAACTATTGCATTGAATTTAAAAAATTGAACTATTGCGAATGATTATAATGAAATTAATAATTGTATATTTATGGAAATTGTAATCTTATTGAGAATCTTCAAGTGCTACTTCTATTATAATGTCTTCGTCGCTTCCTTCTTCTTCTTCCTGTATCTCTATAGATTCTTCTAAGAGAAGAGACTCACTGAAATGCTATTTTGACTGGGCTATATCTGATTTGTAATAATTATAAAATGTCAACTGTTGTCTGTCCAAAATCAATCTATCTCAGACATGACTTCATATTTTAAAGGACTGCTTTGACTTCGAATGTTTCTGAACACCAGTTATATCATTTTCCACATGACAGCCATGTAGTAGGAAGGAGTTTTTTTTTTTATTTGAATATATATGTAGGTTTGTTTAATCCGTTGTCTAGGGTTGGTTGATTAATTAGGCCTGAACACTTCTTATATTATTTATTTTGTCAATAACAAGTATTTAACTAATTCATTATAATCATATAAGTATCAGTAATATCGCAGGGTATGTCTACTATTGATGTTTCTATTACGATCGTTGATGACTGACTGCCTGAGGCTGTCGCATCGATGTATTGCGCAACAGAAATCCTACATTCGGCCATCCGACTCTGAATCGGACTCCGATTCATCAAGGCCTTCTACCCATGCCTTCATGTATTCTGCGCATGTGGTGGTTTTGATCGGTCCCTCGTGTATTCCCACTGCTAAAACATTATATCTTTCATTTGCTTTGACGTTTGTCACTTCGTATGGTCCTAAATATTTCTTGTGAATTTTTAAACCAGATCCAAATTTAGTTCTTTTAATAGCTACTAAGTCTCCTCATTTGTAGTTCTTCGGTTTCCTCCGGCGCAAATTATATCTTTCTCTATTCTCACGTAGCACTTTCAAAATTTGTTCTCGGCATTCTTCTCTCAGTTCCTCTCTTGTTTCATGGCTTCATCCTCCAAGATTTCTTTTAGCAGTATGTCTTCCTTATTTCTCATCTTGACTCCAGTTGTAAGAACGTAATTTTGCATAGTTTTTTGGTAAGCGGAGCTTTCGGTTACAATTTCGAACTTCGTTCCTAACAAATAAACGCGGAACTTCTTGACTGCCTGAAGGATTGCAAGGACTTCGAGCTCATAGCTAAACCATTATTAATTCTCGGTCCGTCGTTTTTCTCGTGCTGTTCTTCCTCTTCCACCGCAGGGTAAACCTTTTCGTCTTCTTAATCTTCGTCTTCTGCCGACTTCAGGTTCGTCGAGAAAGAACAAATGCGGTCTGCCACGTCGTCAACCGTTCCAGATGAATTCAAATTGAGAATCTGGCACACAGCGATAAGGTCGGCTAGTTCTAGCTTTTGTGTGACTTCTTCCCTTTTCTAGAAATATTCGTCTGAATTCTTCTCGAATCCAAAACCAGTAAATGATCGCAGAGCCTTTCTGACTCTCCGCGGTTGGCCCTCATCTCCAAAAGAAATACAATGTCATGCCTTCATTGCCTTCAAATTACCATGCGTAATGTGATATTCGATTTCCGCAATGTCACCCAACGTTGCAGACATTTTGTAAATGTGCCAAACAAAATTGAATAAACCCTGTATATTACGTTTGAAATATTCGTCAAATAAATACGTTTCGTTTTGGTTTCTTTTTTATTTTCAAATAGTTTGCGTCTTACAATAATGTTTATTGTGTCTATTCTCTTTTTTCAACGTCGACAGTCAATCATCAAAATGTTACAAAATGAGGAAATACATAATTCAACAAATAATAAATAAAATATCTTCCTGCCAAGTTACTTTACATAAACGTTACAATATTATTGTATATATTTCCTCAATGAATCAAATCTAACATATAAATTTAAAATGAGTATTTTACTTAGATTTATACCAATTTACTTCAAATACAAAAAAAATATAACATTTGTCGGTCAAGCCGTATATAAAAAAAAGGTTGAATCTACCTGTCGCCCTTCCGTCGCTTCCTATATGAACAGCGTGCATTCAACGTCCCTTTCCCCGCAGCTCCAACGATGTCTTCTTTCTCCGTCTTCGTCTTACATTCGCTCATTCTTTATAATCATAAAAGTTTCAGTAATATCGCAGGGTATGTCTACTTTCCATGTTTCTCTTATGATCGTTGATGACTGACTGCCTGACGCTGTCGCATCGATGTATTGCGCAACTAAAATCCTACATATATAACTTATTTATTCTTCATCACATCACCAAACTAAAGATACACAATAAAGTTAACTTGTTGCTTACATATATACAATCATTCTTCATAAATCATATTTACTTAGTATTGGATACCAACGTAGATATCAAACTATAACGAATGTAGGAACACTTTCTCTCAATTGTTACTGTGGTATCAGAGGTACACATAAGAATACTTATTGAACTTGTTATGTGCAGCAAAATGTTGAAAAAGCCTGCACCAAGTAGGTCCAGGAAACGTACCAAGCAATCTGTAGCTGGACGTGCAGTTTGGAAAAGGAAGAAAGCAACAGAGTAAGTGCTCGCAGAAGAAAATATTAATTTTCAAACTAATTGTTTTTGTAGAATCATTTGTGAACAGCCGTGTGAACAACAACCCCAAAGTGATAATGTTCCGGCAGATATGAATATGATAAATGTAATGCATGACTATTGGTAAGTCATAATACTACTGTAATTGTATAATGAATGTTAGTACACGTCACCATACCAGCAGTAAAGCAAAATATTTAAAATGTAGCCAAATTTCACCCGGGCTTACAACAGCTTTTTGTACTTTCAGTGCTGCATTAGGCACAGCAACATGTGAAAGTTCCCAGTCTCACGAAGAAATTATTGATCCATGGGACCCAAGCAATGAGTATGAAAGGTATTACATTTCATTACAGCATATTTGTAATAGTTTTTAACGTACATAAAAATAACTATTACTTTAGTGTACATATATTTTGTAGCATAATGCATCATAAACTGGAAGAGGCCATAGATAAATCTGAAGAGCCTGTTGCTGCTATAACAGGAAATAGGATTGTTAACATTGGTTTTTTGCTGCAAAATGTATTACAAGTGCAATATGATCATGCCAAAAAATGTACATTTGGGCGCCTTGCTGTTCACAACGAGAAACGCTTTGGTTTGTTTTCGATTTTTACTTTGAAGTGTACATTTTGCAATAAGCTCTTTGGAGTTACCAGTGAGGAATCCGTCGATCCAGCTAATAATACCTTAGTTGCAATGGTTAATGTTTCGTATGTGCAAATGGAAGTACTTTCACTCAAACAAATGATGTCGTGAGTGTTTTAGATATACCCTCTATGGCATATCCTACATTTCGGACAATAGAGAATGCACTTGGCGATCACTGGAAAGAAAGTTTGTGGAAATCTATGAAGAAGGCGGGAGATGAAGAAAGAAACCTAGCTATTGAAAATAAACAAGTGTGTGATGGGACAGCATGGATCTATGTCTGTTGCGATGGTGGCTGGAGTAAAAGATCTTATGGACATTCATATAATGCATTATCAGGAGCGGTAAGAGCTATTTATATTTTGTGTACGATGTTATAATTATCTTTTTTCTAGGCTGTTGTGATTGGCAAAGAAACCGGAAAAGTGTTGTTTCTTGGAATTCGTAATAAATACTGTTGTATTTGCACACATGCAAAAAATAGGAACGTAGCTCCTGGGAAACATAAATGTTTTATGAATTGGAATTCTTCATCAACAGCAATGGAAGCAGATATCATTACAGAAGCCTTTAATAGCAGCATTTCCATGCATCGGCTTAAGTATTTAAAAATGATTGCGGATGGTGACTCTAGTGTGTTCAGCAGAGTTAAACGTGATGTAAGTTATGGCGCAGAAGTGGAAAAAGTTGAATGCATCAACCATTTAATTAAAAACTATGGCAAGGCATTATATAATGTAAAGAAGAACACAAACGTTCCATTGGCAGCGAGAAAGACACTGACAAATGAAAAAATTAAAAAACTCCAGCAAGTAGTAATGTATGTTGCTAAAATAAATGATGATCCAGAGGATTTAAAGATGGATATGGAGAATTCTGTGTACCATGTATATGGAGACCATTTGAATTGCAGCAGCCGTTACTGCAATATTATTGGCCATCTTGATGTAATTCAAAAAACGAGGCTTTTAGAATCTGGATTATTATTCTACTTAAATGGTCTGTATAATTTAATTTGTATATAAATTTTTTCTATAGGCCTTCTCCTACCAGGTGCCCTGGAACCTCTAATGACTAAAGCTCATAAACTAATAGCTTATGAAAATAATAATAAGGCCGAATCATTTATGTCATTGCTTGCCAAATATAATTGCGGAAAACGAATTTATTTAATACAAAGAAGATCTTTTGAAATCAGAAGTATATTAGCTGCATTACAATATAATATGGGTAATATCTTTTGGCCAGACAGTACAAGTTATCATTTCCTTCTATTTAGGGCCACAATGGCAAACTGATGCCCTGCAAGAGCTGGTAGGTATCAGTCCTGGTCATTATTTCTTGAAAAGGTTGAAACATCATGAGAAGAGAAGATGTAACAAACCCAAACAAGGGAGGAAGAAACAACATCTTCTTTTTAGTGCGGATGAGGAGTATGGTCCAAATGCCGCGGAAGCACTTCTAAGTGAAGAGGAATTTAAGTCTGAATACCGAAGGAAAATGAAAACATTACAGGTTTCTTGTTTTTAGCTCATTAGCTCTTAGTTTTAGCTCATCTGTAAAACTTTTATTTTATTTATAGGATATATGACATGATCTAGAGAATATTTCTATCAAAAACTTAGTTTTACTAAGAATTTAGTTCGTAGGAATGATGGGAAATTTTTATTTATTTTTATTGACCGTAAGTCAAGACTACAGATTTAATCATAACGACCGCTGAGATACGGTCTTGCAATCTATAATTCTTTTACGTCTTTGGTTGGGGGTTACGGTGAAATATTTCAACTTTCCCAATGCCTTGCTCACATGTTCTTCTTCTTCTTACAAAGTATACGGAGTTATTGTGTATGCGCTTGATCTTGCTATAGTTACCCACTATTTTCTTTTATAAATAGCTCAAAACTATGTAGAAAGCTTTACAAGAAGTTTGTCTGGCATTTTTCCTTTTTATTTAGTTGCATGCTGCATCGATTGCATTATATTTACATGAATTAATAATTTTTACAAGTGCTTTGTTTAATTAGGTTACGCAAGAACAGCAATGGCAACTCGCCATTGCCACCATTGGGCAATTTAATAATGATTTGTATAAGCAAGAAAGGGCTTGCCGCTTGACTGCATCTAACTTTGGGTCTGTGATTAAAAGAAAAGAAAATACATCTTGCTCGCCATTACTAAAGAGAATGATGTATTCACATTTTACCAACACTGCGATGGAGTACGGCAGAAGGTGTGAAAAAATAGTAAGACACAGATTTGAGGAGTTGTTGCAAGTACTTGTACATGATGCTGGTTTATTTGTTGATGTTGATCATGGCTACTTGGCGGCTTCACCTGATGGTACAAATACTTTTGCAAATATTATTGTGTATTATTCTAATTATCATGTTTTGAAGGGCTGATTGGTGAAGATGCTATTATTGAAATAAAGTGTGCATATAATTTGCATCTTAAAAAGCAGACAATTGATGAGGCAATAAGAACAAATAGGAATTTTTATTTGAAATTTAATGCACATGAGACACCAATTCTAAAGGAAAATCACAATTACTTTTATCAGGTAGCCGAAATTCCCATACTATAGCATTATCAGTTATAAAGTCGTTTATTATTATATTACTATGCCTATAATACTTTCACTATTTTTTAGATACAAGGGCAGCTCAATATAACTAGACGAAACTTTTGTTATTTTGTCGTTTACATAGATGATGATTTTCCCATTTTTATTCAAAAGATATATCGTAATGAACAGTTATGGAAGGAAAAAATGCTGCCCAAATTAAAGAGCTTTTACTTTGGATGCTTTTTGCCAGAACAAATTCAACACTATACAAAGACAAACATACAGTGCACACATGAAGTTGCAAGTTTTTAGAGAGAAAGGACAAATATGAAGATGACAATAGGACCGCTGACCAGTCATTGCAGGCTGACGAACACATTGCTATAAACTTTTCCCCATGATTATTTTCAAAAATTTATGAACTTTTGATTCAACTATTAATTTGTAGGCAACTTTAGATTTTTTACATTTTAAAAAATTGTTAAACTTTTTGTATATTGTATTATGAATGAATTTATGTTTTGACTAGCGCAGTTCGAGGGAGCCGTTGGACCTACTGGGTAATATGATTTATAACTGTTATTATTGTTATTATTTCTTTATTGAATGCATTTAGGCTTTTGTTTAGATTGTCAGATTTTCTATATATATATATTTTTATTAGTTCATATATAAATGACAAAGATAGTTTTTACGTTTCAAGTAAATTTTTGGTTACGTTACATTCTGGAACGTTTTGGATTTCAGGGTTTTTTTTTACATGTGGTATCGCGCATGTGTTAGACATTTGTTCGGTCTGACAGATTTGTCTGTTTACATTAGAGGTTGTTTATCAGGGGTGAAAGTGAAAAGCATCTTTGCAATTTATTAGATATAATTTAGTCCGCGAGTCATTAGAGGACGTTTGCATTTGCTTTGCGGTCAATACCAGCAAATTATTTTACCTCTTTGTGTAAGTTTGTTTTGCACAGTTCTTTATACTTAATAAAGAATAATTTTTTTTTTTTTTTTATTAAACATTTTATTGACAATTGAGATTTTTATTTATAATAAACACTTTCGCCTTTACTCTTTTACTGGCGCTGTATAAATGTAGGAGTATTACTACCGCGTTTTCCCATTGGAAAACCGGAGAATAAGTTAACCGACTGAGCATCAAAGTTGGACAGTGTTGTGGTGAATAGTGGTTCATCTTCATTCTAACCCACTATTCATAGAAACATGTACACGATCGTCCTGTCACAGTGTGTGTAGACGAAGAGGAGACTGCACTCCACAGTCTCTGCAATTGTGGTGCCTTAGCAAGGACAAGGTTTGTACTACTATTATTCAACGACTACTTCGAGAAAGTTCTAGCAATGGTAGCAGGAGATATAAATATTGCGCTGTTATCGGTGACTCGAAGTTAGATGATTCGCGATAGCGAAGCCAGTCAAATCGAAACATTTAAAATTAAGGAGTTTAAGTGCTTTCTTTTGACTTTTCTTTGTATTTGTATATACTGAAGTCTGTAAATAAATCAAGTTAATTTGTCAATTATGTTGTTTCTGTAAACCTGAACTTTCTTTTTAATCCTCGAAAAACGTTACAATAATATTGCGATAATGGCTTCTGCGATTCAAGTGGCACTTATGTACATGGTACACTAAATTCTCCAATAGCAATCATTAAATCTTCTGGATCTTTGTTTATTTTTGCATATTTTGTAAACTGAGTATTGGAAAAGACGATGTTGTGTGCTCTGTTTTTTAACTGTAAAACAAGTTGAACCAAAAAGGTAAATGAGATAGCAGGACGTGTTTGTACATTTATTAATTTCCTTTTGTGCCATTTTTACTTCCAAAATGTTTATATACATATGCTTCTATTGTTTACTTCTACCTGCATATATTTAATTGGATAGTATACATACATTTGATTCCATTGTAGTCAACATTTTCTTTCTCCTTTTTGTCTACTTCATATTTTATAAGACCGGCTTTGGACATTTTATAAAAGAAAAAGGAATACATTTTTATGTAAAATAAAAGTAAAGTCACAGCATTCTTTGCTTGTATTCTATATTGCACAATGTAGAATTAAAGGATTCGGTCAGCACAAGAACGAGCTAGGTGACAATTCGGCATTAAATAACATAGTTTTTAAAAACACTTGCAGTAGACAACTTACGATACATTACATCAAAGATCATTTTTAAATTTAAGCGTTAAATTTTCAAGCGCCATCTTTTGGGAAGATGCTAAAGGTTACTTGCTTTGCTCTTTCCATATGTTCTTTACAGATTGCTTCTTTATCCCCAAAATCTTATTTCATGGGTTTTGTAAAAATTAAGATTACTTTGGAGTTTCTGAAAACTTTATATTAATAGCCTAGGTCCTACAATTGGCCTAAGACTAATCTTTTTATTTTTTTCAAATTGTGCAAATTGTGAATGAAATTAAAAAAGGTAAAATTGCTTAGGATAATTGTGACAACAGTTGGATTGTTTTCGGTTTTGAAAACATTACTTTTTCTATTTGTATAGGTCAAAACCCATGAATTTGTATTTCGTACCGACTTCGTGCTCTCTACTTTATCATAGCGCCCGCTTAACCTACGAAGTCGTATATTTTGACAGTTTCATACATACAAATCATAATACAAATAAATAACAAATGTGATTGACATTATCAAATGTCATTTGGATTTACGTTTACGGAACAACAAACACATACTAATATACATATATGCGTCTTATTCTATCAAAATTTCAAAATAACCTAGATTGACTTTTCAAATGAACACACGTTATATGCCATTACACCAGAAATTCTTAGAAAAGTTTTCAATAATATAAAATAATTTATCTGTCCAAACCCAATGGAGAACACTTTGAACATATTTGTTTTTCAAGCAGGGAAGTTATTAGAAATCAAAAACACCTGTTATACTATATAGTAATCAGCACACACGTTTTTATTAGTTAAGACACATTACAACAATCTTGACAAGTACTGCCATCTATATTTAGTCATATATCCTAATAAATAATTGTTTGATATGACCAACACTCCCACTATCAAAACATTATTTAGATTGCAACTATACTTAAACTATTTAACAATGTATGATGTTTTACGGCATTTAAACCCTTCGTTAACATATCTGCAACCATCACATCTGTTGACATATATTCAACATTTACCCGGTAACTTATTTTACAATCAGAATCACATTTCCTTTTAAAAACCCACTTATTGTCCACAATTGTCACATTACTAGGTCTATCCACTATCTCCCATGCATCACTTTCATGAAAAGCCTGCAGCTCTTCGGTCATTGCTTCATGCCACTTACCTGCATCGTGTCTGGCCATTGCCTCCTCTATAGAAATTGGATCGTCTTCCATTTTATTGTTTGTGTTTGTACACATGTAAAGTAAGTAATCATCGTGCCTTTTTGGTTTAGGTTGTCTTTCTGACCTTCTAACTTCATCAGGTATCTTTCTTTCTTCAATTTTATTGACACTCGAGTCCCTTTTCGGTATATATTCTATATCACTATCTTCTTCTTCACTGTCAGTGCTGAGACTCGTACTATTTGTAACATTAAAGAAATTTTCATTCTCTTGATTGTCACTTTCTGGTTCTTCTCCCACTGAATTTGTGATTTCTCCATTATTCACAATAATTTTTACTTCTTCTTTTTCTTCAAAAATTACAACATCCCTACAGATAAATACGTCATTTTTGTCAGCATCATACAGTCGATAGCCTTTGGAAGTTTCACTGTAACCAACCAAAAACATTTCCTTATATTTTTTATCCCATTTGAGTCTTTTTTGTTTAGGAATATGAGCCATCACTTTACTTCCATAAACTCTTAAATTGCTTATATCATGTTTATTACCCGTCCACATTTCAAATGGTGTTTTTCCATCAAGACCACTGGCTATTGTTCTATTTCGAAGATACATTGCTGTGTTCACAGACTCAGCCCAGAACTTTTTGTCCAAATTTGCATCAGATACCAAACACCTAGCTTTTCAGTGTGTTTCAGCATTCCAGTGTGTATGACACTGATGTTTGATGCAAAATACCAACCCTTTTCAGAAAGTTTTCAAAATCATAGCTACAAAATTCTTTACCGTTATCACTTCTAAGAATTTTTATTTTCATGTCAGTTTGATTTTCCACTAAACATTTAAAAACTTGGAAACTTTTTAGAACTTCGTCTTTGGTTTTCAAAAAATATATAAAACACATTTTGCTATAATCATCTTTAAAAATAAGAAAGTATCTGGCCTTACCAATTGATTGTACTACCATGGGACCACAAAGATCTGCATGTATCACTTCTAAAATAGCCTTTGCTCTAGAGCCTTGATCTGGAACAGCTCCATTTTTCATTTTTATTAAGTCCTTTTGGTTTACGTGACCTAATCTTCTATGCCATACTTCTCCAGTAACCGCAGGAGTTGCTAGTAAATCATGTTTATTCGTTTTTAACTTAGTTATAAACATTGTCTACTAATTCTGCAATACCAACTAACTGTCCTTGATTGTTGTAAATTTTACAACTATCAGATGAAAAATTCACTTTATTACCATTGTTTATCAGCTGACTCACTGATAACAAATTCGTAGCAAGTTTGGGAACACAAAGAATGTGTTTAACTGTAATATCAAAGGTATTTTTGCCAACGATTGTTGTGATATCTACACTCCCAGCACTTTCTACATTAATTTCGGTCTTATCTGCTGTAATAATAGTGTCACTTTCAAAATTTTCTTTAACATTCTTTAACCAATGTTTATTTGCCGTCAGATGCACACTTGCACCTGAGTCTACGTACCATTGATCTGTTGTGAACTTGTTTGCATTTAAAAATATTGCACTAAATGTACTTTTTGCACCAGAATTGGGACAATTACTTTTATAATGACCCTTTTTCTTGCATCTGTAACATTGAATGTTTTTCACCGCTGTTTTTGAGGTTAACGCAGTGTTGCCGACGGAGATTTTTTTTATTCCCTTAATGCACCAACATATTTAGATTTTATTTTAGAAAGACGAAATGAAAACTATTTTGGTATGAGTTATGAATCTACTCCTTATCCTGATGCAAGACCAAGGATGTCGTATTCAATGCGTAGATCGATCAGTCTTGAAGATTTAAGAATTACAGATCCATATGAAAGTATAAGGCAGGTGCATATGTCTCAAACTCCTCTCATGAAAATGGGTTAGCGGAGAGATCGGCTACAGGCAGAGCCAAGACCAAAAACCCAATATCAACATACTAGAATGGCAGAACTAAACAATAATTTTTACGGGAACTTGCCTGGACCTATTTTTTGGCAAAAATATCCAAATGAACAGGATATAAGAAAGCAGGAAATTGAGAATTTTCAAAAATTTAAATTAAGCGATTCTGATTTGCATACATGCACAACGGCATTGCAGGTTGCATAATACACTCTATTAAAAGTGTATACATTAATATTATTTATTTCTGTTATAAGTAAATAAAACGGAAGGTATAGATAAGATTATATTTGCAATAAAAGGGTAATTTTAATTTGAAGAATAATACAAAAAATATCAATAAAGTATATTATTTCACATAACAATAAAAAGTATAAAATAAATAAAAGATTTCGTATAATAATAAAATAAAGCATGCAAAAAATAATCAATATATTTGATATTACATTTAAATAAATTAACAAAATATATAACATGTTTACTTAATATTTTTAATCCCATTTTGCATCGAACTCTTTAAATAAATCATTATCTAGTTCAAATGTGTAACAGTTATCTTTCATAAGTGATATTACATTTAAATAAATTAACAAAATATATAACATGTTTACTTAATATTTTTAATCCCATTTTGCATCGAACTTTTTAAATAAATCATTATCTAGTTCAAATGTCTAACAGTTATCTTTCATAAGTGCCTTAGAATGTAGAATGCCATTCAGTGTTTCAGTTGATAATCTATTTCTATGTTTGGTTTTATTTAAATTGATTTGAGAGAATATTCATTCTACTGTCGCACTGGAATGTGGCAAACTAAATAAATTAAAAACAAGTTTACACAATATAGGACACAAAGGCATATCGTTCCCGAATTTAAGGCTAGAAATTGTTTTCCAAAATTCATCAATCGTTAGTCCTGTAAATTGAGATAGGTCTCTAGTTCTAAAAATGCGTCATTCTCTATCTATTTCATTTAATAGATGCCCTATCAAATTTGGAAAATTAAGTGCTAAAGGGGCTAATGATTCGTGTTTTTTTGATATTACATCGATTGGGGAAATCATTTCCATTTGTTTTAAAATAATGACAGACCTATTTCTATTGTCCAACCTCTTGTATATCTGATGGCATCCCTCAATTAAAAAATCTAAACATTGCCGTCTGAAACTGGTTAACTGATTTATAGTTAGCGTATGTGTATTATTAGCAAGTATGCCCATCACAAAGGGTCCTAAATAAATTAGGACTAGATCCACAAAATTATCTGGGTTTCTATACTCGACATTTTCAATTGGCGTTCTATCCAAATAAGTTCTTTTTAAATAACAATCCAATAGTGATTTTAACACAGTTTCTACATTTTTATGTAATACGTGGATTTTAATGCCTTCAGATTGCATCTCTATATTTAAATTTGTAAAGAAAGGCAAAATATAATCCAGAAAATGGAAATATAATATTACGGTGGGATCTTGGAGACGATTTGATATGTTTTGTACAGTCACATTTTTGTCAGTTAATTGTGCATTTAGAAAATACAATTTTAAAGCGTCATATTGTTCTAAGAATCTCCTAACAACTAACAATAAGGATAACCATCGAGTTTGCGAAAGCTGTAACATTTTGTGTGGCTTTAATGCTAAGAATTCTTGAAATTCTATGAATTCTTTAGTAGCTATATTGAAAATAACTATATATGTCTCTCACAAGATCTTCGATAAAGGGAGGTAGCTTTCCACATGCATAACTTGCACATAAGTTAAAAGAATGGCAAACACATTTTATTATAAATAAGTTTGGAATATCTGCTCTTAACTTAGTTGACAATGAATTGTGTATGCCCATCATTGCACTTGCGCTATCGGCCGCGAAGCCTATCAGGTTTTCTTTATAAGGAATATTATATTTCGAAAAATATTCCGTGATACTATTATATAATGCTTCTGCTGTGCCACTGGGTACCTTTAGCAGTCCAAAAAACAAATCTTTTATGTGTGTTCCATCAAATATTCTCGCCACTAGCGCTAAATGCTTGATGGATGCTTTGTCGGTGGATTCATCGACAATTAACGAAAATTTATTGGATCTTAATAATTTTATCGTTTTCTCAAAACTATAAGAACCGATTACATTATTAACTATAGCAGTTGCCTTCGTACGATTATTTGCGATATCAGAATCAGTAAATGTGGTTCTTATGATTTCAGATAAATGATCTTAAGCTATTAAAAGAAATATTGTGTTCCACAGCAAAAGCAGCTATTTTTATTTCGGCGGTTTTAAATTTTTTTTCCAAAGTAGTATTTTGCATTAAGGATGCCATGTCAGTCAAAGATTGCTGTTTGGTAACAGAACTAGCTAATTTTATATGTGTTTTTCCTTGTGCGTGTTTTAAAATTTCCGATTTGCCACATATAAAATCTTTTTTACATGTCTTACAGTATGCGTAGATCTCCCCTTTTTTGCTGAGTTGTAACCAGTTTTTAAATTGCGGATCCTGTTCCCACCGAGTATTATATTTCTGTGTATAAGATTTTTTCTTCCTCTTTTTTGGAATATTCCGTGCTTCCTCAGATGAAGATGGTGAGGATAATTGCGATACATCTTTTACAGAAGACGGGCCAGGGGTTGATGACATATTCTATCTTTTCTATACAAAACTATAATATACAAATTTTAATTAATCGTTGACTAAGAGAAAATCTAAAATATTTACCTTTTTGAATTAACACTATGTAAAACTTTCAACTTGCTTAAAAAAAAATTTATAATAAATAACTATACAACTTTAAAATTGAAAAAGTGGTTTATACGCTTGTGATTCCCCTAAGCATACCATCTTATTGTACTGAAGTTTTCGTCCTAAATATTATTGGAAACTTTAGTAGCATACAAATTCATGCTTCGAGACATTAGATGTCGCTTTTATCTATATTTATAAATAATAACCAGCTTTTGTGGTTTTATTACGTACCGTTTTATATATTATGGGAATAGATAAAATTCCCTAGATTTTGAACCAATTTGAGCAAAATTCCCTTTTTCCCTAACAACACTGGAAATTCCCAAGATCTAGGGAAATTTCCCTACCATTGGCAACAGTGGGTTAACGTCTGCTGTCTGTCTGAACTACTATCAGTGCCGCCAACTCTACCACCACTAGAATTCCATTTCTTAGGGTTTGCATTTCGAAATTTACCAATAAACGCGTTTCCTGCTTTATCGTCCTCGATCATGTCCAATAACTTCGTTTTAATGGAATCAGCTGTTATGACGATGCCGGAATGCTCTATCGCCATAATCATCGGAGAATATTTTTCGGGCAGTCCAGCTAACAGTAAAGAACCTATCCACTCGTCGTTTACTGCAAAACCAGTACTATTCAGCATCTGTGCGGTTTCAACTATCCTATTGACATATGCCGCCATGTTGTCTAAATCTTCTAGCCTCGTTGAAATCAGCAATCTAAGCAAACTTATTTTTCTAGCAAATCCATTATCATCGAGCATATCTTTGAGAGTTTTCCAAAGCTCTTGAGCCGTCGAAGCTCCTCTGATGTGTATATAAAGTCTTGTATCAATAGTTAAAATAAGTTTCGCTTTCGCTTGGTTTGCTATCGTCGTGTCGGTTTCGCTTCCATCGATGCACGCTTTCAGGCCATCAATAATCAGGAAGTTCTCCGCGGCAAACGACCACTCTTGATAGTTTCCGCGTCCCATTAACTTGGGCACTGACGCGATTAAACTGTTTGCCATTGTCCACTATCTTGTATCAAGAAAAATTCTAGGAACCTAGGCAATCTTACTGCCTGGGCCCATAACCTGTTTTTCAGGCAGGGAAGTTATTAGAAATCAAAAACAGCTGTTATACTATATAGTAATCAGCACACACGTTTTTATTAGTTAAGACATATTACAACTATCTTGACAAGTACTGCCATCTATATTTAGTCATATATCCTAATAAATCATTGTTTGATATGACTAACAATATTGCTATGAACTTTTCCCCACAAATATTTTGAAAAGTTTAATTATTTATGAATGAATTATGTATTATTTTGAATATTTGTATTTGACTAGCGCAGTTGGAGCTAACCGTTTGCATGTGGACGATTTTTATAACTGTATTTTTTTATACGGAGCCTGCGTGCTTCATGTGGACTAACCAGACACAAATGTGCAGTGTAGTAAGAAAGGTGTGCTTATTTAAAGATAAATCTTTATCTTTGTTTTAGTAATTTCGGTTTTTCTTTTTGATTTAATTGTGGATTGTGGTTGAGTATATCATTACCTATTTATTTACGAGTTTGTGAATCTCGTAATTGATTATTAATACTTCCCAGTCAGCCAATGTACATTCTAAGTACGTCTTATGTACGTAATTGTAGGATGTAACTTACGTCTTATGGACGTACATTAAAATACATAGTATGTCCATAAGACGTATTATGTACGTACATTTTCCGCAAAAATGTACGTTCAGTGTACGTACATGCAGTACATATTATGTACGTACATTCACTACAAATTATGTACGTACATTCAGTACGTCTTATGTACGTATAGTGCTCCAGAGCAAATAACTGAAAGCACTAGTTCTTTTTTCCACTGAATACATTTTTTAAAAAACATGGCAATTTGAACCTGTAAAAAAAGTCCCTTAAGTAAAGATTTGATTTGTTTTGAATACGATTGAAATTTTATCCCATCCCATCCCTTCGGTGGACACATTCATATAATCCATCATTAATTTAGGAGATCCTTTTTAATAATAAAGATATTTATCATTTAAAGTATTAAAAACAACCATTCGTGAAGAAAAGACATATATATATATATATATTATGTCTATATATTTGACTTAAATCTCAACAAATTTACAAGTTTGCACTTACAAATAACCACTTAAGCCTAATGGATACATGATTTATAGTAATTAGTATACTGCTACCAAATGTTCACCAGCAGATAATAAGTTTGCAGAAGAATGGCATATTATTTGTTTTTATTATTCATTCTATCTTTTGATCTCCTTAACCAGGTAGCGATTGCATTCTCTGTTTTTTTTTTGTCCAAAGATGCATTTACTTTCTCAGCAGCAACTAGAAAACCATAACTTACATGGTAACAAATTTCAGCTCAAAGGCTTATAAATTATATAATTATTGCAACTACTTAAATTCTAATTTGCATAATAAAAAAACTTACGGATTATAACTTTGGCAATTGGTAATTTGCTAAATTCGTGTTTTCCTCTCCTTCCCAGCCAACTGTACTGACTGGCCAATTCATTTGAAATAATCACTATGAGGATCCTTTTAACAAACTCGTAAATATTATTTCCACCTATTTTTGATAATTCTGTGACCTAAAACAAGCAATACAAAGTTTATGGAAAGATATGAAAGAAAAAAAATTAATTACTCACAGATATAGTAAAATTCTCCTCATTATTAACAAATTCATTAAAGTCTTTGAATTGGTTCATTGTATTTATTGGCAAATCGAAACTGGAAAATATAGACTGTCCACGATCATCTTCTTGTTTATGAGACACATTATTTCTATCAATTTGTTTTTCTAAGTCGTTAATGCGTGTTCTGATTACATGTTGTTGTCTTAAAATTTCTTTTAGGAATCTCTTAACATCAGGGCAGCAACTACAGGAATTATCATTTTTCAAGCTTCCCGATGCAAATTCTAAATTGTTTCGCTGAGCAGACCGAGGGGTTTGCCCGAGTTCACTTACATTAGCGACCACATTCTGAGATACTAAAAACAATATAATTTCACATCTACTTGTCCATCTTATGTGCATAATAAACAAATTTTACCTAAAATAAGTGCTTCTTTTGACGTTTCAGTTCTAGGACTGTCTGGAAAATCTTCTACCTCCAAATTACCAGATGTTGGCACCAGCTCTTCATTAATTCCTAAAAAAATCATCTTTGATTTGATTTGATTTGATCTTCAACCACTGATGGGACTATTTTATATCACCTACTACAAAACTGCATAAATACTGAATGAACAAAGGTAATGATTCAATGATTTTTGATGAGATTTTATGAAAAATATTATTCCAGACTCCTTATTATGAAAAGAGTAAAAAATATTGGCTGTGGGGATAGATCGATCTCAAAAACAAAAATAAAACAACTTTACTTGATAATCCACTACAGGTTTTCTTAAGTGCGGGAGGTGGTTTCACATAAACATTATTATCTGATGATTCTTCATCTGATGAACTGAAATGTTTGAAAATCCTTCTTCTTTTTATATTATTGCTCGCCTCGTCTTCTGTCGTATTAAGGTCACTTGTATCCTCGGCCTTTCTGGACTTGACACGAGCCACTTCATAACTATCTATAAGAAAAAAATTGTCTTATAACAAACATGCAACAACACATTTACCTGGACCAGTTTAAAAAAAAAAACAGAGCTTAAGGTCATACCTATGCAGTTTATGACATTCAACAATAAAAAACTCACCATAAGTTGCATTCCTAAATATTGTAATTTTGTGACTTGGCCAATGGGTGTTCAGCAATCCTGATTTAATAGCCTGAGCAATTTTGTCAGGCGGTAAAGGTGGCCAATAACATTTATCTTTATTGTGGATCCAGCAAGTTGGTACAACATTTACTGTGTTATCACCAATAAATTTTACTACTGACCATGTGACACTTTCTTGAGTAGCCATTCTTTTACTTCTAGAAAAACTTAATACCTATAACTAAGTTTCAGCAGTGTATGTACTATATTTACAATATAATACTACATAATACTATGTAAATTCAAATATTTAAAACAATTTTGGATATGTACAAATAATTTTTTAGTAAATTTTACAAGTTTCAGAATTTAGTGATGCAAATTGCAAATTTGACATTAGACTAGGTTTCTTTTTACAAGTATTTAAAGAATCCAATTTTACTTGTAGGTCTGGTTTGGCCAATTTTTTTACCTAATTTTTAATTCTTATTAAAATAAGAAAAAAACGCGGGTGGATTATCAGTTTTACATTCTTATTTTTTAATTCTTAAAAAGTTCCATTTAAATCTCATTAACATTTTAAAGGCTACAAAGTAAGGCATTGGCATCCTGGTCTAAGTTTGTACAGTGAATCTGTTGTAAAGTTGAAAAACATAAATATACAAAATTAAGTGGTATGGACTAATGAAAATACAATATATTTGTTTCCATATGACATTTTAAAGCATTTACACACAACCTGATCAACATTCCAGGATTTTATAGAACTATGGTGACTTACTAAATAAATCCCTAATTCAGAAGATTCACAAGGCTCTGTAAAGAAATTTTCTTTAATCAAAAACTCCTCACCAACTACAAAACTCTGATTATTGTTTCCCTGGATAATATTTTTTACACAAATAATAGTACCATTACTTAAAGAACAACAATTATTTGGATCAAGTATGCCTAAACTGAAATATTTAAATTTTATTTCCATATATTGATGGCAATAAGAACATGGAAAATCTAAAATAGGTCCACTAAAATGTTTTTTATTGAAAATGGGAAAATGAATGGCACTTGTATTTCCATTGGATACATTTACTTCTTGTACTCTATTTATTAGCTGTTGAAGGGGCTTTTCTTGTTTCCTTATATGTTTCTTTAAAGTTTGCATATAATTTTCAAAAGGAAACGCACTAAATTTGTCTAATGGACCAAATTCTCGAACATCATTTGTTATATGCAATAAATTATGAATGTTATGTGAAGCATATTCTGCACCATATAAGGCAATAAATCTTTCAACAAAATAGTGCAATAATTTTTCGGCATAATCTATCTTACCTATATGAATTTCAGATGATAAAATTCTAACAGCAACATGCAAAGACAAAAAATGAATGTACTTATCTCTGGGTAAACCGGACTTTAAAACTATGGGACCCGTATATAATAAGAATTGACGGAATTCAGTTGCCTTCCATCTTTTATATTCATTTAAATCTCTAGGCTTTCGGTTGAATTCAACTGGCACATTTGGAGTATGACTAATAAGTAAATCAGATAAATGAGACACTTGCCTAGAAGATAGTTTTGTTCCAGGCTTTCCATTTAACCAAAGTGATATTAATTTTTTTACAACCCCCAAGCAAATTAAATGCATATAGTCAATGGGGAATGATTTAACCATATCAACTGTAGGAATATTCTCAATAATTGAAGTACCCGTATGGTGTTCTTCTTGCAGTTTATTTCTAAACTCAAGATCGGAGCGAAGCTTTAAATTATTTAGTTGTGGAAAACATACTCCATTAATGTATGTTCCTTCAGTATAGCATTTCGTGCATGACATATAGCCTGAATGACCTTTTGTAAATTTGATGAATGATTTGGCTGGTGCATCACATATGAAGCCCTTGACTTTAATGCTACATTGAGAACCTTCATAAACAAAACCGTTACATAATATGATTGCTTCATTAACAAAATCAGCTAGGTAGAGATTTGCATCTTTCGGTTTACTATTTCCATGATATACCCCTATAATACCAACTTCTTTTTCACCATAGAGAGTACATAAGATGGGATAAAACTGGCTACTAGAGCTTGATGATAGAGGTAAACCATCTATGTTTATTAAAATTTCAATGGGCAAAAAAGATGAGTATGGATACACTTTTTAATAGTTTTTTTAGACATGACTCCAATCCAAAATGGTAATATTTACCAGGGTTGAAATCTTTCAAAAAACTTGTACGAGGAGTTTGTAACAATATTCTAGCATCATTTGGCAGCTTAGGAAAATATGGTTTTAGTATTTTCAAAAGGTCATTACTAGCTATATGGGTAATATTATGATTGACAGCCCATTCTGAAAGCTTAGAACCCAATTGTATACTTGGTGCTGATTGACTGCTGATATTAACCATTAATAATGCATTTTCATTGGGTTTGGGTTCTACTATTTCAGTGGCATCAAATAACTCCCGCTCGTTACAACTACTGCTACCAGTGTAGGAATAATCGGGAAGCGATTCTAAAGAGTTACTACTACCGAGGCTAACACTAGTTCTTAAACCCAAATCTTTATAACCACTTGAAGTACTCGAACTTGCCTGATGCTCTGTTTGCAAACTATTCAAAATTTCATTTGGAGGTGCTTTATTCAGAGATGCTTCAAATATTCTCACACTTTTAACAGCTTTTTTCAAATGTTTACTTATTTTTGATCTATCCATAATAAAATATTTTTACTTGCCGTGCTACAGAGATAAATCACTCACTATTAGTTATAGTTTTGAAACAAAAAATCACAAACGTATTATATTCGATGCACAAAACGGGAAGCTTCTTTGCCGAGACGCTATCACAGAAAAAGAAAGGTTAGGTTATTTTCAAGTTATTTCGCTCGCTTTTCAGAATTGACATTTGACAACGCCCACGGCCCACAGACCAGAAAAATACTGGCTCGGTCTTTTGCCACAGAGTAAAGAACTTTAGGTTTTGCATTTACGACAAACGTCGTGTGGCGACGCAGTCTGAACATAGGTATCTCGCTTTTCTTTTCGTGTTAAAAAAAGAGAAAATGACGTCCGAGACTTCCCTGATATGCGCCAGCTTTTTCTTGTGGACGCATCGGTAATTGACACCTGATGCATCAGATTTTACGGGAGAAAATAAATATTCGAGTTTAAAATATATTAAAGAGGAAATATACTAACATACGGTGATATTCCTTAAAAATGAAAATATATAACGTTACTATATTATAGTATGCAGTTTAGTCCAAAAGCCGCTATAAAAGTACATCCATAAGACGTTGGGAAAGTACATACATAAGACGTTGAAAAAGTTACGTACATAAGACGTTAAATTTAGGTACTTGGACGTAAAGACCTAATATGGCCCTAAAATGTACGTCTTTTGTACGTACAGTGCTGTTTGGGTTTCTTACACACCGTGTCTCGATTTGATGAACATATTTTTTACGTAAGTAATATATTATTAAAAGATATCTTATTATTATTATTATTATTATTATTATTATTATTATTATTATTATTATTATTATTATATTTAAAAGAGTTAAATACTGTATTTTCTAATTGTATTATTATTATCGTATTGATTTAATCTTAGTTATTTGATATAAATGACAAAGAAGATTTTTTTAAATTTCTAGTATAAAAAAACATTTCTGTAACTGTAAAATTTTAGTACGCTTGGGATATCAAGGGCATATTTTTTCATGTGGTTGCACATGCGTTAGAGTTTGTTTCGGTCTGTCAATTTTGTTTATTTTGATTTTGTTTCTTGTGGGAGAAATTAAAAAGCATCTTTGTAATTTATTAGTTTTAATTTTGATCGGAAGTCACTAAGGGTTTTGATCGTATGCTGCGGTCATTACCATGCGATATTTTTACCTTAATAATATTGTTAAATGAGGCAATATTAGTCTTTATACTTTATAAAGATTTTTTAAATTTTTTTAAATTTTTGTAAAAGATTCATTTAAAGTTTATTGTGTGTATTTTTTAAATTTGACCTTTTTTCTTTTGTGCTTATAAGTAACTCAAAGACATTATTACTATTTTTCTCAAATAAATTTTGAGTGGCGCCTAAATATAATATTAATTCAATTGTGTTTTCCACTTTTCCGATTGGAACCCTGAGAGAAAAGCAGTCCCATTTTGAAAATAAACCGACTGATTATCCAAGCTGGACAGATTGGTTGTGAATTGTGAATAAGCAAATTTCAAAATCACAGTTCATAGCAATATGTTGTAAATATTGTTTATAATCTTGTATGTTTTATAACGTGTGTTCATTTGAAAAGTCAATCTAGGTTACTTTGAAATTTTGATAGAATAAGACGCATATATATTAGTATGTGTTTGTTGTTCCGTAAACGTAAATCCAAATGACATTTGATAATGCCAATCACATTTGTTATTTATTTGTATGTATGAAACTGTCAAAATATACGACTTCGTAGGTTAAGTAGTAAATTTTAATTTACGACATACTTCAAAATGTTCTCAGTAAATCACATGCTACTAGATTGACAGAAGGGGGTGCACTTCTGTGGTGATAATTATTATACCTGGTCTCCTTATTGAACGGGTACGGTTTACCTATTTGCAACGTATGAATCAAGGGGCCGTATTGACTATAAATTAGGGCCCTATAATATAATAATAAAACGCTTTTAATTTCAAGTATATAATAAAAAATATCTGTACATTGGGTTTATATACAAAGAAAAAATTACAAATCGTGTGGCAACATGTGTAGTGGATACATATAGATATTTAAAGCTAATTATTTGTAATACACAATAAAATTTTTATGTGTCACCGCATTTCATAAATCATCTGTGATTGAGTCCTCTTGCAAATCGGTGTCTGTGTCTGAATCGTATTGCAAATTTATAATCAAAGGTGCTACTATTTTGTACATGCGCATATATTCGTCCTCTTTTGCTATTGCGTGTTTAACAGCATTTTTCCAATTTGTGTTACACTGCTTTCACTAAATTTCGGTGTTTGATTTGTTCGTCTTATGGTATTTTTCAGTTGGGCCCATATCAATTCAATGGGATTGAAAATGCAATGGTATGGTGATAAACGCAAAATTATATGTCCTGCTTCTTTGGCTCTGTTATCCACATAATAATCCTTTAAATATTCTTTTGTCTTCATCACCCCTATTAATTGTTTTTTTTTGTATAATGATCCACAAAATATAAATCATTTGCTTCTAAAAATGTTTTAATATCTTTCTTATTATTACATTTTGTAGGAACTTTGGTTTGCTGTCGAGAATGATATGGAGCGTTGTCCATCACTATCACACTATCTTTTGGTAAATTTGGCAGCAAAGTGTCCCAAAACCATTCTTCAAATAAAGATGAGGTCATATCTTCATGGTAATCTAAACTTGAGGATTTAACATTTTTAGCAGATAATAGTGGCTGTCCGATCCATCCTTTTTCTGACCCAGCATGAAGAATGATTATTCTCTTCCCTCTCGAAACCGGCGCGTCCAACTGACACATACTTGAACTATCCAGCCAACCTTTGCAAATTGTGTCATGGGTTGTTACGCTAACAAATGCACTTTTCTGCAAACGACCTATTTTAGTGCAAGTTTTCTCTATTATTACTCATAAAACCCTCGTAGCTTTATCTTCTAAATAAATTTCTACTAATGCTATTTAATTCGCTTTCAGACTCCTTATATCGAACAGTTGGACCCTTCAACTACAGTATTGTCAATCCTTTACATTCTTTCAAATCATTCTGAAAGCCTTTGTATTAAGTCATATGGCTTCCATCTTGGAATATTTTCCGCTTAGTCATTTCGGTTGTAATCCGCCTTAACCTATTAATTAGTAACTTCGTTAACCTTTTGTTGCCGTAGTAATTTTTGCTTTAAATTGTAAGTCATTCTGGTCGTCTTTTTTTTGCAATTAAACAATCTTCTGAGAAGATGCCGTAATTAAATCCTAACTAAGAAAGCGCCCTCTTTCCGCAACTGTTGATACTGCCTATTACAGAGTGCCGAGTGTGGAATTTTGCATAGTTTATTTAATTAAAAGCTTCCGCTTTTGATTTTAGTTGATTTAATGTATCGGTTTGAGCTTATGTCACTGCCTGCTTCGTTTGCGGGATTCTGTACATTAGCTTTTCGACTTTTGTTTCGTAGTATGCTGCTATATTAATTCGTATCTCTGACGTGGTCAGACATCTTGTCGTTTTCACGTTGCACGTGTAGTGGAGACTTCATCTTGAGACAGATTAGCGCTTGCCTGTGTTTTCCTTGTGAAAAGCTGTGTCTGCGGTAAGGGAATTTGTGTTTTATTAGATACGTTACTTATTTCTACTTTCGATCTTAGGATTTATTATTATTAAATATCCACGGAAAATTGCAAATCCGGTTGGATGGCTTCCATGTGAAAACTAATACTTTTACTGAAAATTTTCCTACCACGTGGCTGTAGCTGCACCAAATTTTGTGGTCTAGGACCTCCGTTTGGCGAACTAACTCCTCCACGACTTCCACGGAAGCAATTCCACGAAGAAGGGGGCCCGGGAGATCAAGGCCGACGCATCGAGTTTTGTACTAAGCTAAGTGTGGCTATTATATTTGATAATGTCAAGTTTCACGATTAATTTGATTATTATATTTTAAATTTCTCCGATAATAAGAGATACAGCTTTGGCGTGACTTGATAAGCACCCGTTAAATTCAGTTCACATATTTACGTATATTTTTTCTATACTTTGTTTTGTATTATTTTACTCTAATCTAGATTTCATTTCTTAAGATAACTAAACTCATTCGAGATCCATTTTAGTGTGTGACTCGGAATTATAGTTAATTACGCCTTTTGTTATAATTTCATTGTTGATTAATTCATACCCAATATAACTAATTTTATTTTTATTCTATTATTCTATTGTAAGCTTTATTAACTGTATGCATTGTGAAGCGCAAGGTATGATATCATACAGTCGCTCGTCTGAGTACCTGTATTGCTTAGTGTCGAATTAGCTTCCGATAATTTACTTATATTTTCTCCTGTGTATACAGGGTGGTGCGAAGTGACTGTAATTCATTTTAATTTAGATTCTTTACGATCACCTTTAGATGCTACAATCAGTTGCGTCACCGAATCGTACTTGTTTTTTTTAATTTCCATAACATATTTAGAACTGTCATTAGTGTTATTTTTGTGACCCAAAGCAATTTTTGAACCTTTTATTAAAGCTTGTTACCGTTGACGTGGTTGTTTTAATTTCCCCTTCCTGCGAGTGGTGAGAAGAGCAAGCCTTTGTATTTACTTTTTTTATTGGACTCGAGCAAAGGGGAGCTGACCCTCTGGTTGTGGGGCTACCTAGGTCCCGCCACTTCCGCTTTCGGGTTATCTGCGGGCCGAGAAAGTGGTGGCGCTTTTCCTTTTTTTTTAAAATCTTTTGCGACGTTGTACTCGCGACGCTCTACCATCTTGGGCTGGGTTAGCCGGCAGAGACGCTCCTGGGACGATTTCCAGCAGGTAGGTCCAGGCCAGAAGAGTCAACCTAGCAGTCCATCGCGCTAGCCCCTGTTTGCTCGACGTCCACCGTATTTTGAGTTTTGTCGCGTTTTAGGTTATAGGGTGTCATACGACGTCTCGTCTAAATAACATATGAATCGCCCTTCCTGTCTATACCTTCTAATTGCCGTTAAGTATTCATATCGAAGTTTCTGTAACCTCGGGCTTTCCATAATTGTGCGACGTTTATCTACAGTGCCAAACTTAAAACCAGCTTTCTTTAGCGTCCGCCACAAGGTTGCTTTAGAACAATGAATATTTATAGGCTCATCACTGATTCTTTTATGTAAGCAGTCAAGTGTAGATACAACATCTCCTCTGTAGAAGGAGTATACTTGCTGCCTAATAGTATCAATTTCATACTCTTCAATTTTTCTCGGTGCTCTTTGTCACTTCTTTGCTTTCGAGGCCCTGCGTT
This sequence comes from Melolontha melolontha, assembly GCA_935421215.2. Lineage (NCBI taxonomy): Eukaryota > Metazoa > Arthropoda > Insecta > Coleoptera > Scarabaeidae > Melolontha > Melolontha melolontha. The sequence continues at coordinate 91,656,597 of OW285241.1, forward strand.
ATTCTTAATTATTTTATATATTGTTCCAAAAGGCACCTTGGTTAATTGCGACGTTTGTTGAATGTTTAGGGTTTGTAGTTCGTTATTTTCTTCCATCAGGGTATGATAGACATTGAAAATTATCTGTTTTGCATCTTCTGATATATGCTTTCTCTGTCGTGCTCCAACAGTATTATCACTATCCATATATAATAACTATATATTCAAATTAACAACTGTTGGTACTTATATTATTATTAAATTATATTTCATCTAATTTGCAGTAATTACAATTTACTTAAATTTTGCCATTACGGAGCTTAGCAGTTTGTTTGCGTAAAAGATAATCGTATTGAGCGGCCAGGTAGTTATTGCCGCAGGTGGTGCAATAAAAGCATTATAGCCGTTCAAAGTTATATTCTTATAATTTGAAAACAACTACATATATATATATATATATATATATATAAATTTACTGTTAATAAAAACAGAATTTGGGTCAATGTATAATTAAATATATTGATTTGTTGCTACGTAACGTTTCGAAACTTTATTTGTTTCTTTATCAGACCTAATAAAATATTTACAGATTAGCCATATTCAAAGTAAAATATAAAAAATTACTTACATTAGCAATTAAATTTATAAGTAATCTTATACAATGAAAATACTAACCAGCAATCATATTTTAGTTGTATTTACATTTGACTAAAACAAAACTATTGCGAAAAGTGCGAAACATTTTATAAGAATTAAAAAAAAAACAAAGTTTAACATGCAATGGTTCAAATGTCAGTGCATTAGACCAAGGCAGAACGAAAATGCATACCTCCAAAGAAAGACTTGTGAAGCGATAAGGGATACAAAAGCCAGATGTGGCAAAAATATAAAATTAAGTTTGTAACAATTTGATATAAAATAAAATTGAAATACGGGGATTGGATACAAAATCAGACCAGAAGATATAAAAATCAATTTAATTTAATCTTAATGTATTTCATGAGACCGTTGTAAGCATATGTGCGTTCTTTGGTGTTGAGATTATTAGTGATTTTTCTGATAGCCAAATTTTACTACTACACATACAACTCGTGAAAATTTAGAGCTTTTAGAATATTACTTCCCTCATAGAGTTATAAGCAGAGTTGTTTGGCCAGCAAGATCACCAGATCTTACTCCGTTAGATTTTTCTATTTTCGGATTGCTAAAAAATGTAGTAAATAAGACGAGAATGGATGAATAACTTAAATGGCTTGATGAAAACATTTACAATTAAATGTAATGATGAAATAGCACACCAAATGTATTGCAGAATATTTTTGACAACATGAAGCATCGTATTGCATTATGCATTCAACAAAATGGTGACCATTTTGAACACTTGTTATAAATTATAATAATTAAAATTTCTAAATTAATTATTTTGATTAATATCCAGGCGCGGCTTGTGATGGCGTACTGTAGGGGCATGTACAATGATGCGAGTATCTCATGTGTTTTCGGTGTTTACTAAGTAAATGCTACAGTTAATACACGAGAATACACGAAGCACTCGCATGATTTTACGTGCCCCAACAGTACGTTATCACGAGCCGCGCCTGTTAATATCCCATCTTTAAAGTTTTCTTATTAAATAAATTAATAATCTAATTGTACTTGTTATTAATTTCGTCGCCATATCTCTCGATGATGAATTTTAACAGTGACGGGCAGATAAATCTTGATATCATTTAATCTATATCCGCATTTCAAGAATGCGGAACATTATAAATTATAGGAGAAATTCATGTAATTCTTTTTGAAAAACGTTGTATAATGACACATTTATATATGTGTATATACAGGGTGTCCACGGATTTGGTGCAAACATTTACAACAAAGAACGTTAATAATTTTTTTAAAACTATTTTATGCTTTATTTGTTTATTATTAGGGACCGGACACGAGAGGCCGATGACTCATCGCCCACGGGCGTACTATTGAAAATTTGTATTTTTAAAGAGTTTTTAGTTTTATTTATATAATTGAAACACAAACGGGTGGTGATCTATAAAATACGAAATACATTTGTACATTGTGTAGTTCAAGTTGAGTAAAGAAGTATTAATATTAACTAGCTATACCTTCTCAAGGTTCTCTTCTGCAAAATTTGTTGTCTTTGAATGAAATACATCCTTGTAGATAGAAAACGTCCTCTCTACATCGCAACTGGTTATAGGTACATACTAGAAATATTATTTTATTTCAACGTAATTAGCAGTTAGATTTTGAGGCATTGTCCCCATACACAATTGCCGCAATGTTATTAAATCTGCATTTCTATTAAAAACAGCGTCGTAACTTTTGCCGAAGGCCACATCCAAAGTCACTTGGAATATTTTTCAAATTATTAATATCCACATCTAATGTGCCTAATCCTTCATTTAATTTGAGATTTTGATTTTCAAAATAAGTGATTAGTTCCGACAAATTTCCAAAGTGTTCCTGAAGAAAGTGCAACTAATTTTTTTAAATTTGGAATTTGTATTAGTTCTTTGCACTCAGAAATACTTCGAGCATCGCCATTTAAACATATAACGAAATTTTGTAAACAATTGAAATTCTCTGCATAAAAACTAATAGCTTCCAACCATGTTCTCCATCTAGTTATTACTGGAAAGGGAGGCAGTGACAAAGATGGAAGTTGTTCCCTGTAAAGAGCTACTCTAAATGGAGTTTCTCTGAAAACTTTTTTAGTATTTTATTAAAAACAATATTTGAACCTGTAAGACGGAAATAAAGGATCTTGGAGTTTTATTTGACTCTAATCTTACGTTCAGATCCCATAAAATCCATATGTGTTCCGATGTCTACTAAACTCTGGGATTTATTATGCGTGTATCAAAATACTTTAAAGATCTCACTTTGCTTAAATCACTGTACCATGCTTATGTTTTGAGTAAAATGGAATATGCCTCATTAATTTAGTATCCTATGCTTGTGATGACAAAATTTGAAAATTATTATTTTCGTACTCTTTGTGTTACCAAAAATAAAAATCCATCGGCGTTAAATCGGGCGAGAGAGCTGGCCAATGAATGGGTCCAAAACGACAGATCCATCTTCCAGAAAAATGCTTGTCAAGGCAGTTTTTAATTAAATTAGTTGAATGCGCTGGGCATCCATAGACAACATCTATGTTAATATTTTCCAACGATAGTAAAACAAAATTTTGTAACATATTCAAATAAACGTGTTTTGATTTAAATTGTTTTCGAAAAAAAGGGGCCAAAAATTTTATTGAAAAAATTCCACACCACATTTACTTTCTTATGACGCTTATTTTTCCAATTAATACGAAAATTTGGACTCTTCTGCCCAATATCCGCAATTTTTTGATGACGCATAACCATTAGTGATAAAAGTAACTTCATTCCAAAACAAAATTCTATGATAGAAAAATTGATCATCTACATTTTCTGCAACCCAAGTACAAAATTCTAATCTAAACGCCTTGTCCCCGGGATCCAAAGTATGAATAAATTTGGATTTGTAACGATGAATCTTGTTTTCTTTAAACACTTTTTGCAGTAAGCTGTAATGGTATTTATTTCCGAACAGTACTTTCTTATTTTAATATGTATTTTGAATTACTCTTTTATAATGCATGTTATATCACTACGTGAAATTAGTATTTCGATTTTAACATAAGGACATACTTATTTCTTTCTTGTTTTAAATATAACGTTTGTAAAATATTTCGCAATATTTCTCAATATTGCTATTCCCATTTAATTCAATGACGATAGCACACATGTTAGTGTAATACATATAATGCCATGTTTGTTTGTAACGTGTGTTCATTTGAAAAGTCAAACTTTGAAATTTTGATAGAATAAGACGCATATATATTAGTATGTCTTTGTTGTTCCGTAAACGTAAATCCAAATGACATATGATAATGTCAATCACATTTGTTATTTATTTGTATGTATGAAACTGTCAAAATATACGACTTCGTAGGCAGTGCTGCCATTGCTACCGATTTTTCGGTAGTTCTACCGATTTTCACTATTATCTACCGATCTACCGATTTTAACTAAAAATCTACCGAAAATGGATTTATATTTCAAAATCTCTATTTATAGACTACATTTTATTTAATATTTAATTTTGTTATATAATTATATATCTATTTACAAAAATGTGACGTTATACTCACTCTAGAAAGTAGTAGGTACATAGTTGAAATCAGGGGGTACGGACTCAAACCTTCGCGCCATTTACTATTATGGTGACCTCTTTCTAACATGCCGGTACTAAATTCAACTTAGTAGATAATATATAAACCTACTTTATTAACATATTGTTACCTCACTGCGATCTCTGTTACAGCAGCATCGTAGTTGAGAGAACCTACGACGACATTCGTCAAACGAACCCGGAAGAAATGGCCGGAGAAGGAGCAGATAAAAATATTATTTACAATACTAACTTGGCGCTGAGACCCAACTTCAGAAGAAGATGTACCGATCAGCAACTAAGAGACGCTGAAACAATAATTCAAGATACCACTGAGGAAGAAGACATCCGACGTCTTTTGCGTAATCAATCCCAAATATTTATGGTAGATCGCGACAATCCGACAGCAAAAATTGAATTTCACACAGAAGAAACAAGCCCAATAAAACCGACAAAAAGCCAACCGGAACAGGAAAATGAAAACATAATCACCGACGCATTCACAAACCCGAAAAAAACAGCGAAGAAATAGAAAACAGAACACGCAGGTACACCAATAGAAATAAAAAATTCATACGACGCCCTCGATACCAAAACCGAGGAAAAAATGGAAGAAGAAACCGCCGAATTCACTCCACAACCGTCAACATCAAACAGTACACCCAGGGTAAGTGACAAAACCAACATCACACATAACACAAAAACTGAAACACGAAAACCACACAAAATTGCACCAATAATAGTAACCGAAAAAGACAAATGGACACACATACGACACATACTTAAATCAAACAACATTAACACTGTAGAAAACAAACTGGTGAAACCAGGCATACACATTGAACCGAAAACTGACAATGACTACCGTACACTTAAACAAATACTCGACAAAGAACACATACAATACTATACATTTCAACTAAGAAGCGAAAAGACACTAAAGGTAGTTATGCGTGGCATTCCTACCTTTATCACAGATACTGACATCACCGACGACTTGACTGACCAAGGCTACCCGACAATAAAAATAAAACGCATGAACGGCAAACACGGAATACCAGCACCACTTGTATTAATCGAACTGACGAGACAATACAAATCAATCTAGGACATACGCGACTGCTGCGGACTATCAATTAAAATCGAACCACTAAACAAACGGACAGACATAATACAATCTCACAAATGCCAGACTTTCGGACATCACCAAAAAAACTGCAATATAAATTACAAATGCATGAAATGCGGAGACGAACACTCGACACATTTATGTACAAAGACAAAAACAACCCCACCAAAGTGCGCAAACTGCGGTGGTCCTCACCTATCCACTTTCATAAACTGTCATAACAATCCAAACAACCCTGCAAACAAAACCACACCCAAACCTAAATACATACCAGCACCACCCCCAACAACTAATCCCTGGACTCAAAGACAAAAAAACACGACACTTAACACATTTGACGAATTAGCACTTGCCTTAGGCAATATGCTAATAACATTACAATCGACAAACGCAACAAAAGAACAAATACAATACTTCGTAACACAAACACAGACAATAATAACACTCTACAATAACAAACATTAAATACACACACAACTGAAACGCAAAAAAATGCGATGATGACCAGTAAACCCACACATATGACTTAAACGCAAAAAAGCGACTGAGACACAGACTTTACATACACAACACAGGACCGCACAAAAACACAACAACGCACGATTAAATCAGATTCAAACACGTCATAACCCTGGGCGATACGAAACAACGGAGTGGAAATGGAGGCAACTTCGACCACAAAACAAAATTCAACGACTCATACACACACATATTGTTATTTCCGTTAATATCGTTGTGTTTTGCTTTTGAGCATTGGTTTCATTTTGTTTTTAGTTTATTTTTCTGTTATTTGTGTTTAATTATTATTTCCCAATAGTTCTTTTTAGAACTCTAAGACAATATATTTTCTGATTGCAGTAAGTAATATAATATTTTAGAATGCAATGTAAATATAATTTTGCATCTGATTTAAATTTAGAAGACATGTATTTCGGGGCAAATGTCCAAAAGTGCATTTTAGAATCAACATTTTCAAATGAGCAACTGAATTTTTTTAGAACTAGGTGTTTACAATTTTATATTGAGGCATGCACACAAATAGTACAACGGTTTCCATTAAAAAATAATATATTAAAATTGTTCAATTTTTTGGACCCTTCTACCGTTAAAAGCGGTAATGTAAGTTCTATTGTAGATATCGCACGAATATTCCCGAATATAATAACTGAAAAAGAATTGCAAACACTTCATACAGAATGGCGTCAATTACGGTACGTTGAGGAAATTAAAACATTTTCTAATGATATTGAAATATTTTGGTCAGAAATCAAAAATGTACAATCTGGAGATGGAGCTAATTTTAACAAGTTTTGTTTTTGACATTATGTGCCTTGCGCATTCATCTGCTAATGTTGAGCGAATTTTTTCTTCTATAAATATCATGAAGACCAAACAACGAAACGCATTAAAACCTGAAACAATTTCTGGGTTACTTTACACTAAACAATACATATATGAAAAATTATAATTGTTATAATTTTAGTGTAGATGAAAACTTAATTTCTGGAATGAAATCTAATATTTACGTATAACTATTATTATTTTTATGTGATATAAAGGGATATTTTTTTTGTTTTAATATGTGTTTCAATAAACTGTTAAATTGTCTTATCTTTATTTTTATTCCTACTATAAAATCAATTCAAAATAAAGGAAATTAGTCAAAAATGTGCCTAGTATTAACGCTTTATAACTTTTCATTAAAGTCTACCGAATTCTACCGAAAATGATCGCGAGTTTCTACCGAATTCTCAACATATCTGTCTGGCAGCACTGTTCGTAGGTTAAGTAGTAAATTTTAATTTACGACATACTTCAAAATGTTCTCAGTAAATCACATGCTACTAGATTGACTTTTCAAATGAACACCGTTATAGTCAGTATTATGTTTAAATAAGTATAAGGAGAAAATTCCCTATGGAAGTAAGCAACGAATTAGGAGAACTACCAGGGGCCCTATTCCCGAAATCTATCGAACATGCGATGTGATCGCCTGTAATCGTTTCGTTCGAATCGGTATTCTTGAACCGAAATCGTTCGATGTCTGGAACGCATGTGCGATAAATTATCGAACGATTGCATTGAATGGTCTTTTGCGAGTGATGTACGAAGTGTGTATGTGATTTTCGCACTAATACGTAGAGTTGTTTTGAGGTTATAATTGTGAAAAACCATTTTTGTTGTTATTGCTGTAGGGTTGCAGTATAGAGATAAGATTTCATTAAAACATTGAATATAATTTTTTATAGATGGCCCATTATCATATTGCAAATGTGTTGGTAAATGAAATACGAGATATCATGGAAGAAGAAGCACATCAAGAAGAGTGTTTCATGAAACAAAAGATGCGTTTGAGTTATCTGACGAACAATTCATTATTTCGTTTATCCAAGGAGGTAGCTACAAGTGTTATATAACCAATACGGCAGCATAGTGCACTACCATCTCTCACACCGGCACTTGACGCAAAAATGTAAGTATAACTTGATGAAGATAAAACGTTGAATAGAAATATAGCTAGCGACAGCAATCAAATGGATATTGGATGTAATTTAAATATGGCTTTAAGTCAATCATCAGTGAGTCATTGCATTAGAGAAGTTGTTGAAGTTTTAAAGATGGAGGATGTCTGCAATACTTGGATAAAATTTCCATCGACTTAGAGAGATTCAGAATATAAGAAATAAGTAAGAAAAAAAATGCAGTATAGAAAAAATTACTTTGAGTAGATTTTACAGAGCGCATGGTTTCCCAGGTGTAATTGGTTGTATCGATTGCATTCATGTTGCAATTGTTCCTTCTAAGAAAAATGACCCACTACATCCCGAACATATTTTTGTTAACAGAAACGGTTACCACTCTATTAATGTTCAATTGGTACATCGAAATTTTTATTTTTATTAATATCTGTACATAGAGGTTGTTGTAGGTATGTGATTCTAAATTAAAAGTAATACATTGCAATGCCAGATATCCAGGTAGTACACATGACAATTTCATTTGGAACAATTGCAACATGATTCCATTGCTAAGGCAAATAAGTGAAACAGATAGTGGATATTTTCTGTTAGGTAAAGACTGTTACTCTTTTGTATATTTAAGTTAAAGATAAATATTTTATCATGTGCTTATTGCTGAAAGCTATAACAATTAATAGGATGTTTTTGATACATCATTACCTCATTTTATAGACATTGCTAGTGTAGATAAAGAGGGCCAAGAAAAAGATAAAGTATTATGTACATGTTACTATTTTAGTAATTCACAGATGATTCTGGATATGGGTTAAGGTCATGGCTACTCACTCCTATATTAAATGCAGAGCCTGATACAACGGAAGACAGGTATAATGTATGCCACAAAAGGACTAGAGCAACTATAGAGAGATGTAATGGTGTCCTAAAAATGAGATTTCGCTGCCTCTTGAAGCATAGAGTATTGCATTATAGTCCTGATGTTGCCGCACAAATTATAAAAGCATGTGTTGTTCTGCACAATATGTGCATATCAAATAATGTGCCATTAGTTCCTGATGAAGATTTGGGAGATTTAGATGCCGGTCTGTATGTAGCAAATATTGCAGAAAATAATGAGCAGGGGAGAGTCGATCCAGATTTAGCTAATGGACGACAACTGCAGGGAGGAATAATACAGAGGAATTTTACTTAATTTGGTACAACCAGCTTTTGCAATGGAGTTGTGAAAGGAGTTTAAACATTTTTATTTTGCGAATGCTATTAGTGTAATACAACTGATGCGATATTTCATAAACAATTTGTAAATGTTTGTACTATAATTATTTGGAATATGTATAAATTATTACTTACTTCAATTTCTTATTGTAATGTTATTGTTTATATCTTTTTTAAATAAAATATATTTTGTGATGTTTTAGGCTTCGACTTAAATAAATTCAATGACAATACTGTTAATTAGATTTTTTGATTTCTTGAAGTGCAGTTTTATTGTTGAATATCTACATAATTTTTTGTTGCTTTTGAAATACATGGCTTTCTACTTTTAAATAAAAAAGTAACACCATATTCTGTCTTTTTTATATCATTTGTATTTAGAAGAATTGTCGGCTCATCTCTTCAAGATAATTATTTTGTTTTGTCATTAAAGCTATCATGTCTTCCCCTTGAGTCAATAGCTTTATGGAAGATTTAGTGCATTCTTCCAGCCTTCTTCTTTTAGTTGACACTATTTTAAATTCAAAATATGTATTATAGTATATGTATACACACACCTCGAAAACATTTACTTGGAGATTGGAAGGTATTTGATACCTTCATAAGTGTGCCACCTATTACTGCTTTCATGCAGTAAGAAGAAAAAAATCTATTAAAATTATATTTTCGTATTACTAACTAATTATACATTCCTGCAGACTCTAGAGATGCTTTTGATGTAGAGGGCTGGGGCTGGGCATCAATTATAAAATATTTACACAAAGGTTCTAAAATAATATCTATTACGATTTTATATATAATTCTAATGTTAAATTATATACACAAGTGACTATATATTTAATAGCAAGCCAAATCTAAACATCTGACATCTAATTTACAAACCTTCAATTTCTACATATTCGTGGTTTTCCTTTGAAAAGTCTTACAATAAATATTTTCATATATTTCAAAAGAAAAACGCAAAAATAGCAATAGTATTTTAGTACATAGTTTCTAGTGACATAAATTTGATATTTTTGAAACACTTATAAAAGTTATTGGAGTCTTCTTGCTTGATGCAATGCCATGAATGGATGTCTTATTTGTTAAATTTGGAATCCCTTCATGGCACTTATCTACGGGAGTCATGTATGGTCCTCCACCCGTTCCGCTACAATACTGTTTCCTTTGCGCCTCTATTTTCTTGACTTTGCAACGCATATCATGCCATGCCTACAATAAATATCATATTTTCGAAATTATATCGTATTTTTTTTATAACAATTCCGTATAGTAACTTACTTTACGCTACTATTGTTTCCAATTTTTTTGAGAACCCGTCGGCACAGCATTTAAAAGGTCAGTAAGTTCTTCCCACTGACGTTGCGCGTCTTTCTGTGTGAAATTCGACGTAAATTTTGCTTTAATCAAACCTTCATGATTATTTACATAAGTTATTATTATGGGTGATATTGCGCTATTTCTTTTTCTGTCCATACTTTACGGAGTAGATATATACGTACGTTACTACTTGGTAAAAGACAGCAAAGAAATGAAATTTCTATTAAATCTTTCTATTTCTTTGTAAATAATAATGCACAACACAGGGTTCCCATTTAAAAACGAATGTATGTATGTTATTAATTGTTTTCAAACACATGTTCCCCGTTACGAAACGAATGTATCTTGTTCATTGTTTTCAAACAATTTTCAAATTCAAATGAAGCATTTCGAAATGAATAGAAACTGACCGCGTACATCGCCCGTTCTACCTGCTGAAGGGCTCACATCGTATGTACCACAAGGTGCGCGCTTATGTAATCGGACCCGCTGATTACGATAATCCAAACCGGAGTTCGCTATCTCCTTTGGTTCTCGAGATATTCGCGAAAAAGTGTCGACAGGTCAAAAGTCCTAAAAACTAAATCGCGAATTTTCAGCGGAAAATCGTTGAGACAGTCTTCTCTAGCGCGCCTGCAAACCTTAGGGTAGATTTTGAGTAGAAATTCGAGATTGAAAATTTTTCAAAATCGCGAAAATTTCGCCGAAAAATGACATTCAATTTCGGCCCATCTCGGAAACGAGTTGCCTCTATACGACCTATCCTACACCGCCGGACGCGGTTTGACGCTGAATCGACTGGTACAAACCGTAAGGCTCTCGGATGCCTACTTCTTGAGTTAAGCCAGAAAAACCGTAAATTTCGAAATCGAAAATGTTAATTTTGCAAAAATTGGCGTCGCCGTAGCGGCCAAACCGTTGGTCCTAGCGTGGCACTGTGTACTCTCTTTTTAAACCTCGTGACGAGCACTTTCATTTGCCGCAAACCTCGCGGCGATTGGATAAGAAATAAGGGAGTTATGGCGTTTTGAAAATTTCGCGAATTTTTTGAACCTGAAATTGTGTAAAAAATATAGCTGTTTGTTTTCGTTTTATCTCCCATCTATACATAAAACGGAAGAAATTCCTTATTTATTACTTCTATATTATACCATGTGGCCGCGTGCGTCTGCACTATAGCGATATCTGTAGTGTAAGCAAAACACACAGAGGTGTCCGTGTGTTAGAACGGTAAAGAAGTAGACGCAATGTTCCAATGTGTAGTCGCGCAAGCGCATTAGCCTGACGATATAAACATTGCAACTAACACCCATATGCGGGAACGACAGCTAATGCGCTTGCGCGACTACACATTGGAACATTGCGTCTACTTCTTTACCGTTCTAACACACGGACGCCTCTGTGTGTTTTGCTTACACTACAGGTATCGCTATAGTGCAGACGCACGCGGCCACATGGTATATATATTTAACACTAATTTTTATTCTTCTTTTTATAGGTATAAAAATAAAATGCAATATTTAATCTAATCAGATTTATTTATCATTTTATTTTTATGCTTATAACAAGAAGAATAAAAACTTAGAAAAGTCTTATACAAAAAATTCAAAATATAGGTTGAGGTAGGTCAGTTCCATTTTAGTTCGCGGTTATAGATTCGAGATGGGGTTAAACGCTGTCTCAATTATTTATCATGAAGTTACTATCTTCTTGAGGATTTGTCTAAGGTCGCAGATCAGCGCCGGTGTCCGAACAAGAATCGATGCGTATGCGATTCTCCACCAAAAAAAATGTGGCATGTATTTATTACTATTCAATCAGTTAGTAGTTGCAATTTTACATTTGTTTCACATTGTACTTGTACTTTATTGTAGACTTTCGTTAGGATTTGTCGATTGGTGTGACTTTACCTAATAACTAGAGAACGGACACGCTTACCACATGACACAAAGCCCAGTGCAGTACTGGCGAAAGGCTGTATTTCTAAAATATTTAATTTTATTTATATAATTGGAAAACGAACGGGTGGTGATCTATAAAATTACGAAATACATATTTATTTGTTGAAAAGTTGTATTTATAAAGTTTTTAATTTTATTTATATAATTGGAAAACATACGGGTGGTGATCTATCTATCTAAAATTACGAAATACATATTTATTAATATTTTATTTATATAATTGGAAAACAAACAGGTGGTGATCTATAAAATTACGAAATACATATGTATTTGTTGAAAAGTTGTATTTTTTAAGTTTTTAATTTTATTTCTATAATTGGAACGTTTTTATTTGTTCATTTTGTCGTTCAAGTTGAGTAAAGGAGTATTAATATTGACTAGCAATAGTTTCTCAAGGTTTTCTTCTGTCAATTTTGTTCTCTTTGAATTAAGTACATCCTTATAAATAGAAAACGTCCTTTCTACATCGCAACTGGTTATAGGTGCATACTGGAAATATTCTTTTATTTCTTCATATTTAGCCGTTAGATTTTGTGGAATTGTCTCCATACATAATTGCTGCAATGTAATTAAATCTGGATTTCTATTAAGAATTGCTTCAAACTTTTGCCGAAGGCCACATCCGAAATCACTTGGAATACTTTTCAAATTATTAACAGCCACATCTAATGTGGTTAATCCGTCATTTAATTTGAGATTTCGATTTTCAAAATAAGTGATTAGTTTTGGCAATTTTCCAAAGTGTTCTGAAGAAAGTACAACTGATTTTTTAAATTTGGGATTTGTGTGAGCTCCTTGCACTCACCAATACTTCTAGCATCCTCCTTTAGCAGTGTTACGAAATGTTTTAGACTATCGAAATTCTCAGCATAATAACTAGTAGCTTCCAAGCATGTTCCCCATCTAGTTATTACCGGAGTGGGAGGCAGTGACAGAGATGGAAATTTTTCCCTGAAAAGAGCTACTCTCAATGGTGCTTTTCTGAAAACTTTTTTAAAAGCTGATACAAGTCTATCAACTTCCGGAAAAGTGTCTCTGATATATTCACAGATTCTGTGGAGAGCATGTGCTACACAAGTAATATGCAGCATATTAGGATATGTTTTCTTCAATAGTCTGCATGTTTTTAACATATACGCAGCACCAGCACTGACAAATAAAAGTATTTTTTCTTTGTACGTGGCGTCCGAATGACGCATTTTTTGCATATTCTCCTTAATGGTTTCAGCAACTGTTTCCGCATCAACTCTATTTATAACACTTGTTGCTATTACATATGAGTTATAGGGAATAGTTGGATGTAGTACACCAGCTACAACATTTACCACACAGCGTCCTAACATATCCACCGTTTCGTCGGCGCTTATCCATATGTATTGATTTAAAAGATGGCTTCTAATGCGTTCTACTGTTCTCGTATAGCACCTAGAAACATAATATTTGCGTAAAGTTGATTCATCAGGAACATTTCGACCAGTATATTTTTTCAGAAATGTCTTCAAAATTGGATTATTCAATTTAAATAATGGAATATTAGCTGCCATAAAAGTTTCACAGAGTTCTTCAGATTCAGAGTTCTTAAAATTGTCAGATTCCAACGGGTTCAATTTTTTTTCGTGCTTTAACGATCCTACGTGACGTTTTACGGTTGATTTATTGCAATTTTTCAATAACTATTTCTCTTACGAAATACGTTAAACTTATTTACTTTATCTACGTACAGGACACCACTGAAAACTATATTCTGAACACTATATTCTCCGAATACAATAGCTGGGTTGTCCATTGTTATCGCTTGAGACCAGGTGGCCGAGTATGTCAAACAAATACTTCATTGAATTACGCCGGGATGTACTGAGCGACGTTATACACAATTCCAATTGCCGATTGCGTTTTATGGAAATTGCATCCGTTCTCTACTAATAAGTATGGCCACAAGGAATAAAAAATCATATTTGTGGAAGTTTTTTGGACAAACAACAGATCAGAGAGCCACTTGTATGTTATGCAAACATGTCGTAAGCTACAAAACTTCTACTAGTAATTTGAAACGCCATATGGTACGAAAACACCCGTTAGTTCAAATAATGCCAAATTTGCAGACTTGTAAAATTATAAAAATAAGTAAAAATACTGATGAAGTACAAACTACAAAGAATATTGAATCAGAACCATCCACTAGCAGAATTCTCACTGCCCTCCACAGAACAATTAGCGCAAGGCACTGAACCTCAAAAACAAATGTTTTTTTGTTCCTTTTAGAGATATTTTTGTTACCTACTTATTATTAGAACATTGTTTTGTTTCGTTTTATTAGTTCATAAACTTTTTTGTATTATTAGTATTATACATTTTTGTTTTATTTTATTTGCATATAGTTTTTTGTTATTACAGAGCAAATCAAAAATTATATGTTTATTTGTTAATTTAAAGTTTATTTTATAACAAAATTTAAACATTTGAAATTAAGTTGTTGATATTCCTTGAATTTTATCATAAAATTGGCACACTTTAGAATTTCATAAATATTTATTTTTAACACCGACCTCCGACCAACTACAAAAACTCAAAGTAATCACGCCAGCTCCCACCAAATAAATACTCTTTTGACTGTAGACCAGAGATAAGGGTTGTAAACAGTTCCGTACTTTACATTTAAAGGAACTGACAGTTCCAGTTCCGGCCGCGGAGTGGTGACAAAATCACCGATAGTGAAATCACACCAAATCTCTACTTAGAAGGTGTACAGGTACTAGCTGGCCTTATGGAAATATGTTGCAACGTAATCATATTTCGTTGCAGAAAATTTTAAATTAAGATATAACCGAAAATAAAATATAATGGTTTTATTTACGTTCTATTTCGCGGTAAGTGAAACAAACAATGCAATAATTTATGAACAGAACAGTGAAAATTGTCTTAGTGTTTATTGTTGGTAATACTAATGTTTGGATAGATAATCACATACCTAACCTCACTGATTGTCGTTTCAAAATATTTGTACATCAATAATTTGAATTCTAAAAATTAACAGTTGTCAAATGAATATTTCTCACATCTGTTGGCTTTTCCTCACTTATTTTTATTGGTTACAAGTTTCTATATACTCAATTATATTTGTTAAAACATATAGATATACACATGAAGTAGCATCTTAATATACATTTAGTTATGTCCAAATAAAGTGAACATATCATTAAGTGTTAAATTACAATGGTCATAATATATGATTATCATAATTCACAAAATTCTAGACAGCAAGGTGGAAACATCTATTTCTTGCCGATTAAGCTATAAGTCTTAACCATTGAACTATATAGTAATACTGGAACGCGCCCGCTGTACTCGGAGAATGAGGATCGACTGTTAGACGAGTGCGGCTGCATGGAGCGGATACCTATCTTTATTCCACTCAAGCGCTTATATGATACAAATGCTACCTTCCACTGAATTTGGTCCAGGTGCGATCTAACAGGTAGAAAGCGCAACCCACAATATTTACCAAGTTTTTGGAAATAAAAGAACAAGTTGAAAGTGAATTTTTAATACATATATGTATAGTTACAAAATAAACTATAAAAGTTAAATCTAAAAAAAGGTTATATTATATTTTTACATTTAAAAATATCTATACACTAATATTAAATGTGATAAAACAATATTGTTTTATTCAACTTATGCCTCAATGTTGCCTTCTCCCCTAGGAATTGCAATGTTTTTTTTTTGGCGTGAGTTTGAATTCTAATATCTGCATAGGTACTAGCATCATATTTTATCATCTGTACCTCATGCAAATCAAGCATTTCTACCACAGGGTGAGGTAGTTCCTAGTAAATTCCTAACAAAATATAGCATAACTGATGTAACTATATATTTTTTTAATGGTATTTTCCTAAATAACCATTATTTAATTCATCCCTGAATGCCTTTCCTGCACGACGGATGATTTGAAACACTGCAGATGAAGGGAAATATAATCTTCCATTTGATATATATTTAGTAAATCTACTTTCATTATTAATATCCACCAGGCAATAGCTGTTATGATCTGTAGAGTTTTGTATAACCATATTTTGACAGAAGCAACATGAATTTTTTGTTAATATTTTCCGCACAATTACACCACCAATATAGTACAGAACATTCTCTTGAAAAGAATAAAGGGTAATATAATCAATAGCAAATGTTAATTTACTTAATTCATCGTCTAATTCGTCAGTACTTTGAGTGTCAACAAGGTTTCTTTTAGGATTTTGAAAATCAAATGCGGGTGCGAGATCTGAACTATAACTCGCGCAACAGTTGGCATTAATACTTGGCTGTACACTATTTCTAAACAATAATTTTCGTAAAGCCCATTTAAATTGAAGTGCATTTGGGTTGTTATTCCATTCACCTCGCGACCTAATAAAGTTCCAAGTGGTCTTGAGAACACTTATATGTTAGGAAATATTTGAGAGGGTTTTCTGGACGATTGAGCAGAAACAGTGCTAGATTTTCAAAGCTATATATATTTATTAGAAAACCTAGGGCAAATGTTTTTCTAGCATGCTTCAAAACACAACGACCATTTTTAACTGCTGTATAAAATTACGAGTTTCTAGAAAAATATTTTTCCAGTAATTATAATTTTTCAGAAACAGTGTAGATTTATAGCCGCGACCAAATGGTATTCTTGAATTCATTACATCAAATATTCGGTCAAATATTTTTAAAAATTCAACAGTGGCTTCACTGCCCTGGAAATCGGGATTCCCGGATTTTTGTAAAAATTCAATAGCGTTAGCTATACCGCTACTAATAGTTTGAGCTGCAAGACGAACATTAATTTTTTTATTAGCAAAGTTAATATGACACCGTGTTAAAGAATTTGTAAGTTTTAAATCTTCTTTTTCCTGAAGCGCATGCAATTTTTCAATATATTTAAAATCGATATTTCCAGTCGCCGAACATAAGTTAACTTCAGCTAATGCATTTCTTAACAATTTCAGGACGTGACATGGATCTAAAATGCAAAAAATGTCAGTAAAATTTTCTTCAGTCTGATTATCATCACAATTAAAGTCACTATTATTGGTTTTGGGATGAATAAATTTAAATTTAGATTCAATATTCGGTACATTTAATTTACAACCCAATGTCTCAAATGTTTTTATATTGGTAATGCAACCATCACATGTTATAGATCTGACTTGAATATTGATTTCAAATAATTTTTGAATTGCTGTTAAAACAAATTGTTTCTGTAAAATCGTTGTTATTTTGTTTACAAAAAAATACGCAATAGGGCATTTAAAATTTTTGGTATATGATACTATTTGAAAAACCAATACCTCGGCGGCCATTTCTTCAGAATTTACAGGAGCAATATCGCCATATCAACATAGCCACAATGTTTATCTTTTTTCTTGTCATACAGTA
This sequence comes from Melolontha melolontha, assembly GCA_935421215.2. Lineage (NCBI taxonomy): Eukaryota > Metazoa > Arthropoda > Insecta > Coleoptera > Scarabaeidae > Melolontha > Melolontha melolontha. Next base: position 91,674,320 of record OW285241.1, read on the forward strand.
TTTGAGAGCGATTGGCCATTGAGTCGAAGATTAAAGCAACATCATTCAAATAATCATACTTTAAAGCCTGTTCTTTTAAAAACTCAAAAACCTCATCCAAGAAACCAACCTCACAATTAAAAGAAGAAACCCATTTTGGCAACATCGCAGCGTGTGGTAAACATAATCTTTTTCGCAAAAAATTGTAGGCATTTGGCGAATAAAAATAAAGAGTCAAAGCAAATTCTTTCATTTTTTTGGTATATCTTCTTTGAGATGGCTGTACCTTAGCATTTTTTATTTCGCAGGTAAATAGATTTAAAGAAAAACCTTCAAAGTTATTTAAGAGAACCTCTTCAGCTATATTATCTGACTTTGAGTTTTTCTTTAAATGTTCTATTAAATCCTTCATTGTATTAATTTTTATTTCCTTTCTAGAAACCTATTGTTGGAGAGTCTTAATTTTTCGCTTATACATTTTGAGTTCGGGTAGTGATTTTTTAAGAAGACGGGGGGAGGTTTGGATAGATATATCTCTTGTTGTTGGCGAAATTAGTTTAGTGCAATTTTTTAATTTTTTCTTACTTTTTACCTCCGCTACTTCTAATCCAATTTTATTGACGGTATCAATACATGGACGTTTTCTTGTTTGTCTTCTTGTACCTGTGGGTTTCTCCAACAAGTATTGGGGAAAATTAAAAATAGAAGGAACCGCATCTTTCTTTAATAATTTCTTATTTAAAGAAGATTCTAGATAACTATTCTCTGTAAAATGATCACTGCATATAACAGTATGAGCATTAAGTTTTAAATTTTCCAAATGTAGTGCCTTTATCCATAATTCTAAAACTGCAGGTCTTAACAGTGGAAATCTACAAAAAATAATAAATAGAGTGATAGAAAGAACGATGTTATTGCTTAATTAGTCAAATTACAAAAACTTTAAAAAAATTTCCATTCATTTGTTCTAAAGCCCTTTATTTATTTAATTAATAATTTTTTGATATGTTAAATTGTTTTCGTTCCCTTTTATTTTAATAAATTCATGATTTTTAAAAAAATTGGGCTATATAAACTTCATCCATTGGAAATAGACTATCTCAGGAACAAATTAACAGAAACATCACAAATCATAACATCTCGACCCAATTATCAACCTACTATTATGTACTTACGGTTACTACTTATGAAAACGAATGTTTTTTCCAGGTACACGTTCATTTTTGCATCCATATGCACAACAATACACTACCATTTTAACTTTATAATAAAGTATTTTAACGAAAATTAAACGGACGTAAGGAAACGGCGCATTCACTCTCTAAAGAGTATGAGAGAGAACTACACCCTTTCTAGCAGCGCGCTCGTTCTAACACAGTGGTCACAGATTTCGGCCAGTCCGTACGTCTGCGTGCTCGTTCCAGTAGTACTGTATAGTTCAATGGTCTTAACAGCTACGTATTGTATCCCAACTTATTCTTCTTTTTTGTGTAGTCTTAAAATTAAGATAGTTTATGTCTGATTTTGAAAGTAGTATACAATTATTATCTTCCTTATATATTCATTATACGAACATGATATTGAGAAGAATCCAACCTTTTTTTGTATACCTTATGAATTTCTAATGTTACGTACATTATAAATAAACATTTATTATATACAGTAGAAACTCGATTCTTGCTCGCACCGGGCTCGGTGCAAATTTTGAGGTTGTTGCAAGCACCGAACTTTTTCATACAATAAAATTAAAAAGCGTTTATATAGATCTTCTCAGCACAGCATTTATTTTTTTTATAATTTCGTTCAGTACACTTGTAAAGTTTTAAGTATTTACATTTTTTATGTAATATTAAAACAATTTTCGATTTGTGTTTGTATTGTGCAGACTTGCTTACTCAGTACTGCGCTGCCTCTGGTGTGTCATAACATCCTCTAAGGAAGCATTGTTTTGCTCTGCCCATTCCAAGCAAATATTAAATGCTGTTATAGCATCCTCCGATGTAATTTTTTTCAAATTAAGCACCACGTCACCTACTTCTTCACCGACAACTTCGTCATCGTCGATACAGTATTCTTCATTTAAAGTTGTAGTATCTGTAGTGTTCTCAGTAATCCATTGCTCGATTTCAAAATGAGTTATTTGCTACAATGGTTCTATTTCCTGAAGCAAAGTTGTAATATTCTAAAAAAATGCATCAACTAGCTGTAAACGTAGCTCTGAAAGAGGAATGATATCTTCATTATCCCACTCAGATGGTTTTTCGAACAATTTTTGAAACGAAGTCCGAATATAAGTTTCCTTAAGAGCATTCCATGCACTAGCTAAAAAGCATATTGCGTCTTTCAGATTAATGTTTCGCAGAGACTCATCAATAGTTTGTCAACGACCGACAATATGACTTAATAGGCTTTTCCTGTAGCTGAGCTTGGTAAGCCTTATAACATTCTGATCGATGGGTTGTATTAGAGCGGTGCAATTTGGAGGAAAGCACATCACCGATATTTGGCAATCATGGCTCGTCAACTCACCATCTTTTGGGTGGCATGAAGCATTATCCATGAGCATAAGTGCTTTCTGCGGTAGGTTTTTGCTACGAAGAAACTCTTTCACTTGTTTTAAAAGAAATTGTACATTGAAAAATTTTTTTTTACGAAAAATTTACGTACTTCTGGTACAAATGTGTTGTGGAACCATTCTTCAAACAAAGCCAATGTCATCCAAGCACTTTTGTTTCCTTTGTAAACAACAGGAATATCAGCAAAATTTTTTAATGAACGTGGATTCGCCGATTTCCCAATAATCATTAATTTAATTAATTTAATGATTTCCGGCGGCCTTAGTACATGCGAGAAAAGTGTATCTTTCATTGCTTATTTTATGACCTAGTGCCGAAGTTTCTTTTGAACGCACAAGAGTATTATCAGGTAAAAGTTTCCAAAATAATCCAGACTCATCAGCATTGTATATCTGCTCCTTTGATAAACCAACATCAACAATTTTCTTGTTGAATTTATCCAAAAACGGATTGATAGAATCACTCTTGTTCGACAATTTTTCTCCACATATTTTGAGCCTTCGGATTCCATGTCTTTTTTTAAAGTTCTCAGCCCAACCATTGCTGGCGTTGAAGCCACCTGGCTTTTCCTGGATTTTTTCATAGAGTAACTTAGCTTTCTCTTTCAGCATATCACTTGTTATTGGCAAGTTTTTGCTCTTTGATTTGCAAACCAATTGAACAAGGATTTTTGCATTTTCGGAAACTCGGAGACCTTGAGCGTCTTTTTTTTACCTGGGCCGGATTCAGATTGTGTGATAAACTTCTTTGTGAATTGTTCATTTTTCTTGATACGTGTTATTGTTGTTCTATGCACGTGAAAAATATTAGCTATTGCTTTGATAGAATACCCCGCATTTAATTTCTTTAAAACGTCGGCTTTTTCTTTTATTGTAAGCACTGTAAAATTCTTCTTTGCCATTTTGCAACCAAATCACGCACAATTCAATTCTAGACTGATATAAAATTCAAATCGTGATCTGTTTCATACTACGGCGGGACTTCCCTGAACTTTATTCAATTCAAAACTCGAAATACATACATGCATTGTGTAAGTGGCTAACAAACAAACAAAAGAATCTACACTGAGAAACGCATTTGAAAAAAAATGTTGCAAGTATTGAGGTCAAAATTTTCGAATGTTGCAAGTACTGAGTACGTAGTGTGAAAAAGTTTCGTGTCGCAAGAATCGAGGCTTGTAAGTAGCGAGTATGTGCATGAATCGAGTTATCACTGTATTTGAAAAAAAAATATGTTAACATATTTTATAATAAAAGTATATATTTAATAAAATTTTATTAGGTGTTCAAATATATACATGGGTTACAGAAATGCTATTAGCAAAAAACATTTTTTAATCAATCATTATTTTGGTCCAGTTCTGAAGCATCAGAATCACTGCATTTCGTGTTACTTGAATCGTCATTTAAATCTATGATTATTTCTTGCAAATTATCTTGGATGCCATCTAATTCCCACATATCTGCTTCAACTACAGAAAGAAAATAGTAGTATTGAGCACTTGTGATATATTGTGTGCAGAGCACACGAAATGTACATTTAGTTTATTAAAACTATTTTTGTGAAAAAAGTATTTTGTTTTATTTCGTTAAGAAAATAGTATATTAAAAATTAAATGAGTATTAACATATACCTTTTTTAACATGGTTTACATAATTAGCCCACTGATCATATGTTACTTGTTCATACGCTGCATCTATTAAATTTGGAATATCTCCTGATTTGAATGTTGTATTATCCATTTTAATGTAATGTTTTACTTGGGAGCATACCATCTCAATAGGATTAAGAGTGCAATAATATGGAGGTAATCTTAATTTTGTATGATTATGTCTTGTGGCAATTTCTTCAAGCTTGTATTATTTGTCATACCAATGTTTAGATGTAGGAATCTTTTCCAACTTCGGACTGTGGTATGAGGCACTGTCGAGTACAATAACAGAATTAAGTGGCAAATTTGGAAGTAACTGCTTTTCAAACCATTACTCATATGAATTACCGCAAATTTCATCATGAGCATCTGCTGCATTTTTTTTTGCACAATTGTATATAGTTTGCTCCTCTAACAAACCCATTTTCATTATCTGCATTGATCATTGCAAATCTATGACCGCGGCCACAGGGTACTGCAATACCTGTTAAACCTTCTACAAATGCCTGTCTGCTAGATTTTATCGAAGTATCAACCCATACTTTATTTACAAAAGTTCCAGCATTCACCCAAGTCTCATCTGTATTGTTTTATTTTTCGTAAATAAAAATGTCTCCATCGTATGATATCACGTTTATTAAGCTTTGCTTTTTTCCAATTTTTTAAAGACAAATCCAATACCTAATAATAGTTTATAAAAAGTCGTTCTTTTATAACTGGGTATTTCATTATCCATATTTACAGATGTTAGAATTCTATTTAATGTTGGTGGACTTTGGTTCAAGAAAAAACTGTGCACTTTACGTCGTATAATTGTTTGTACAGTTTCGTCATAAAGGATAGTTCGACATTTGCTTGTTTTCCTTGCCTTTTTAGCTTTTTCTTTGGTGGTGTTGTAGGAAGTGATTTTTCTTTGCGTATCCTGTATATAATTTTTTCACCACAACGCAAAGCCTTACTGGTTTCTTTAATAGCAGCAGATACATTTAATGTTTGATTAAAATAACAAAAAGCGTTCCAGATCATCTGTTTTTCCCTTCCACGATACGTTTCGCCTTTTTGTCGTTTTCTAACAGCAAGATCCATATTCTAAAATACAAGTTATTCATCACACGCAATGTTATTACTTGTTAATATATAACTTACACTTTAGATATACCTACACGATTCAACCTAAAATGAACAATAAACCAAATGACATTCATGAATGGCAGTAATTTACTCATGCGCCACATACCAACCAATGATCATAAAAATTACTATGAATTTTACGGAACAAATCATACAACATCGCCTACGATAGACAGAGACGTGTTTATATACATATGGCAAGTGCGTAAAAGAGGACAATACTCCACAAGAGCCTATACTGTCTTCTAAGGTGCGAACAAAGTATAGTCACTATTTTCGAGTCGAAACCATTGTATAGTGCGATGCTTTTGATTAAATTGAATTATTTTTTATATCTATCTTTTGTAAGCGGGCAACAAGGATTCCATATTTTGTTGGTAACTATGATTTGAATCCGCAGTTATAAACTTGTTAACATTAATGTCTTTTCGCAAAATATAACTAGCATCACCTCTCATTAAAGTAGTAAGTAGCCTTTTCGGCAGATGACCATGCGTTTGCTTCTGCAGCTGCTTCGAATTGCGTCAGGTAAGTCGCCCATGACATTTTCCCACCAAAGCTTGGTGGCTTGATTCTGGTCTTCGAGATAGCCACAGCTTCTTTTATTTCGATGGTCCGCGGCATAACTTCTTCGTTGACCTGCTTTTATCCCGGCCGTTATTTCGTCAAAGTCTAGAATATTCTTCTAGAAGTTTCGATTTTTCCCCAATTTTCTCCTCCACAGCAATAAAAACTTCCTCTTTTAATGCTTCAGGAGTTTTCTTTTAGTCGCTGTTCTAGAACTTTCTCTACTTGTTCCAGACTTTTTTCGAAGCTTCTAGAATTTTCCAGGAATTCCTTTTCAAGACTTTTCTCCAGATTCTGGAGGTTTCCATGTTTCTTTGTTCCATCTGTTACATTTGGGCTTGCGAGTTCTCTATTAGTCGTTGTTCCATATTTTTCACACTGTCGACATTCTTCTGTTTCATTTGTATTTATGAATCTATTAGTCGCTTTTCCATTTTTTTCGCACTATCCAGATTTTCTAATACATTTGTATTTGTGAATCTATTAGTCGCTGTTCCATTTTCATAAATTAATTAATTTTATTAATTAGTGAATTCACGTCAGCATCTCTACCTGGAACTTGGAGGAAGTAATTCTCTGGATCTTCGCCTTCTTTTGTCAATACATCTCGAAGTCGTTGTTGGAGATTGCCTTTTTCCGGATGTATCCTCATCCCTCTCCTCTAATTCTCGTTTCAAGTCAACCACTTTTAATTCAGTGAGTTTTACTTTATTTGCCTACTGTTGTTTCTTGTTGTTGCAGTTACCTTTTCCACTGCCCTGCCGGGTTGGCTTTTTGTTATATGGCGATATTTAAAATAAACGTCTTTCCGCACTGTATATTTACTTAAGTGAATACTTAATCCGTTATTTCTTAATTAACTTCACACGGACACCACTGTAAAATATTTGTCTTTCTGGGTTCTTTTAAGTAAAACTAACGGTAATTTAAAGCACACTATATACGATTAATAACTAATAATAACAGTATATTTATTTACATATTTATTTCACATTTATATATCTCGTTGAATGCCTGGTGTTTTTCCGAACGGTATATACAGGGTGTTACAAAAATGTAGGGCTGGCTATACATAGACGGTTTCTACATCTAAAAATAAGCAAAAAAGTTTAAATAAATTTATGTCCTAAAATGGTTCGTTACTGAGTTACGGCCACTTGAGGTTTTTTTCTTTTTATTTTAGAAAAGGTTACAGAAAACGGGAGTTTCTTATGTTTCTTATAGTAAATGTTCGAAATGACCTCCACGGGAAGCAACACAAGCTTCAGCTCGTATCATAGACTGCCTCACGCGCTGAAAAATTCCTGGTGTATTTCGGATTTGGTGGCATCCATCTTCCACTCTACGTTGAAGATCTTCAATATTTTGAATTGGAGTAGAATATACCATAGACTTCAAATGTCCCCATACGTAAAAATCAATTGGATTTAAATCTGGAGACCGTGCAGGCCATGCTACAGGTCCACCGCGACCAATCCATCTTCCAGGATATACGGCATTTAAAAATTCGCGTGCTGTGTGACTGGTGACTGAAGTGAGCCGGTGCACCGTCGTGCATGAACCACATGCGTCCTCTAACATTTAGTGGAACATCGTCCAGCAAACCTGGTAAGTCGTTTTCTAAAAAATAACGATAATTCTGCCCAGTAAGTCGTGGTGGAAGTACAAAAGGACCAATCACAAATTCGTTAATAATTCCGGCCCACACACTAAATGAAAGCTGCGCTTGATGTCTGGACTGAATAATAGCATGAGGGTTTTCTTGTTGCCACTGGTGTAAATTATGAAAATTGACGATACCATCTCTTGTAAAGCCAGCTTCATCACTGTTGAAATAAGTTATTTATATCTTATTTTAGCATTTATTTCTGGTATGTTGGTGGTAGGAAATAAGTTGGTTACTTTTGTTTTTCTTTTGACAAGTAGATAATAGTTACATAAAACAATAATGACATGTATGGTATAAACACTTTTGTAAATTATTAGAACAAAATATAAAATAGTAAAGATAGTTAACACCTTTTACGTTTCACAACAGGTTATGGGCCCAGTTGCGTTATAAGCAAAAGGTAGAAATTTCAACTTAAAAGTTATGGATGTAGTTGAATTAAAGAAAACTATCTCACTAGATGGAAACGGGACAAATTACCAAGCATGGAAATTCCAGTTGGTTATCATACTAAAAACCTCTGCTTTGTATGATATTGTGGAAGGTAAAATAAAAAGCTCAAATGATGAAGCAGAAAAGAAAGTGTGGGAAGAAAATGATTTGAAAGCTCAAAGAACCATAATTATGTCAGTTCATGAAAAAGTAATTACACATTTAATAGCATGTAAAACCTCAAATGAGATGTGGGTGAGAATTGAAGCACTATATGGTAGAAAAACGGAAACAAGTTTACATTCTTTGCAACAAAAGTTTTATACATATACTTACAAGGGAGAAGGAGTTGCACAGCATATAGCTGACTTGGAAAGTTTAAGTCATGAGTTAAAAACGTGTGGTGAAGAAATAAGTGAGAATATGTTAATAAATAAAATTCTCATGACATTACCTGAGGAATTTAAACATTTTCATTCAGCATGGGACAGTTCAACAGATAAAACATTGAACAAATTAACATCGAGACTAATCTCAGAAGAAGATAGAATCAAAACAAGAGAAACTAGTCCAAACGTAGCTGGAGCATTAACGGTCAAGAAAGTAGGCACAAAAACAAATAAAACATATGGCTCTAAAGATAGAAAATATTCAAAGAAAAATGTAATATGTCATTTTTGTAAGAAACAAGGTCATTTCGAAAGAGAATGTTGGTTTAAGAAAGGTAAAAATAGTAGTCCTAATGTTGCAACGAACAATGATCATTATGCACTTGTCAGTAATATCACTGATAACACAAGTAAATGGTACTTAGACAGTGGTGCTAGTCATCACATGACAGCAAATGAAGAATGGTTTAGTCATTATGAAACATTAACAAATAAAGAATACATCATAATTGGAGATGGTACTAAATTAGAAGCAATTGGCAAAGGAAATATAGAGGTAGATATTAAAAATGGAAATTGCATGACCAGTTGTACAATTCAAAATGTTTTGCATGTTCCAAAACTTAAATGTAATCTGTTATCAGCAAGTGCAATTGTTGATCTTGGATATGTTATTATAACTCTTCAAGAGGAATGCCATGTTAAAAAGCAAAATAAAACAATTTTAATTGGAAAGAGAAATGGAAATTTGTTTGAAATAGAAATGGGTATCAAGCATTGTAATCGTGTTAATTTTGTGAATGCAAAAAAGGAACGCTCACTAGAAGAATGGCACCAAATTTTGGTACATCAAAACATCCAGCAATGTAAAAAAATTTTAAGAAAGCATGATATAAATGTTACAGAAGAAAAGGATATACAGTGTGATTCCTGTATTTTTGGAAAACATACTAGAAAGTCGTTTCAAACTTCAACTTCAGAAACAAGTCATCCTGGAGAAATTATACACATGGATGTTTGTGGACCAATGGAGAAACCTTCTGTTGGAGGATCGAGGTATTTCCTGTTACTTAAAGATGATTATTCCCATTACCGGACCGTGTATTTCATTCAAAATAAGAATGAAGTATATGAAAAAATGAAAGAATTTATAATAAGGTTCAAATTAGACACAGACCACAAAATAAAGATTTTTAGGTCAGACAATGGCTTGGAATTTGTAAACAGAGATGTTAAGCAACTTTTAAACAGGTATGGTATAAGACATCAGTTAACAGTAAAATATACTCCAGAACAAAATGGTTCTGCTGAAAGGGAAATGCGGACATTAGTGGAAGCTGGTAGAGCTTTGTTATATCAGAAACAGCTTGATAAAAGTCTGTGGGCTGAGGCTATAAATACTGCTGTGTATATTATTAATAGAACTGGTACTAGCTCAATTCCAGATAAAACACCCTTTGAATTAATTTTTAAGAGGAAGATAGATCTTGATAAATTTGAAATATTTGGCAGTGAAGTTTTTGTTCACATACCAAAGGAAAAGAGGCAAAAATGGGATTGGAAAAGTAAAGAAGGCATTTTTGTTGGTTATTCAGAAGAAACAAAAGGGTATAAAATATATTTTCCTGTGGATAAGAAAATGGATGTCTGTCGTGATGTAATATTTAAAAGGAAGTCTGAAAATTTACTGATAGTTGGAGAAGAAAAAGCTACACAAACAAGAACAAAGGAACAAGAAGCTTTTACAGATGGCAAAATTGTAGAAAGTTTGGAAACTGTTTTAGAAGAAAATTCCCCAGAACAAAGGTTATTAAGAAATCGCACAATGATAAATATACCAAGTAAATATGATGATTATGTATGTTTCATGGCATCAGAGCAAATTGAATACTCAGATGCAGTAAAAGACGAAAAATGGAAATTGGCAATGAAAGAAGAAATTGAAGCATTAAACACTAACACAACTTGGACTCTGGTAGAATGTCCTAAAAATAGGAAACCAATTAACAATAAATGGGTATTTCGAAAGAAGGAAACTGGTATTTATAAGGCACGACTTGTAGCCAAGGGATGTAGTCAGGTGTATGGTAAAGATTATTTGGAAACCTTCAGTCCAGTTGCACAGTATAAATCTATTCGATTAATTTTACGAATTGCCGCATTACATAATATGGAATTAGCACAATTTGATATCAAAACAGCATTTTTGAATGGTCCAATAGAAGAAGAGATCTACATGCAACAGCCAACAGGATTTGAAGATGAAACTGAAAGAGTATGTCAGTTAAACAAATGCATATATGGGTTGAAACAAGCTCCTAGAAATTGGAATAGAAAGTTTGTTGAAACACTAAAGCAATTCAATTTAGTGCAATCTGAAAATGACCCTTGTGTATTTTTCAATTTCAAAAAAGAAATATTATTTTTAGTGATATATGTAGATGATGGACTGGTTGCATCTAGCAGTACAGATCAAATCGAAAAACTTTTAAGTTATCTTCAAAGCAATTTTGAAATAAAAACTGAACCTTTAAAACTCTATTTAGGTATGGAGATTAATAAAATGGAAGATGGAACAATATTTATAAAACAAGAAAATTATATTAATAAACTCTTGGACAAATTTAATATGAGCAATTGTAAGTCAGTGTCAGTTCCTTGTTCAACAAAGGATTTAGAAAATGAGGACAGTTCTTTGTGTGAAGCACCTTATCGCGAAGCTATAGGAGGTTTACTCTTCCTGTCATCAGTTAGCAGACCCGATATTACTTTTGCAGTCAATAAGTTAACTCGATATATGGAGATACCACGTTCAAATCATTGGGAGGGAGTTAAAAGAATACTTAGATATCTTAGTGGAACAAAAGACTATGGTTTAAAATTTGACCCCCATTCAGAAGAGAAAGAACCATTACTCTGTTACACAGATGCAGACTATGCTGGAGATGTGTCAACACGAAGATCCACTTCAGGGTATGCACTAATATTAAAAGATGGAATAATTGATTGGTATACAAGACGTCAAGGAACAGTTTCTTTATCAACAGCTGAAGCAGAGTATGTGGCAGCTACAGAAGCGATAAAGGAAGCAATACCAATGATGAAATTGTGTAAGGAAATTCGTGTTTGTGAATCTATTGCAACTCTAAAAGTTGACAATCAAAGTGCATTAAAAATGTTAAGTGATGAAACGGCACATAAACGTACAAAGCACATAGACGTTCGTGTTCACTTCTTAAGAGATAAACTTAATGAAGTTTTTGAATTACAATATGTTAGTAGCGAAGATCAGCTGGCGGACATATTTACTAAAGGACTCACAAAATATCGTTTCGAATATATAAGAGATAAAATAAATGTTAAAAGGAGGGAGTGTTGAAATAAGTTATTTATATCTTATTTTAGCATTTATTTCTGGTATGTTGGTGGTAGGAAATAAGTTGGTTACTTTTGTTTTTCTTTTGACAAGTAGATAATAGTTACATAAAACAATAATGACATGTATGGTATAAACACTTTTGTAAATTATTAGAACAAAATATAAAATAGTAAAGATAGTTAACACCTTTTACGTTTCACAACAATCACTAAAGAGCACACACGACAGAAAGAGATGATCGGCGGCGCATGCCCGTAACAACCATACACAGTAAGCTTCTCGTGATGGGAAATCATTCTCACTAAGTCCCTGTACTCTTTGCAGGTGGTAAGGAAAAAGCTGATTAGTTCTTAAAATACGCCATACACTCACATGATCGACATCTTCCGCCAATGCCATTCTTCGAGTACTAGCACCTGCATTTTCTTCAACACGATCCAACAAACGTTCTTCCAATTCCAAATTTCTTGTGGTTCGTGGTCTGCCGCGATCTCGGACTACTGGTTTGAATGATCCTGTTTCTCTTAATCTAATATGAAGTCTTTCGAAAGTTTTTTCATTTGGTAAACGTCGGTTTGGGAAATATTCTGCGTAAAGTCTTCTTGCTTCTGCTCTGTTGCAATGTGCCAAACCATACATTAAATGCATGTCGGACATCTCTTCGAAAGAATAATCTGCCATTTTATACTATTAATTAGAAAACAGTTCTAATCACAAATGACTTAATCAACTTTCACGACTGACAGCAAAAAACACGGACTGCCTACTGAATATGATTAACATAAGTTACTCACTTGTCGGCGACTTGTTCAAACATGCAATACGAACGCTTCGCGTCTGCGCGATAATTTGTGACGAGATACACACGTGTCGGACATGCAATACGAAAAACTTCAAGTGGCCGTAACTCAGTAACGAAACATTATAGGACACAAATTTATTTAAACTTTTTTGCTTATTTTTAGTTGTAGAAACCGTCTATGTATTGCCAGCCCTAAATTTTTGTAACATCTGAACGACTTTTTTTAAAATTCCAAATCCCTTTTGGAACAAGACAAATTCTAATAATTGGTATAAAAATGTTCCAATAGGAACAAATATGATATCTAAAAAACTTGTCATTTACGCGAATCCAATCAAATAAGACAAAACAATTATTCAGCATGTGTAGAAAGTAACAAAGAAAATAATATTGAAATTAGTACACCAAACCAAACAATTTATAATAATTGTACATTTAATAACTGTTCTCCTGCTTTCAAATAAAAATAATTATTTATTATTTATTTAAATCGTTAATTTATCTTGCCAAAAAACACTCGAGCTTTTCTTTCACCGATTAATTTTCTTTTTAACTCAAAATTTTTCCTATCAGTAATTTTTCTCGAAAAACTTGTGTTGCTTCCCGTGGAGGTCATTTTGAACATTTACTATAAGAAACATAAGAAACTCCCGTTTTCTGTAAACATTTCTAAAATAAAAATAAAAAAACTTCAATTGGCCGTAACTCAGTAACGAACCATTTTAGGACATAAATTTATATAAACTTTTTTGCTTATTTTTAGTTGTAGAAACCGTCTATGTATAGCCAGCCCTAAATTTTTGTAACGCCCTGTATATATGGTCGGGCTTGCCCTTCTAGATTCTCCACGTGTTTTTCCCGGAGTTTCCCGTACGTCTCTCGAATGCGTAAGCGAGTGACGTAATTTCATGACTCACATTACAATATTTTGTCTGTACATCCGTTCGGTAATACTAAAAGCAAAACATGGTCTGTATTTATTACGCAAACTTACAAAATGAATGTTAACATCAACAGGTGTATCTGGCTCGACATTCATATCTTCTTCATGAATAGGGTTTAAATATGTTCGTGATGTACTTATTTTGTTTGTATCAAACAGCATTACATGCCCTACTTCCTCACCAGCCTGTATTATTATTTCCTCTTGTTCATCACTAACCATAGGTACTAATCGGTTCATTTCCTATAACAACATCTATCAAATTTACTATATTTAAATTTTTAAATGGGTCTTCCTCAACATCATCAAACACGCATACTGTGCATACAGAACTTCCGGGATATTTTTCTAAAATAAACGCCAATACTGCAAAATGCAAATATTGTAGAAAGATAATAAAAACTAGTGGAAACACTTCAAATTTAAAAGGACATTTAAATATACATAGGAAACAAAGTGAGCAGAAACGCGAGGACACTGGGGTATGTTTTCTACTTATCGGAGAAGATTCAATGCTAAATATTTTGTATTTATTCTAATATAGGAACCCTGTGCAAAAAAGAAGAGTACGGATGTACAACTGATGCCCATGTATTGTTCGATATTGGTACTGTTCCCTACACACATCGTCCTCCTCATTTAACGATATAGTTACAAAAAATAATCTGGAGGGGCGAACACGCACTACAGTTAACGCTTGCGCACTACTCATAATATGGCACTTAACAATAATAAATTCCCTTAACGCGTACGCGGCTAGTAGGTGTTCTAGCTAGCCGCGTTGTTATCCAAGGTCAAACCACTGATATCAAAATCTGCTTCATCATAATCTTCAACATCTGGTAAAACAGCAAGAATATCATCATAACCGTCATGTAAATAATTATTATAATCAGAATAATAAAGTAGGCACTTATCGACATCTCCATCTCCAAAGAATCGTTTACGGCCTAACGGCAAGTCATTGGGAATAGCTTCCTCACTACGAGGATATCCATTTAAATTCAACACATACCCAGCATCAATATCAAAAGCGTAAAAGTAATCGCAAGCTTCGACATCATTAAAAAATCGCCAATAACAATTTTCTATATACTCTCCCTTCCTTGCAATATAATTAACATTATAACGTGCTATACAATCACCTAACACTTTATAATTAAAATAGTTCCTGTTTTGATACGCAAATGCCGCCAAAAAATAACTATCTGCTTTATTTAACTTAGAAAAAAAAATTTTGCAATAAACTAACTCTGGAACAAATTTATTCCTCAAATGAGCCAAAAACACATGAAATATCGTAACATTGTGATTACGATCATCTAACGGCACATATTTGAACATAGCCCAAGGCCTTTCTGGATCCTGTTCATCGTAGGGCAATATATAAGGATCAACTTGTTCACGAAACGGATTAACCAAATCCCAAGTCGGTATTGTTCGATATCAAGCTGGTGCACTTGACGAAGCAGTAGGTTACATACTTAATTTTATTAAAAGCAGTTTATAATTTTATATTTCAGCAGACTGGATCGATTTCATTTTGCCAACCCAAAATAAGCGACTCATTCAAGGCTATGGCTCAATTTGAAGGTGGATCGAAGCATAGTAAAATAACTAACGCATTGATTTACTTCATATGCAAAGATAACATGCCATTTAGTACAGTGGAAGGTATCGGCTTTCAAAAATTACTGAAAGAAATCAGTCCACTGTACAAATTTCCTTCAAGGAATACTATTAAAAAAATTATTATCGATAAGTATGAGGTAATTTCAATTGCATATAAAGATAAGTTGTCTAAAATTAATACTTTAACAATCACATCTGATATATGGACAGAAACCATGCAAATGGAGAGTTTTCTAGGTATTACAGTACATTTCTTCGAAGGATGTCGTTTATTGTCAAGTTGCCTAGATGTAATAGAACTATCACAGTCACATACAGGTGCATATATTAGCGATACATTAAACAATGCTTTAAAAACATGGAAAATAGAAGAAGATAATGTAGTAGCTATTATCACCGATAATGATGCCAAAATGTTAAATGCAATTGAAAACTCATTCAGCATGAATAAACACGTATGTTGTTTTGCACATACATTAAATTTAACAGTACAAAATGTAATAAAACACTGGATTTAATGAACTAATAACAAAAGTACGAAATATTGTAAAATTTGTTAAAGCAAGTACTAATGCATCAGATAATTTACGCAATGAACAAGGAAAACAAGGAATTCCTGAAGGCAAAATGAAAAAGTTAATATTAGACATATCAACTCGTTGGAACTCCACGTATTATATGTATGAACGTTTTATAGAACTTATTACATTAGTGAATAATATATTGCTAAGTAGGCCAAACTCACCACCTATGCTACATGCTGCTGAGGTAGAGTTATTGAAAGAACTTGTAGCCGTCTGTAAATTATGGAAAAATTAACAGTTGAGACTTCTGGTGACCAATATGTGACGATCAGTATTGTTATACCGCTCATAAATTGCACAATTAAAAATATTTCATCAACTGAAGTAAAATTTCCATTGGAAATTTCTTTAAAGAAAGCATTACTTTCAGAAATAGACAAACGTTTTGGTACACGAGAACTGAACAGTTTGGTAGCAATGGGTACTTTCTTGGATCCACGTTTCAAAAATATTCATTTCAATAATCCTATAGCTTCTTCAAAATCTTTAAGTAAAGTAAATGACCTAGTTTTAGAACAATTAACTGCTACTGACTAAGCTGGTAATTATTTTAATTTCTTTTACATTGAATACACTTCTTGTCTATTCAATTCGTTTGAGTAAGAGAAATTTCGTTTTCTGTCGATTTGTTTAAGCCAGATATTTTCGATAGCAACATATATAATTAATAATTCATAGGTAAAGAAACACATATATATATATATATATATATATATATATATATATATATATATATAGCAAGCGCCAATTAAGTTGGCGCGAGGAGGGGGTGCGCATATATATAAATACATATATCCATTAATTTGCATGTAGTAAAATTGCATTAAGAGATAGGTTGACCAATGGTGGTCATTTTTAGAAAATAATGAAGTATAGAACAGAAAAAAATATACCTAAGAGGACTGATAAGAAAATTCTTCACTAATATAAAAATGTACGAATATATGGCAAATATAGTGCGTTAGATTTACTCTGCACTATTCCAGTACGGCTCAACGTGTTAAAGATGTTTGGTAAAGATTCCAACAGGTAGTTTAGTATTGTTAAAAGTTGCTTTTAATTAACTTTCTTTCATTGAAAGAAAGCTCAAGTGAACCTGCAGAAAAAATATTTGCAAAAGGTCTCACAATGGTAGGGACTCTTCGAATAAATAAATCAGATATAACTATTTGATTGAGAACCCCTTCAATAATTAATCCATATTATTATTGATTATTATTAATAATTATAAGAACATGGCGTCCAGTAGTAAAATATTAACTAACGGCGAAATCTGAAGCAATTGCAGCCCAACATAAAGATTGTGAAACCGCCGATCCGAATGATTTTAATGCTGAACATGATGCAGAATACGAGGCTACCCCTTCTCAAGTAGAAAGTCTGCAAGACGCATGAGAAGATTCAAGTAGTGACTATGACGATTCTACGGAAGATAAAAGGAAGGTTATATATGGAAAGAACGACTACAAATGGTACACAACGCCATTTCATTCCAAAAACACTTGCACGATACAAAAAAAATTGGTGTTGTATAAGCCTGGCAGAAAGGGGATCGCTGAAGCATTTTGGAAGAAATTAATTACATCTTGGAAGGTATTTTTTAGTGAAAACAATATATATTTAATTACTTAGTACATAAATGAGGAAATTGAACGACAATCCGCGAAATATAAGGAGAATGAAATATTTTGGCATGGTGCTACATCAGTATAGATTTCCCCCCACTTAGTCTTTTATATATGAGTGGTGTATTGAATTCGTTAAGAGTTATGGTCAAAAAAAATGTGGAATTCATATATTCAAAGCCACTATGTCAGAGTCGTTTCAGATTTCATGAGAATTGTTTGCGTTTTGATGAGACATTCGAGACTTGAAAGACAAAAAAAATGATACATTCGATTCGAATAGGAATTAGTGGACAAAATATATGAGAAACTGTGAAATGAATTATACTCCTAGGGGGTACCTTACTATTGATGAACAACTCTTGAGCTTTCGGGGAAAGTGTCCAGTTAAGGTTTATACCCAGGTAAATACGGAATAAAGATTGTGATGACTTGCGATTCAAAACGTAAAATCTAAATCTCTAATCGAAATTTCACTATGGGCAAAGATTTACTCTGCACTATTCCAGTACGGCTCAACGTGTTAAAGATGTTTGGTAAAGATGCCAACAGGTGGTTTAGTATTGTTAAAAGTTGCTTTTAATTAACTTTCTTTCATTGAAAGAAAGCTCAAGTGAACCCGCAGAAAAATATTTGGCAAAGGTCTCACAATGGTAGAAACTCGCCGAAAAAATAAATCAGATATAACTATTTGATTTAGAACCCCTTCAATAATAAATCAAGGAAAAAAAATGAAACAAATTAAATATAATATCAAACCTCGCATAAAACATTCATGTTGGTCCCAGTTCTATATTCGGTGCCTGTGTACTGTAGTGCTGTAATTTCCCTGTTATTACTATGATTGTTTTCCGACCATGCGCCTATCGCACAAAACTTTTCTGCGGAACGCATTGAATGTTATAGTTGAATGGTGCATGAAAAAGAAGCTTAATCTTAATTTTAGCAAATGTAGTTCTGTATCTTACACAAAGAAACATAATACTTTAGCAGCTACTTACTTCATCTATGGTGAACCTGTTCCGCATTTTACTGTTTTGGATTTGCGATTACGTTTGAAACACAGCTTGGTTTTATTATACACCAATAAGTATGGTTTATGTCTTTTGTCATGCTGATTTTCAAACTGATTTAAAATTTGCGCTATCCCGTCAGGATTTTGAGATATTTTCTTCTTAAATAAATTTTAATGTTCGCCGCTGCAAAGTAATAATTATGAATGCATAATGTAATTTCGGTGGGCAAGCGTAAATAAAATGCGATCGCCTGCTCTCGCGAATACAAAGAGATCTTGTATTTTTTGTGGCTTAATAGTAAAAAGTTCATATACCAGAGAGCAGCTTCCAAAATACGGAGGCGTATCAATATTTTATTTGTCGCTCTGTGTTAGTTACGTATATGCAAAATTCAATTGCGTTCTTGCGGGTTTTACTACAGATTTCGTTTTCGTAAAATATTTGTACTGCTTTTAAAACAATTACAGATCTTTTAAAATAAAAAAAAAAACATGATTAATTTGATTTAAAAAAAAATCAATGCCAATTGCCAACCTTGCTTTTAGAGGTCATTCTGTATGATCAGAATAAGCCACAAAATTTAATAAGTATATTTAATAAATGTCCACATTGAATATGAATTTAGGCAAATGCTGTCAACATTTTCTATTTGAATAAACAGAAAGTGTAATTTGTTGACCATTTGATTACGTTGTTTATAATTTCTGCTTCTACATTGTCTAAGAAACGTATTATATACATATACATATATACCATTCTATCGATATTCTCCTTGAGAATTGTAGGTTTATCCTGTGGAGTTGGTGATAAAGGTTCTCCTAATAAAATACTTCCAGGGCTTCATTTACTTCTGATGTATTTGTTACTGTTGTTGCAATTGAGCGATTACTAAGGGGGGCTGTTATTTATTCAGCAACAGTACTTTGTGGAAGTTGATTCAATTCAAACTCAGTGTTCTCTAATTTGACCTCCATTGTTACACCCCGTCGATTAAACCAAATAAAATCAATCAGGACTTCTTCCCAATCTAATACATCGATTCGTCGTAGTACTGTATAACTTGATTATCGTTTTATTTCAAACGCCATTCTAACTACGAAATGTATTTACAATTAAGACGATGCACTAGATTAGGTATTTTATGCACTTGCATTTGTACAAGGATGGACTGAAAAGTATTTTTCTAATTCAAGACTTATTTGTAAACGTTAAATTTACTATTTTACACCAAACATAGAAAGCGTAATAAGTAATCGATTTTCGATTAGGATGCCAAATGTTACTTTAAGGGAAACTGTTGTTTTGTACCAAATTATTTTAAATACTTTCTTGTAATGGGTCATATTCTTTAGAAAATAAAACGTTAATGTATATGCCAGTTGTCTACTGCATATATTAAAAGCAATTTAATTTCTTTTACTTAATTTCTCTCTGACTGTTTAAAAATTTATCTAACAAGGCATTCTGCATTAAAACGGGTTCTTCCCCGGACGCACATTCAATAACGAAAACAGTATCTCAGTATGAGATCACTTCTCTTTGTCCGTTGTATTAATATGTAACGCATACTTCCCCATATACCGCCTGATTCTGAGCAAACGCAACGATCCGAACGTATGAATATTTCTCCCGCTTCGAATACAATTCCCCTGAACGCGTTTAGCCAATCACAAACCAGTCTGTCGCGCAACCATTTAACAACTAATGTCACAAATTAGTGTCACCACTGTCACCCTATACGGAGTCTCTTAAGCGTTTGAATAGTGAAAATAAGAAAAGAAAATAGACATTACTGGTTCTGTACAAAATTTAAAACCATTATTCCCAAATCGCAGAGTTCCTAATGATACGTTCATTTTAGTATGCGCTGCTATAGAACTAAATTCAAATTTGACAGTTAGCGATATTTCCAACGATTTAGGCATATGCTGCTCTTCCGTTAACCGCATACTAAAATTAAATGGTTTTCGTAATTATAAATATTCCAAACATCATCAATTATTTTACGGTGATGAGTTTAAACGGATGAATTTCCGTTATTATATAATTAATTTCTCATTATGAACAATTTATTTTATTATCTGTAAGAGTAAATTTTTCTTAACATTACTAGAATTTAATTTAGTTTTTATTTATTTCTGAAGTTTATTTAGTTTACTATGAACAGTTTTTGTGACCTTTATTATTAAAATTTAATTTATTAAATCTCTTGATGCCTTATTTGCAATTTTCTTAACCGCTTATTAATAATTTCATTACGCTTTGTAGAATAACGTATTGCAATTTACTCATTACCATAACACAGGACTAAACAATTTATAGTCCTTTAATAGTAATTTGGTAATCAGATAATTTTTCTTACGCGGCTCCATAATATGTAAGTATGTATGATATATGACATTGATGTTGACACGCCTACAGCATTCAGGGGAATTGTATTCGAAGCGGGAGAAATATTCATACATTCGGATCGTTGCGTTTGCTCAGAATTAGGCGGTATATGTATATATATAAATGAGAGTCAACATATATTTAATATAAGGATATGCTTTGTCAGCAATACCACATTTTGTAATCTTAACTGTACTATGTATGGGGCCCAATGACGGAGAATATATAGAAGATATTCTGGAAACATTCTTTCGCATGAAAGGGGAAGGAGGAAGAAATAGAACAGAAAAAAGCATCAGTCGATCAAGCCCTGCGAGAAATAGCGGACGGCTGATCTACTTAGGTCTAGTACGACGTAAATAAAAAACGTCGGATCTAACAAGAGCAAAAAAGTCCCACGCAAGTAAAGCCTTAGCAGTAGCCAGTGAAGAAAAGACTGCAAAATACGCTAGTTTTTATACCACTCGCAAAGGGTGAATCAACCCTGTAATAAAGTCACCTGTGCGAGCTTTAAATCATTTGGATTACAACAAAAATCCTTGTAGTGCAAAGTTAATTTGCGGGTATTTTGTGAAACTCCTCTGAGCCCCGGTACCAAGACAAGGTAGGAAGTTTTATTCTCTTAAGTCTATCGATAGCGAGAGATAACTGATATCAGAAATAAAGGCCTAGACATTATAGTAAAAAATCAAACGAACTTTATAATAAACATTCGCAAGGTATAGCATTATCAATTATCATTTTCATATCTATTTATTTGTACCCTATTCAAGTGATGTAAAAATTGATGTAAAAGATCATATGTATTAAAATCAATATATATGCTTTAGCTTTAGCTGCGGTTTCAAAAGTAAGAATTGCTATGATAATTGCCAACCTTCGAAGCGGAGACGGCACCTAAAGAAGAAGAAGATATGCTTTATATGTAATCTGATATTTTATTACACACATATATACATACATTTACAAAGTCGATATTTGCCTATGTAAATATCCATATAATAAATAAAGACATAGTGCTCTATTTATTGCTACAATACAGGGGATACACTCATACACCTTTCGTATATCAAACGACCTGAGATCAATAGCATAAAATAAATATCAATTTTATTAGTGTAATTCAAGAATCCCATTGCTAGAGTTAGTTAATCACCGGGCATATACTTAATTAACTTTATACCGTCAGGAACGGTTATTTTCCTGTGGCGTCCAAACAATTAGCAAAGTAATCATTTTAAATAAACGATAAACTGCACATCTATCTCTCATATTACTTCTTTAACTCTTAAAGTAGCTTTGCAAATTAGTATCCCCAGTCACAATTATTATTTGCAAAGGGTTAAAGAATAGCCAAACGTTACAGTTGTCGCCCAACTTCGGGGCTAATTAATCAAATTAATTAAAGGTGTTTTAAAAGAAAAAAAAAATATATATAATAATAATAATATTGAGAATAGATAGAATAAAATAATTTCATTAATTCCCAAGTAGAATTTCAACTTTAAATCATTATTATTCAAAGAAAAAAAAAATAAGGTGAACAGTTTAAATTAATCATTATTTTCAAATCTAGATCAACCAAAATACGAGGAGTGATCAAATAGTAAAACATTTTATTTTCAGGAACAGTTTTAAATCACATATCGAAGATGTTTACATTATAATAAATGGTTTTAAATTAATATAAGTAAAATATACAGGGTGTTTTCCAGATTTTAAATAAAATTTTAGTTTTCAATTTCAAAATAAATCAACATAGGAGTGGTTTATTTTGATAATAGTGCTGCGATATAATTGAGGGTGTGTACTATACAGGCTCTTTTTGTAGAAAAGTGTACACTATTTTGAGTTTAAATTTCAAATAGTGTTTGAAATATTATTAGGCCATATACGAGGGAATTCATAGGAGAATTTGAAGACTTGGGGGGTAGCGCGCAAGGCAGTCAAGGACAAATTATTGGCTGCACATAACAAAAAAAAATAAATTCAATCGGTGACAAAACGAATCATTGCAGAAAAAATAGTAGTACTTCGGCTGTCTGACAACAGGCAGCGCTGAATTTACTTCTACGCTCGGTTTGGATAATTTCTGTGATGTGGCGATGTGGTTTTTTTTTGTGAATGTGTCTGAAGATATCCTTTCTCCAGCAGGGGCGTACCGATGAGCCTGTAGAAAGGCGAAATACGTATCTACGTCTCTAGGGAGGGATATGTTCGGACACGTTCACAAAAATATTAATAGTGAACCTGTATTTGTGTTCTTCACAACAGATTTTTAATAATATTTTATATTATTAAAAATACCTTTGTATTATACAAAACTAATGTTTTTACCAAAATTAGCCATACAATTTGCTTTTAAGTATTTCGTTAAAAATGCGCAGTCTTCATCGACCCAATTGCACAATCCTTCAATTCCTTTATCAGTTAAATTTTTTTTTCTGTGAGCCTTCACTAATTTCTATCCTTCCTTCTCTTTGGTAGATCCGGACTAATTTTCTCACTGTGTCGTATTTTACAGTGAAAGTTCTACTTATAGACTTCAAAGTTTCTCCCCTATCAAAGGCATCTATAATCAGTTTTCGTGTTTCGTCGTTTATTTTATCATAAACCATCTTAAATTGCGTTTCTACTAACGTAACAAACAGGCAACTGATAGTTTATTTGCAACGGACTCTCATTTGTTTTCGGTTGTATTAGTTGACCGCTTATTCCTTTCCGTTTATTAAACTAATTAGCTTCGGGATCTGATGGACACCTTGTTCAGAGTCAACGCAAATATATTTAATTCTACGTTTGTTGTTGGGTCTCAATTCAAGAGATTTCAATTCCGCCGATGTTAATTCAGAACAGCCAGTATGCACAGGTCTGCCACAGCCGTCACATTCAACATATTTATCACTTTCATTTATGACAATATGGCATTTTAAACAACTCATGGCCGATATAATATATAAAAAGTTCAAATAAAATAAATACTAAGTATTAAGTTCATCAGCATTAAAATCAAAAGGAAAGACAAAGGACACTTTTCACACTAACTGGACCTGTAATTGGTGACTAACAGACGAACAAAAGGGCCACGAAAAGGTGGAAAAAATTAAAACAAAGGGAAAGATACTAATTCACCAAATCAAATAATGTAAAGGATATTTAGGTACACAAATATTTGAAGTTGTGTGTATACTCAACAAAAAACTAACAAGAAATAGTGTCACAACAAAACCACAAGAAAAAGAAACTAGGAAAAGGAAACTCGAGAACTTACTTGAATCGATTCACTCAAAGAAACACTATGATATAACGAAAATTGTGTAACAATAACACTACAAGAAATAAAAAATTACACTGATTTATATCTTATAATTTATAATAATTAAAATCTGACTCGCAACATCTTGGTTAGCTGAGGCTAATGCATTGTGATTGCGCGCTCTTGATAGTATTCTAAGTTCCGTGTTATGTAGACCGTTTGCGAAGATGTTGACCTCGGTTTTTTCGTTTACTTCGCGAAATTGATCAATTAACGTATCGTCGTTTGCCTCTTGCGCTATTGTCAAGTCGGTTAGCAATTCCTCGATCGTTTTGGCGTATTTGTCTATGGATTGTGCTATTAAGTTTTCCTTAAATCTGAAATTCAATTGGCGTCAGTATCGTAAGTTTTCCGAAGTCGTAATTTTGCTTTAGTCGATAAGCGCGTTTTTAAAACTTTTTAAATTTTTTTAAAGTTTCCTTACCTTCGTCGTTTAACGAGGAATCGTACAACTTAATGGTGTCCGTCAGTTGTATTGTGACCTCTTCGGTACCATTCATAACAGGCAACAAACTTGCGGCGGTTTTTAAATCGAATTTTTCGCTCAGTTATTGTTCTATCAGTTTTAACACTAGAATTGTCCTTTCTTAAATTTATAAGAAGTTGTTACGTGCTCGTAGCTACGTCCTCGTTTTGGTTGCAAATTTTTTCTTTTGTTTTATTCCGTTAAGTTTATTTTGAACCGAACTGTAGTATTTTCGCTTGCGTGCGTATTTTTTCACATACAACAATTACGTATTAGTGTTTCTTCGTGGTCTTCCTCCCTTCTCGATTCTCGAGTGGCGATAACTTCTAGAAAGAAGAGACTGAGATCGCTATCGATAGAGAGAAGGTCGATGGTGGTCATTCGTAATTTGTTTTGTAACGGCTTATTGTAGGGCCTGATTGCTTTAAGCAGTATTCTGTTTTTTTTTGGAAGCCCTCTTGTTTGTGCGAGGTTTTATTTAGTCGCTACAATTTGTAATTGTACTACAATTACCCGGCAGGGGATTTCTTGATGACGATTTAGCCGATTGACTCCTCTCGATACACTTATTGCGTTGTAACTATTGTGTTCTCGATAACAGGTTTTTTCCTCTACCGACGCAAACGTCGTTCACAGCAGGAAACCGACAACGCGCACGAATATTCCGCTTGCAGGAAGGAGATGGACACAGCTAAGATTTTAAATATTACTTTATTATACAAAAAAGGGATATTTATCAATACGTTTTTGCCGCACCACGCAGCTGTTATATAATGAAACAGATATGCAAAACACATATCCGTCACTGCAAACATGGACAAACACCTCGTATTCCTAGCATCCACTTCTGTTCAATACATATGTTTCAGCCATCTAGGCCTCATCGGTTGAACTAGTGAAGCAATGTGTATACAAATTAATCCAGATCTGTTAAACCACGGATCTGTATCTGTATCTACATTTACGCTAAAATCGTCTCCAAGCTATAACCAGTTTCGTTCTATCAGGCGACACCAATTTAATCAGTGACATCTGACGGAAGAAAGCAACTAGGCCAGAAAAGGCGATCTTCCGCTCGAATAGCAATGCTATTACGAAAAAAAGCGGAAAAATACGTATATTGGTGCTGTCCATTAACACGCGCCAGATGGCGGTAAATATACAAAAAAGGGATATTTATCAATACGTTTTTGCCGCACCACGCAGCTGTTATATAATGAAAGAGATATGCAAAACACATATCCGTCACTGCAAACATGGACAAACACCTCGTATTCCTAGCATCCACTTCTGTTCAATACATATGTTTCAGCCATCTAGGCCTCATCGGTTGAACTAGTGAAGCAATGTGTATACAAATTGCATATCTGTTTCATTATATAACAGCTGCGTGGTGCGGCAAAAACGTATTGATAAATATCCCTTTTTTGTATATTTACCGCCATCTGGCGCGTGTTAATGGACAGCACCAATATACGTATTTTTCCGCTTTTTTTCGTAATAGCATTGCTATTCGAGCGGAAGATCGCCTTTTCTGGCCTAGTTGCTTTCTTCCGTCAGATGTCACTGATTAAATTGGTGTCGCCTGATAGAACGAAACTGGTTATAGCTTGGAGACGATTTTAGCGTAAATGTAGATACAGATACAGATCCGTGGTTTAACAGATCTGTATTAATTTGTATACACATTGCTTCACTAGTTCAACCGATGAGGCCTAGATGGCTGAAACATATGTATTGAACAGAAGTGGATGCTAGGAATACGAGGTGTTTGTCCATGTTTGCAGTGACGGATATGTGTTATTGCATATCTGTTTCATTATATAATTACTTTATTAATTTAAACTGCATGTTTTGCAATTAATTTTCTTTGTTGAACCTTTTTTTTACATTCAATTTTTCTGTGTTTAGTTATTTAACTTAGTTATAGCGTCGTTACAGACATCCTTTTTTTCAATTTTTATTTAGTTAATTCAATTACCTTTATAATTAGTATTTCTCATTTAAAGTTGCAATACGTATCTTTTTTTGTTTGTTAAATTTATTTCGACAGAGATTATTTGAATTACACATCTGTTCCTCACGGGGACAAGAACTTATTTTTGCTTCGTAAACATCGAACGAGTTGTTTTTTTTTGCTGCGTTTTCTTTAACGTAGAAAACGTGGGTATTATTTTGTGAATATTAAACTTGTTTTCTAGATTTGTAAATCTGTACAGTCAAATTTTAGTATTGTATATTCCGTCATTTTAATTTTAAGCATTCATTAATAAGTTTTTTTTCTCTTATTATATCTTACCGTTAACTTTAATTAATTATATTCCCAGACCATAACTTTGCGAATTTACACAAATTTATTACAAATAAATATTTGCCTGTAACAAAATCTCTATATGTACCGGGTCTGTTCAAAAGATCGGACTTTCCATTTTTTGTTCTAAATTATCTGAAACAACGAAATACGTATTTTGGTGGGGTATGAACTTCTGTGCACAAACGGTCTGTTAACATACATTTGTCTTTTTTTTTTTACTAGCAAAATTTATTTCTTTTTTTTTATTATTTTTAAGTAAGTGTCACAAAGTCTAATTACATCTGGCTGAAATCCGCCTTTTCCTTTCTTTCTTTTCTTTACGTTTCGGACGGCCTGGTTGCATCCCCTACCCGCTGCGCGTCTTGCCTACTTTTGTTGATCACGATTTCCGAATTTTGCGACGGTCTAGCGGTTCTATATTCGGTGGCGCCCTATACCACCTTAATTCGTGTACTGAAGTACCTTTGAGTCTCCCCACCCTTGGGCTGAGGCAGTCTATAAAGCCGGGTGGGCCGCTAGACGTTGGCAGGGGCGGGTATATGAGCCAATCCTCGTCGCCCGAAACTTGAGTTCCTCTCTTTTCTATGGTCTCCACATACATACCGTAGCAAAGTACCTGAATTTCTTCCAGAAGTAGTAGAAAGAATTCCGGGGCTGACATATGGACTACTTACACCTGCTCTTGGCTTCGGTTGAATTATTTCTGCACTTGTGCTGAGAGGGCCTTTGTCATCCTTCGCTTCGTATGTCTGTAGATTCCGAAGCAGCAGCAGAAGACCAATATAAGGATGACTTGCGAATGCAAGTATGGCGAGGATGTTGGACGTGTTGATGTTGTTTGCATTAGTGCCTGCTATGACAACCTCTTCTTTTATTTGTTGGTTTTCCATACTATTTAATTTTTTCTCTTTCCATGCCTTGGGGTTCGTTCTGGAATTCAGTTGGACTGTCAGAAGCGGCTGGCAGGGTCGCCATATGTTGTTCCCTAGTCCTCACTATGTCTATATCTCCGAGGTGTGTTTGTTCTAAATGACACTTAATAACAATGTAATGATGACATTTAATAACAACAACAATAAGTTACAGTTACACAGTGAGATATTGACAATAATGTGTTTGATGCACTCTCTCTGTTTCTAACTCCTCTTAGTATATATACATCGTGAATGAGGTTTATTGTGTAAATAAGTGGATCCAGTTACTTAGTATTACGCGTAACCTATTAACCTAATTACTTAATAATGTTATGCATTTTCGCAGAGATGCAATAATCAACAAGGTTGCAAATTAATGGGAACATATTCGTTACACAATTGAATGCATGAAGTAATGAATGTCCTACTGAATTATTACAGGACGTTTTGTTTCATTGTTAGTAGTCTGTAAGCGCATGCGTCTACGAACGCGTAACCCTTTTCTTAGTTTTAAGTCTCGAGCTTCCGTACGTAAAACTAAGTGGCGCTACCTACCATGTAGTCAATCTACGACAGTCTCCACTGGATAAAAGTATACACAATAAATAGAGCTGCCTTTTAAATTGTGCGTTACGACTACCGACCTCGACTATTTTTGGAACATCATTACACCAAGACTGCGCCTGCGCGCGCAACGTAGCAATTGCTTGATCAAAGGCTTAAGTGGAATCCTCACATCGTGAAAACCACCAATAAATCAACAATTGCCTTGGACAAAATGACAAAAGGGCAATTAAATCCATTATAAGCTATGCAGCAGTTGTATGGTGGCCAAAAATTAAGCAAATAGGAATTAGTAGATGGCTAGTGACATACGAAAACTACTATGTTTAACTGCCACAGGTGCCACGAGAATATCCTACAACTGCCCTGGATTATTATTCTGTTTCTCAACAAAAATTTTGTCAAACATGAAAAAAAGCATGACTCAGATAAGGCAGTGAGAGTGTTTTCCTTCTGACGATTTGGGGAAAAGCATATGTTCACGTGTTGTACCTTACCAAAGACGCTACGTTTAACACTATTTCACTTTTTCAGATTTCTTTACTGAACATGGCAAGTTAGTTGTCGAAATACGTATTTAGAGTTTATTGATTTATATTGTGGTTAGGAATTCTTCTTGTTTATTTGAAGTTTAGTCCGTTTAATTGCGATAAATGGGCGCTTGTGCTGGCGTGTGACTGGACTAACTAATGGTAGATTGGGGACATTGGTAGGCCATGAGTTATTATTACGCTCGCGCCCGTGGAGCGACTTAATATGTTTAATAGGGCTGGGCGATACCGAGCGATACTTAGTATGTATGTATCGGGCCTGTGCACGGTATCGATTCTGAGTACTGGAATCGGTAAAATATCTATAGGTATCGATGCTTTGGAATCGATACCTTGATTCGATACCTAGGAATCAGTATTCATAATCCGTTTTCTAGGTATCGATTGTTCGATATCGATTTCAAGAGATATAAAATAATTTACCGATTCTACAATATCTACGGTATGAAATTAGCAATATTGTGATATTTTGTTTTTTTTGTAATAATTATAGTTATGCTACGCATAATATAAAATTAAACATCCTTTCAAAAATATATTGTATGGTATATAATATATATAATGCATACATACTTAAAAATTCCTTACTTAAAAAGTTATATATTAAAAAAAATGCACAAAGGTAAGTACCCGATACATCGCTAAATATCGATACTTAGCGAGTACTGGAATCGGTAAAGTATCGATAGGAGTCGATGCTTTGGAATCGATACCTTCGTTATCTGAGGTATCGGGGAATCGATACCAGTTATAGTATCGGGTAATGCACGATGTATTGCTACTCCGTCCAGGTCTAATGTTTAGTTGTCGGAATTCACCTTAAACAAGACGGGAAACCACGAAAACCTCGGAGAGCCCAGGCCCGGATCCGATCCTGGGTACCCGGAATGATAAACTAAAGCTTTACCACTATTTTTTGAATAGAAAAAGTTCACGAGTATGTATGAAAACAAAAATCCTAAATAGCTGTTTGCATAAAATGCTCATCTTTAGAAGAAATTTATAAATGAAGAAAAAGTTAATTCAGAATTCCGTTTTGATTTTAAAAGTTATTTACATATCTGACAGTATTGTAAAGTTTGTCTTTTCGGGTTCTTAAATAAAACTAACGGTAACTTTAGACACAGACTATATTAATAATAAAAAAACGAATAACAATATAAAACTAATTACTAACACTAAACACATTTATATATTTATGTGAGTTTACTCGACGATAATTCGGTATTGAATTTCTCAATCCCTTCCTCGACGACATATATATGAATGTGAAATTTCTTCTCGAGCGTTCTGCATGCATCGAGAAAGCGCCAGAGGTATAACGCGCGTCGCATCGTTGGATGAGTCATCACAGTATTTTCATTACTAATTAATTTCAGAAAATAAAGTAAACGTAGTTTATAGTTCTTTGGTTTTCCAAAAATTGTTAATCTACAAACATACATAATACCTAATATGCTCCTCTTTCGAGTATGATAAAAATGCAGCAGCGATTTTGATGGCTCCTCTTAAGTGATAGTAACATTAGGTAAATAGATTTTACAATTACAATAAAGTATAGAAAGTAAAAATAGATGTAAAGCAACCCTAACCCAATTTAATGTCGATTGTACCTACTCTATATCAACTATAAAATTCCGGGACGTAAAAACTTTTGAATACCTGTTATATACAACGCAAGAATATAAGACTAAAGAGAAGTGCTAAATTAACAATCAAGTTGTCTAAAAGACAAATGATGTGGACGGGGTTTGCTATCATACTTTATCGGGTTGTTGAATTGTAGTAATGTACTCCGACCAAATTTAAAATTATTCAGTATAAAATATTATTCCTTAAAAAAGTTATCAAAAACGTACGTGACGAGAATAGATAGAAAACGATTGCTTCTTGGTTCTATCGGAACAAGCACTGAAAATTATACAGACGTCTTATTTCGAAGTACGTAATATGAGATCAGTTCTTGAAATTGGAAAAAAAGCAAAAAAACGATTAGACCCAAAGAAAATTAGGTAGATATATAAATACTATTTAGACTAGAAAGTTTACTTACCTTTAAATACATCTTCTTCGTTTTGAAGACTCCATTGCACTAACAAATTTAGATATTCCATACTTATGAATACCTTTATCCGATATCACAAATAAATAAATTAAATACTTATTGTCATAGATCTCTAACAATACGAATAATAACTGGATACTAATTTGATGTTAAATAGGCAAGTTTTTTTACTGAAAAAAAGCTGTGATATGACCAATGACCATAAATATTAACAGTGTAATCAGTGTAATCACAATCAAATATGAATAGAATTCAACGTGATTCAGCTTGATTCCACCCTTCCGATAGTACCTCGAAGTTCTACGATTGCTTCCGATTTAAACAAAATTGTTTACCATAACTAAATGTGTTTTGGAGATAAATAAAAATCTTATTTAGGACCATTACTAACAGTACTTGCGGCAAATAAACCAAAACTGAAGTATATTATTTAATAATAATAACTAATCAGAATAATGGAAACATACATGAGTAGGTAAACCCCACCAGTTTTGTATAATACAAAACTGGTAGGGTTTACCTACTCATGTATGTTTCAATTATTCTGATACATTACACATGCGGTTAAGCCGTAGTATGAGTGAAGGCACAAACAAAATGCAGTTTTTTAGAGAGATTGGCTGTGCTAAGCTTTGGAAGGGCGTCGTTACTTCACATTAATTATGTGGACGGTATGCGAGGTACTTCGGCTGTCTGACAACAGGTAGCGCCGAATTTACTTCTGCGCTCGGTCTGGATAATTACGGTGATAGGGCGAGGTGGTTCTCTTCTGTGAATGTGTCTGGAAATAACCTTTCTCCAGCAGGGGCGTACCGATGAGCTTGTAGAAAAGCGAAATACGTATCTGCGTCTCTGGGGATAGGATATATTCGGACACGTTCACAGAAAATATTAATAGTGTTAATGTTTGCAACTTTAAATAATACACTTTTATATATTTATTTATTGTTTATTATATAAACTATTTTACATTTTAATATTTATAAACTACACACAAACACAACTTAACAACAACTCTTCTATTTGTCTTGTCATCATTTTATTCTTGTTGGTTCAGTACTACCAACTTTGTATTCTTAATAATACCTACTTAATAATACATAACTAAAAGTAAACAAAAGTAACTAATATTTAACACGCCTCCTTACTTTTGGGTGACTTTTAATAAAAATCTAAATTTATAATGTTTTTGCTTACTCAAAGACTTTGTAAATATGTCAGCAATGTTATCCTGACTATCAATTTTAACAATATCAATAGTCTTATTTAAGTAATTTTCATTTACATAATGGTAATGAGTTTCTATATGTTTTGAATTCTTTGATAAATTTCCATATTTAGATATAACTACTGCACCAGAATTGTCTTCATACAAATTTATAGGCTTGTTGAATTTAATATTAAATGATTCTAAGATACCCTTCATAAAAATTACTTCTGTAACAGCTTCTGATAATGCTACATATTCCGCATGTGTACTTGACTTTGTTACAGAGTTCTGTTTGCGTGATCTCCAATAAACTGAGTTCCCAAATAATCTAATTACAAATCCTGATGTTGATCTTCTATCATTTATGTCGCCTGCCCAATCAGCATCAACGTAACAATCCATTATATTAATATTTTCATTTTTCAAATAAGTTAATTTATAATCTTTTGTTTTATATAAATATTTTAAAATTCTCAATGCATATTTGAAATGCTCCTGATTATAACTTGATTGGAATCTACTTAAATAATTTACACAAAATGATATATCAGGTCTGGTGCCTGTTGCAATATATAACAATTCTCCTATTAAATTTCTAAATTTAATATTATCTTCTACTATTTTACTTGTCATTAAATTTAAATTTATTTCCATAGGCGTATCATATAGTTTTGAATTTTTTATTTGATATTTTTGTGCTAAAGATTCAATGTAACTTTTCTGATCTAAAGTCATTTCTACATCATTATATTCAATGTTAATTCCTATATAACTTTTTACTTTGCCCAAATCTTTAATGTTAAATTTACTCGCTAACTTAATTTTAACTTGTTCTATTTGTCTTTTATTTTTACTACATATTAATAAATCATCAACAAATAATAAAATATATATTGAATCATTACCTGAATTTTTAACATATAAACAGTAGTCGTAATTATTTCTTTTAAATCCTAATTGAGTAATATAATTATTAAAATGTTCATACCATGCACGTGGGCTTTCTTTTAGACCATACAAAGCTTTTTTTAATTTATACACTTGGTTAATTCCCTTTTCGTATCCTTCAGGTTGTTTAACGTATACTTCGGATTCTATCTTGCTGTTCAAAAACGCTGTTTCTACGTCCATTTGATCAATGTTTAAATTGTACCTACAACAATATGCTAATAATAGTTTTAACGTTTGCATTTTTGCCACTGGTGAATATGTATGTTCAATTAATTCTTGCTGTTGAAAACCTCTTACAACTAATCGAGCCTTGTAACTGTCATTGCTTTTCCGTTTGTATAACCATTTCACATCTAATATATTTTTATCTTCTGGTTGTTGTACCAAATCCCATGTGTAATTTTGTTGAATACTTCTTATTTCGTTATCCATTGCATTTTTCCATTTTATGGAATCTATACTTCTCATCGCCTCCTTAAATGTTTGCGGTACTGTCGCATTGCAATAATTTACATATATAATATAATCATCAAGTTTTGAAGGAAGTTTTCTTTGTCGTTGAGGCCTTTTTAAATCCACTTCCTCGTTAGTATCATCTAAACTTTCATCATCTTCATCTGGACCCTTTTCATTTTGCTCATTGTTAACCAACTCAATGCATTTAACTTCTTCTTCAATAATTTCTACATGTCGTGCAATCTTTATTTTATCATTTACAAGTATACGATATCCCACATCTGTATACCCTAATAATATGCCTGCTTCAGCTTTTTTATCCCATTTTGATGCTCGTTTCTCCTCAGGTATACGAACGAAAACTTTGCTCCCGTACAGTCGTAAATTTTTTACACTAGGTTTTTCATTAAAAAATATCTCATAAGGAGTTTTCTGTTCAGTAGTGTTTGCTAATGTTCTGTTATGTAAATATGCAGCCGTTCTAACACATTCCGGCCAATATTTAATATCCACCTTTGCCTCAGCTCGTAAGCACCGAGCTATATTCATAATTGTTTGATTAAAACGTTCAGCTGTTCCATTTAGCTGATGCACGTATGGTGGGCACGGGTTTAGATATATTCCTTTTTCACGGATAAAGTTATAAATTTTTGAGTTCATATATTCTGTTCCATTATCACATCTTAATTCTTGTATATTTTTACCAGTTAAATTTTGAACAAGATTTACGTATTCTACCAGACAATCGTAAACTTGTGTTTTTGATTTCATGGTGTACACTTTTGCTAGTTTGCTATAATCATCTATAAATGATAGAAAGTACATTTCTCCCTGATTTCCTTTTGTTGTGTGTGGGCCATTTACATCTGTGTGAATTATTTGTAAAATGTCCTCTGCTCTCTTACGGTTATTTCCAAAAGGTAAATTTTTCATTTTATTTTCAATACACACCGCACATTTTAAATAATCACCCTCTAACTTTTCCGGAATTCCTTCTATTAGTTGTTTTGTACATAGAACATTTAAGTAATTAAAATTTACATGTCCTAACATTCGATGCCATTTTTCTTTTAATGTTAATTTATTTTCACTACATGTTGTATTTGCAAATGCTGATCTGTTATTATTGTCAATAAAACTTTTCATTTCATACAGATTTTCCTTTTTGATTGCTATGGCTATTAATTCACTGTTCATATTATAAATTTTTGAAATATTTCCATAAGAAATAATTTTATTATTGTTTGTAATTTTTGAATAACTTAATAAATTTGTTTTCATATCTTTTACATAAAATACATTATTCAAATTTATGACCACTTGTTTATTGTACACAGGAAATGAAGCTTTTATTTGACCAATTTTTGTCGCTAGCAATATGCGACCGTCTCCCACTTTTACATTCACTGGTGTTTTTAATGTCACAAAACTTTCAAAATAAATGTCATTGTTTATAATATGATCGGTACAACCACTGTCTAATAACCAGTTTATTTCATTTGGATTGACGATGCAAGTTTCACTTATTGTTGAAGTATTTGCTGTCACATAAAAGTTATTACATTCACTATTATTTCTACTTTCTGAATTTTGATGCCCACTGTAATTTCCATGTCCCCTATTTTGATAACCACGATAATTTCCACGTCCTGCATTTTGATAACCACTAAAATTTCCACGTCCTGCATTTTGATAACCACTAAAATTTCCACGTACATTTTGATATCCACGATAGTTTCCATAATTTCCACGTCCTAAATTTTGATAATGACCACGGCCACCACGATTGAAATTATTATGTTGCCCTTGAAAACTTGTTTGATATTTTTGTTGACAGTTCCTTTGAATGTGACCTACTTTACCACATCCATAACAACCTTGATTCCGTTGTGATGTCGAACCCGCTGCAAATGCATTTGATTTTGTATTTTTTTCTTTATCTTCACCATTGTCACTTTTGTCATTCATAAATTTTAACTTGATTTTCGTTTTTAAATATTCTACATTTCTTTCTTCTTTGGGTAAAACATCAATTAAATCACCCAGGTGGCTAAATGATTTTGGGAGTGCTCTTAACATATAATTTAACTTTTCATCCTCGTTGATTTTTGATCCAGCCGCTTTCAATTCATTTGTTGCTTTTTCAAATTTGTTAAAAAAATTTTCGGGGTCATCTTCTTCCTTTAATTTGATATTTTCTAAATTGCTTCTACATATCATTTGTAATGCTGTCGATTCTTTGTTGTAAATTTCATCCAATTTTTTAATAATTTCAAAGGCGGTTTCCTGTTCACTAATTAATTCTAATTGTTTATTTGAGATAGCGCTATATATGTAGTTCGTTGCTTTGATGTCCATTTGTTCCCATTCATTTGCATTCTCAGTTGCAGTCCTTTCTCTTTCAGTTACTATTTTACATTTTTTAAATTGCAAAAATTTTAATATTCGTAGCTTCCATTTTGTATAATCGGAACCATCAAAGATCGGTACTGTTACATCATCTATTTTTATATACGTCGCCATTTTTGTTATATTAAATTTTTTGTTTTAACTTTTAACACTTTTATATATTTTTAATAACTACGCTCTGCTACCATGTTAATGTTTGCAACTTTAAATAATACACTTTTATATATTTATTTATTGTTTATTATATAAACTATTTTACATTTTAATATTTATAAACTACACACAAACACAACTTAACAACAACTCTTCTATTTGTCTTGTCATCATTTTATTCTTGTTGGTTCAGTACTACCAACTTTGTATTCTTAATAATACCTACTTAATAATACATAACTAAAAGTAAACAAAAGTAACTAATATTTAACAAATAGTGAACCTGCATTTGTGTTCTTCACACCAGATTTTTAGTAATATTTTATATTATTAAAAATACCTTTGAATAATAACTAACACGTATACTTAGGATTATATTATTTAATAATAATAACTAACACGTATACTTAGGATTATATTATTTAATAATAATAACTAACACGTATACTTAGGATAAGTTACCATGTTATCTACGTTATATACCGACTTAGAAAATATCATTTATTTGTGGTCAATATATAGGATTCTTAGAACAGGAATTTGTTTAGCTATTGTAACTTAAAAAAATATTAAGGACTAACATTCATATGTTAGATAAACAGTTTAATTGGGCCATTTTTCTCAGTGTACTTCTAAATTTATACAGTTGCTGAAATTATTTGCGTTGAAAAGCGGGAACTTGTACTTTTCATCCTCCATTTTCTTATGTATATAATTCGAACCTTTTTTTTGTAAAACCTAATTCTTTTATGTGTTACCTAAGCTCTGCTACCCTATAAGGATTATGTATAAAATAAGTTCGCACGCACTTAGTGGGTCTTTGTTCTTTTAATGATATAACATCTATATAACGAATAACAACTACTATATCTATTACTTATTTTATTTGATAATTCTTTCTAACCTTCTTCTTCTGTTTTGGGTTGGACTCCAGCACGTCTAGGCACTTAAGCACACTGCTCTTTATACTATCCCCAATAGATCTCTCAGTTTCACTTTGTTAGTCTTGTGTCCTCGATAAAGTCACTTTCCTCCTCAGGGGAAGTTTGAGTGCCCTCGTAGGATCCAATAGATCTCTTCCGAAATGTTTCTGTCTGAGTCCCTTTAGGTCCTCACACGTGGATATTACATGAAGGTTAGTTTCCTCCTGTATTTCACATCTCCTACACAGGGCTCGCTAACCATGCCCATGCTATACAGATGCTTTCTTAAAGGACAATGTCCGGTTCTTAAGCTGGTAATTATTTTAATTTCTTTAATATTGAATACACTTCTCGTGTATTCAATTCGTTTGAGGAAAAGAAATTTCGCTTTCTGTCGATTTGTTTATGCCAGATATTTTCGATAGCAACCTATATGATTAATAATACATAGGTGAAGAAACATACATATATCCATTAATTTACATGTAGTAAAATTGCATTAAGAGATTCTTTGACCAATGGTGGTAATTTTTAGAAAATAATGAGATACGAAACAGAAAACAATATACCTAAAAGGACTGATAAGAATATTCTTCACTGATATAAAAAGGTACGAATGGACAACTATGGTGCGTTAGATTTACTCTGCACTATTCCAGTACGGCTCAACGCGATAAATATGTTTAGTAAAGATTCCAACAGGTGGTTTAGTATTGTTAAAAATTGCTTTTAATTAACTTTCTTTCATTGAAAAAAAGCTCAAGTGAACCCGCAGAAAAAATATTTGCAATAGGTCTCACAATGGTAAGGACTTTCCGAAAAAATGAACCAGATGTAAGGTCCTATGTCGTAGGTAGGCAGAATCGCCATGTAAAGTCCTTATGTAACTGGAGGATCGCTATGTAATGTGCGCTTACGGCTTTAAGCGACTAGCAGTGATCGCCATGTAATGTGGGCCGTTTGGGCAACCACATAGTTGTGCGGGTTCGAGGCTGGACGGAGAATCTAATGATACACGAACGGAGTTTGGTTTACATACTATAATTAGTCAACACTTATAAATGGATAACAATACTATTTACATTGATTTACACATTATAATTACATCAACTCAGACAGGGTAGAAAGGGGGTATTAGGATGTACCCACGGCTCATACCACTGACTGGTTGTTACTATCTCTATGACTTAAACTATCGCCTTTATATATCAGAGAAGATCCTTGTCTCACTTACAAGTTGTTTCTAGAACAAATGTACAACCCTGATGCATAGCCTTGTGTATGTAACAAATACGGAGTAAGGTCGTGTTTGGATAACACATTAATGTTTTGTATTTTGCTAAAGTGTCACACATACACATGACTGTGTATCAAGTTATTACACAGATATAACTATTTGATTGAGAACCCCTTCAATAATTAATCCATATTATTATTGATTATTATTAATAATGATAAGAAAATGGCGTCCAGTAGTAAAATATTAACTAATGGCGAAATCTGAAGCAATTGCAGCGGAACATGAAGATTGTGAAACCGCCGATCCGAATGATTTTAACGCTGAACATGATGCAGAATACGAGGCTACCCCTTCTCAAGTAGAAAGTCTGCAAGACGCATGAGAAGATTCAAGTAGTGACTATGACGATTCTACGGAAGATAAAAGGAAGGTTATATATGGAAAGAACGACTACAAATGGTACACAACGCCATTTCATTCCAAAAACACTTGCACCATACAAAAAAAAAATGGTGTTGCATAAGCCTGGCACAAAGGGGATCGCTGAAGCATTTTAGAAGAAATTAATTACATCTTGGAAGGTATTTTTAGTGAAAACAATATATATTTAATTACGTAGTACATAAATGAGGAAGTTGAACGACAATCCGCGAAATATAAGGAGAATGAAATATTTGGGCATGGTGCTACATCAGGAGAGATTTCCCCCCACTTAGTCTTTTGTATATGAGTGGTGTATTGAATTCGTTAAGAGTTATGGTCAAAGAAATGTGGAATTCATATATTCAAAGCCACTATGTCAGAGTCGTTTCAGATTTCATGAGAATTGTTTGCGTTTTGATGATAGACATTCGAGACTTGAAAGACAAAAAAAATGATACATTCGATTCGAATAGGAATTAGTGGACAAAATATATGAGAAACTGTGAAATGAATTATACTTCTAGGGGGTACCTTACTATTGATGAACAACTCTTGAGCTTTCGGGGAAAGTGTCCAGTTAAGGTTTATACCCAGGTAAATACGGAATAACGATTGTGATGATTTGCGATTCAAAACGTTCTAAAATATAAATCTCTAATCGAAATTTCACCATGGACAAAGATTTACGCTGCACTATTCCAGTACGGCTCAACGTATTAAAGATGTTTGGTAAAGATTCCAACAGGTGGTTTAGTATTGTTAAAAATTGCTTTTAATTAACTTTCTTTCATTGAAAAAAAGCTCAAGTGAACCCGCAGAAAAAATATTTGCAAAAGGTCTCACAATGGTAAGGACTCTCCGAAAAAATGAACCAGATATAACTATTTGATTGAGAACCCCTTCAATAATTAATCAATATTATTATTGATTATTATTAATCATTATAAGAAAATGGCGTCCAGTAGTAGAATATTAATTACCGGCGAAACTTGAAGCAATTGCACTCCAACATGAAGATTGTGAAACCTCCGATCACGATCCGAATGATTTTAACGCTGAACCTGATGCAGTATACTAGGATGCAATTATTATTATAGCATTATTATAGCATTATATATATATATATTGAGGTGATTCATGCCCTGGTATATAATGAGGCCTTGGAACAGAGATACAGAACTGATTTTTAAATTGTTAATTTTAAAATATAAGTTATATATTGAACTGTATTTTTGCCATGTCTAATAATAAAGTTAATTCCGCGTTTATTTGCATCTCCTACAATTTTAACCATTCTTAATTTACAATTTGAAAACTAATCGTTAATATTATTATGTACGAATACCTATAATGTTAGAATTTAATCTATATATTACATAAGTCAAGAATACAGTTCCCTTAAGTTTTTGAATTAGTTTTAGATAGATTATATACCAATATTAGCATTCAATTTAATCACGTGACTGTTATAATGTTAATTTGTTTGTATATCATGTATCAACTTACCTTCATGAATTGTTATGCTCATTAAATCTGTCATTTTTACATTTCACCTCCTAGTTTTATTCTTTAAAATATATAAGTTTGTCACTTGGTAAAAAACAATTTTAAAAATAATAAACACGTATTCTATCAATTCACCGAACTCGCATTGTCTTTGTATAAGCACCATAAAACTTAAGCTAGCCGGAGTCTCTTATTAAGATACAAGTAAAATAATTAACAATACCAATAGCACTTGAGGGAAGCCGATTGAAGTTAAGTATTAATTATTTATTTTGTCTTTGTTGAAATCTAGAGATTTTTCCTGTCTTTCACTAATACTTACGTCATTTATTGGGCATATTTATTACCACTTTGTGCTATTTTAAGTTATTTTTAATTTCTGGGCAAATTCAATAATTACTTTAACGTTAATGACACGTATCATCTATAAGACTTTTCTGGGTTACTTCATTTGACGTCCGAACGTGGGGCAATTCTCCTCGGCATTCCGCGTATTACTTCAATATATTATAGATTATAGCATGAGAAGATTAAAGTAGTGATTATGACGATTCTACGGAAAATAAAAGGAAGGTTATATATGGAAAGAACGACTACAAATGGTACACAACGCCATTTCATTCCAAAAACACTCGCACGATACAAAAAAATTAGGTGTTGTATTTGCCTGGTACAAAGGGGATCGCTAGAAGCACTTTAGAAGAAATTACATGTTGGAAGGTTTTTTTTTAGTGAAAACATATATTTACTTACGCAGTACATAAATGAAGAAGTTTAACGATAATCCGCGAAATATAAGGAGAATGAAATATTTGTGCATGGTACCACATCAGAAGAGATTTCCGCCCTACTTCATTTATATATGAGTGGTGTATTCAAAACAAGCGGATTGAACTCGTCAGAGTTATGGTCAAAGAAATGTTGAATTTCTATATTCAAAGCCACTATGCTTGAGAGTCGTTTCAGGTTTCTAGAGAATTGTTTGCATTTTGATGATAGACATTCGAGACTTGAAAGACAAAAAAAATGATACATTTGATCCGAATAGGAATTAGTGGAAAAAATATATAAGAAACTGAAATGAATTATACTCCTAGGGAGTACCTTACTGTTGATGAACAACTCCTTGAGCTTTTGGGGAAAGTGTCCGGTTAAGGAGTATATTCCTAATAAACCAGATAAATACGGAATAAAGATTGTGACGATTTGCGATTCAGAAACCTTTATTTGCATGTAGGGAATAGCCTACATCGGAAAGAAAACTCGAGACAACACTAACTTGCTTCCGACCTATTACGTTCTAAAATTATGTGAAGACTTGTATGGAACTAATCGAAATGTCATTATGGACAAATGGTTTAGCTCAAATATTTGCCAATGGTCTTACAATGGTAGGAACTATCTGAAAAAATAAATAATATTTAACTATTTGATTGAGAACCCCTTCAATAATAAATCAGTGAAAGAAATGAAACAAATGAAATATAACATCGAAACTTGCATAAAACATTAATGTTGGTCCCAGTTCTATATTCGGTGCCTGT
The DNA here is from genome assembly GCA_935421215.2 of Melolontha melolontha. NCBI lineage: Eukaryota > Metazoa > Arthropoda > Insecta > Coleoptera > Scarabaeidae > Melolontha > Melolontha melolontha. The sequence goes on from OW285241.1 coordinate 91,716,091, forward strand.
GTACTGTAGTGCTGTAATTTACCTGTTATGACTATGATTGTTTCCCGACCATGCGCCTATCGCACAATACTTATCTGCGGAACGCATTGAATGTTATAGTTGAATGGTGCATGAAAAACAAGCTTAATCTGAATATTAGCAAATGTAGTTCTGTATCTTACACGAAGAAACATAATGCTTTGACAGTTACTTACTTCATCCATGGTGGACCTGTTGCGCGCTTTACTGTTTTGGATTTGTGCATTCTTACTGTCAGACGAGTAAACGTTGACCGACTGGCGTTTACCCTTAAAGTCGACGGTTGTCTATCCGATCCTATGCTACCAACAAGATAGCTAAAGGATGGTGCCGTCTTCAATTTTATAACAGGTAGGAGTGGCACGGGTGTCGGTCTCACATCAGCAGAACCGGCCGTTCCAACCGTTGGCGGTAGAGCTTTGGAAGTCCATCGTGGCTAATCCTAAAACCGTCCCGTCTAACCCGGACCTTATACTAGTTAATTTGTGCGAATGGTTCGGACGTTGCGCTTACGTAATAAGGTAGAGCTTCGGCTCGGTCACCCGGACATTTCGCGACATTTGGTCTACCCTATACCAGAATTCTGGACGAATGGATCATAGACAGTGAAGTAGTGACACGTGCATCGTGCACGACGTTTACCCATCAGACGTTGACCGAGAAGTTGACCTAACATGGGCACTGAGGGGGGAAGTCCACCGGCGCGGGCTGGCCGGTCCCTCCAATTCGGAGTTTGTCTCTCGGGGGCAAGTGGTACAGGGGCGAAGTGGTGTAATCTAGGATTGCTGCCATTGCCTTTAGGAAGGGGGGCTTCAGTCATCCCCGCTGGTTAGCTTCTCGGCAAAAAGGACCCTATCCCTGCGGGGACGGAACTGTGGAGCGCCGGTGGTTGACTCCGTATGCAACGGGGAATGTTTGAAGAGGCAACAAACTTACAGCGGTTTTTAAATCGATTTTTTTGGCCATTTTTTCAAATCTTTTACTTGCGTTGCTACTTAATCGATTTTTTAAAATATCTAACGCCTCGTTTAAATTTATATTTATAGATTTAACACAATTTATGGTAGATTCTGTAGTAACTACTGAACTATGTGACGGGCTATTAATCATTAAGCTCTTTTAATTTATTTTTGAGACTGTCTATTTGTACGAGTTTGCGCTATCAGTTTTAACACAAGAATTGTCCTTTCTTAAATTTCTAAGAAGTATTTGAATTTCTTCCAGAAGTAGTAGAAAGCATTCGGCGGCTGACATGTGGGCTGCTTAGACCTGTTCTTGACTGTGGCTGAATTCTTTCTGCACTTGTGCTGAGAGGGCGTTTGTCATCCTTCGTTTCGTATGTCTGTAGATTCCGAAGCAGCGGCAGAAGACCAATATGAGGATGACTCCCGCGAACGCAAGTATGACGAGGACGTCGGTCGTGTTGATGTTGTTTGCCAGGCTTGCATTATTGCCTGCTTTGACGACCTCTTCTTTTGTTTGTTGGTTTACCATACTATTTAATTTTTTCTCTTTCCATGCCTTGGGGTTCGTTCCGGAATTCCACTTACTGCAGCTGGACTGTCGGAAGTGGCTGGCAGGATCGTCATGTGATGTCCCCCAGTCCTCACTACGTCTATATCTCTAAGGTGTGTTTGTTCCACATGACACTTAATAACAATGTAATGATGACATTTAATAACAACAGCAATCAGTTACAGTTACATAGTGAGATATTGACAAGAACGTGTTTCACGCACTCTCTCTGTCTCTAACTCCTCTTAGAATATATACATCGTGAATGAGGTTTGTTATGTAAATAAGTAGATCTAGTTACCTAGTATTACACATAACCTATTAACTTAGTTAATTAATGTTATGCATTTTCGCAGAGATGCAATAATCAACGAGGACGCAAATTATTGGGAACATATTCGTTACACAATTGAATACATGAAGTAATGAATGTCCTACTGAGTTATTAGAGTGCTACCAAATTGACGTAAAAGTAAGAGCACAAGCAATAAAGGTGATCGCAAGATAAACTGCCGCTCACCCTCTAAGGTTTGAACCTACCTGCTGAAGTACGTCCCCAGGAAGGACTCTGCCGGCTAACTCTGGGTTCTGGAGAGCGACGCGGGTTCAACGCCGCGAGAAGTTGGGTAGGCGCCACCGTTTTATACCTGCAGAGTAACTACTAAAACGGTAGCAGGCGGGACCTGGTAGCTTCAAGAAAGAATACTAGAGGGTCAGCCCCCCCCCCCACCACTTGTGACTCTTAACCAAAAACTTTGTCAGTCTCACCAGGATTAAATTAAACAAAACAAAAGACATCAACATTAACAATATTTATTATCAAAACGTGACGCCAAAAGATCGTTAGTTAATATACAATTCCTCTATGATTCCAAACTTAATCTCATACAGGTATACAAAGCGATGCTACAATCAACTACCTGAATGAGAATGGGACAAATTCTAGATCTGGGGTAAAGTTTAAAACATCAATAAATCAAAGCCCCCCGTATATCACATGAAGAAAAGTTACGTTTTAACAACTTCGTCTACCCGGGAGATCGGTATCCCAAATTTCGGCAAATAATCTAAGTTTAAAAATTCCAAACACTATACAGCAAAAGACAATCTGAATTTAAAAAAAAAAGTGAAACTCTTAAAAGAGAGAAATTCCCAAATGAGTTTTAGGAATCTCCGTTCATATCCAATAAACAAAGTAGGTTATTTTAATATCAGATTAAGAAAATTAACACCCAAATAAACTATTTTGATAACCCCTGTATGAACAGGTGAGTATAATTTAGTAAATTACATCAGAAGGTAACTCAAATAACAGTGGTAAAATTTAGAACACTAATTTCGTATACGGAATTTAAGGTTCTGTACAGTTTGTTACAATTAAAATAAATTAAGAAAATATAGGACAGAACTTCGATTTACAAGTTTCGAAACAGCCAAGCATGGGCCGATCTGATGGATCTGGCCACGATTTATGGCTCAAAATTAATACAGTTGACAGCCAGGGAAGCTGACGGCCAACCCGAGTTATAAAATTTAACAAAAGCTAGATCCCGGGGGATCTTAAGTCTATCTGGGAGCTTAAGATTATGACAAGCACGTTTAACCCTGAAATTCTATCTAGAAATATGTTAGAATCCCTTCTAGAGATCCAAAGAAAATAAGCAAAATTAACACATTAATATGTGTCTTTAAAATATGCAAAACGGCTTGATTTGAACTATATTTATAAAATTATATTGAATATATTACTCTTTAAAAAAAAAGAAATAAACCGCAGGTAAATTTTAATTCTACAAATAATAGGTTAGGAATTTCTACACCTACTTCAAATTGATTATCTATCAAGCTATCGTCCCCCCAATATTCATTCCTCATCTGAAAAATCCTCCTCCTAAGGAATCGCTCGGAGTAACGCTAACACGCCATCTTGGTAGACAATTTGGACGCGTTGAAACTTCTTCAAGCCAATTAAATAGACTCGCAGGATTTATGTGTCCGTTGAAGTGGAGAAGTGGCCAAATCAAGGAATCTCCCTCAAATAGACGCAGATGCAATTTCAGCGACTTGAAGAATAAGTAAGTTTATCGGCCCTACAAGCAGGTCTCATTGAATTTTCAGTGACGCCGCACATCGATGATTAAATATCCAATTTAATCTCGGGATAATTGAAATATCCAATGATAAGAATATCGTATTCAGAATCCTGAAAAATTCATTGTACGAAATAGACAAAGATTAAACGAAAAATTTAAAGCCTTACCGCAGATATATGAGGTCCCTTTCACACGGAACACAACTTAGCGCAATGGTGACTTAAGTACAAGTAACCGGGAGAGATCAACATGCCGGCGGAAACGGAAGTGCGCCCCCTCAAAAAGGTCGAATATATTAATTGAAGGAAATTAATAACTCAGAACTCATAAACGATTAAAGATCGTTGTAAGAGTCCAACCAATCTCAAAACGTCAAATTAAAAGTCTAACAGAAGTCGGAAAATAAAAATTCGAACAGGTACACCCAATTGTGCAGTTTTCTGTAAAAGAGAATACTCAAACGATAAAGAGAGGGCGTGATAAGCGGAGGAATTAATTTAGGTAAATGAATCTAATAAAACAAGGTGAAACAAAGAGGAAATGCGTCAAGTCGGTTTCAAAATTCAAAATAAAAATACCACAATGTAAGTTAGGTAACGGAGTTGCATAACTTGAGATAAACGTGAATTTCTGCGAGTATGGCTAAGCGGAAAATTTTCAAGATGGAGGACGGTTGAAATTGTACAATGTCATCCAAATAATTTGTACAAAAGGAATTTAATTGAAAATAACGAAGCTTGGAAGAGCCTAAGCTGATCGATAATTAGAGAATATTGCAAATAAAATATAATTTAGCGAAAAATATAAGTTTTGAAAAGGCTGCGACGGTTTAGAGAAACAAATTTAGAATTAACACGAGCTAATTTAAACAGAAGGTAGTAGAATGATTTTGTAAACGTAACAAGAGGATGTTTTGTTTCATTGTTAGTAGTCTGTAAGCGCATGCGCCTACGAACGCGTAACCCTTTTCTTAGTTTTAAGTCTCGAGCCTCCGTACGTAAAACTAGGTGGCGCTACCTACCATGTGTTTAGTCAATCCATGACCGTCTCCAATGGCTAAAGGCATACACAATAAATAGAACTGCGTTTTAAATTGTGCGTTACGACTACCGACCTCGACTATTTATTATAGCAATTGTTTGATCAAAGGCTTAAGTGGAATCCTCACATCGTGAAAACCGCCAATAAGTCCGCGGATCCGAGTTCGGTCCTGTGCCTTGGCCTTCCACGGAACTTTCTTGCTGCGAGGCCCGGTGGGCGGCTCGTCCGTCCGCTGGTGTCCTCTTCGGTCGCCATTCAACGATCTAATTAAAACAAAGCATTGCGATGGCCCCAGCGGGTGTTGACGCAATGTGATTTCTGCCCAGTGCTCTGAATGTCAACGTGAAGAAATTCAAGCAAGCGCGGGTAAACGGCGGGAGTAACTATGACTCTCTTAATGCCGCAGAAGGTCAACGGGAGGCTTGGGCCGAGGTGGAGATGCTGGAAATGGCTCGGCTAGAAGTAGGCTATACAGGTCCTTTCGTCAACAAGTTCCTGGCCAGCCATATTCATCGCATTGCCCTTGATAGCATCAAGGGCAGACGCAAACACCCTCGTTATAAGTCCCTTGTTGCTATGGTGCGATCAGATATCGATGAAGCCGGTGAAGACCTTCCTCTCTTGCCTGAACCGCTCGACCCCCCGGGTGGCAATGTCATCGCTGTCCCGGGCGATTTGGCTCCAGAAGCAGGAGTTGAAGCGGGGAATGAGGCTTCTGGCGATGGCGGACTTCCTGAGGGCGTGGAAGACCCGATTTTGCTATTTCTACACGCCTATACTCCAACGGGAACGGAGTGGGACTTGCATGATGGTGCACTCATAAACGCGCTCCTTCATAGGAGTAAAGTAAATTAGAATATCAATTTGTTTTTATTGTTCCCTTCAACAAGGACAGTTTAGACGCCTACGTGCCCCATCTGCTGGAGGCGTCTACCACCTTGATACCGGCTCGTCAAAATCCAGGGCCTGGACACTCGAAGGCCAACAAGAGGCGGGGAGAATACTTCGCAGGCAGGGTACAAGCAGCTAATTTCAAACAGGCCCAGCTGCTCTGCAAGCGCGATAGGCAGAAATTAGCCAACTGCCTGTTGAACGATATTCCCCTAGGCGGCCATAATGATGATGTCCGGCATCCGAGTAGAGAAGAGATGTCCGACACTTACATGGACATCTTTGGCACACAGTCCGCTCCAGACTTCGAGGAGTATAAAGTTAAGATCGAGCCGGCCCCACTCTCCATTTATGCTCCTATTACGGACGGGGACGTGGTGGCGGCTGTAAGCTCTGGCAAGTCGGATTCGGCCGGACCTGACGGTCTGAAGCTGTCGCAACTAAAATCCATGCCGACAAGGAAGCTGACTCTGCTCTTCAACGCTATGCTGTTCTCCGGACATATTCCCAAAAGGCTCAAGGAATCTAGAACTGTCCTTATTCCTAAGTCCGGAGACCTGTCGAACATCAACAACTGGAGACCAATCACGATCTGCAGCGTGTTGTTGAGGTTGTGCAATAAAATCCTTGGGGGAAGGATCGGGAAGATCGGAATCAACCAAGCTCAGAGGGGATTCCGTTCCGTAGATGGTTGTTTTGCGAACAACCTGATCCTTCAGACGATTTTGAAGGAGCACCGTGGCAGGGCCAGTCCCCATCACATTTCCTCGCAGGACTTGAGAACGGCGTTTCATACTCTTTCTCAGTTCAGCATCATAAGAGCTTTGAGGAGGTTTGGCGTAGATGAGCATTTCATCTCCTACGTCGCCTCAAACTATCGTGATGTGGAGACAACGGTTCGGTTGGGCAAAACGGTCAGCAGCCGTATCCCAGTGAAGAGAGGCGTAAAGCAAGGCGATCCGCTATCGCCATATCTCTTCAATCTGGTGCTGGACGAGCTATTAGACAGTTTCCCTGAGGGGGAGGGCCTCACAGTTGGTGGTCAGAGGGTATGCTGTTTGGCATACGCCGATGACTTAGTCCTTCTTGGCCCTTCCCAGTCCGCCATCAGGGGGTTACTGAAAATCTGTAGCCAGTTCTTCGAGATTCGGGGTTTAAAACTGAACGTTGAGAAATGGGCCTCGCTCTCGATGAACACTGTAGCTCGCCAGAAGAAGCTCTATGCTATAACGAGACCCCTGCACTATCTGGGTGGTAGGGCGATTCGTCAGGTCTATCCTGGGTGCTTCTTTAAATATCTTGGTCACGAGTACTCCTTCGATAGTGCCATTATCCCAAATTTATCCACCATCGAAGTGATGTTACAAAGGGTTGAGTGTGCACCCTTGACGCCGCCCTAAAAACTTAACATAATTAAATTCTATCTATTACCAAGGATTTCGCACACGTTTCAACATCCGAGAGTGAATAGGAAAATTATAAACTGTGTTGACCGCTGGATGAGGATCTCCGTGAGGAAGATCCTTCATCTTAACAAGTCATCTCCTTCTGCATATATACATGCGGATGTCAAGGGAGGCGGTCTAGGAATTTTGCCTTTTTCGCAAACCATCCCGCGAATAATTTTCTCGAGGATGGAACATCTACGGACAACTGAGGACCGGGTTGTCCGTGCAACGTTAACAGTAGGCCCGGTGGTGGGTTTGCAGCAACGGCTCTATCGTATTCTGGGGAACTTGACACCCTCCAAGACCGCCATTGCCAATCACTGGAGGGAGCAGTTAGATAGTTCATACTGTTTTTAATGTGTGATGTATATGGCTAGTTCTCCAATAATTTTGATATACCGGGTGGGGCACATAAAGTGTTACAGAGCAATAGCACTCAAACGATTAATCATATCATAAAATGTTTCAGACAAAAGTTTCAGTGTTCGGGAAGGCGGTCATACTGGGCCACCCAGTTTTTTATCGGTGTAGGCGTAGAAGCTACGTCAATGTCAACTCCAATTTTTTAAATGGAACCATGTATTTTCTTTTCAATAATATTATTACTGATTTTAAGACGAATTCAGCGACCTACAACACAAGGTCATTCTAGTCACGCAAAGTATGAAAATAGTCGAAAAATCGAAAAATATCGTAATAATCAGCATCAACAAGCCATTACCTTCTATTGTGAGTACATCGGATCGCGAAAATGAACGATTATCAAGAATATTTTGATATGTTAATGGTGCTGGGGGAATGCCGCAAACATTACAGAAACGCTGAGCAGTTGTACGCGGCTCGTTATCCGGACAGACAACAAAAATCGCACATGGCATTTAAGCGATTAGCTGACAGTTTCTGTCGCTTCGGTACAATGAAACAAACACGAGCCAAACGTCGACCGATTGTTGATGAAAATGCGGCTGCTATCTTAGCTTTTACTGCACAAAATCCCCATGCGGGCACCAGGCAAATGGAAAGAGAGAGTGGAATTAGTCGGCGATCTGTATTAAGAATATTATATCAACACAAATTACATCCGTATTGTATGTCACTGCATCAGGATTTGTACGGCAATGATTTCCAAAATCGCGTCAATTTCTGTAACTGGATTCGTCGAAAAATGCACACGGATGTTTCATTTTTGAGTCATGCGCTTTTTTCTGACGAAGCTAACTTCACAAATACGGGAAATGTGAATAGACATAACATGCATTACTGGGCAAATGCGAATCCTCGATGGACGAGAACTGTACGATATCAACATCCGTGGTCCGTTAATTGTTGGGCCGGCATTGTCGGCGATCACGTCATTGGTCCACATTTTTTTGAAGGTCACTGAAGTGGGCAAGTTTACGCAAACCTTCTGCTAAACGTACTGCCCGAATTACTGGAAGACGTGCCCTTGCTAGTTCGCATAAACATGTGGATGCAACACGACGGTGCACCATCCCATTATGCTCTATGTGCAAGACAAGTGATGAATGAGATTTTTGGTGAAAAATGGATAGGACGAGGCGCTACTGTTGCTTGGCCACCTCGTTCGCCAGATCCAATACTAATGGATTACTTTTTCTGGGGTTTTGTCAAAGGACACGTAATGGCGGAAGCACCTACCACGCTTGACGACATGAGAGAAAGAATACGCCGAGCATGTACCGAAATTACACCACAAATGTTGGCTAACGTTAGACGGTCGTTACCTCGGAGAATTAACCACTGCTTACAAGCGGAGGGTGGTCACTTCGAGCTTCTTCTGTAGGTAGACCCAAACCAAAGTTAGTGAATCCTTTGATGCTGATTATTCCGATATTTTTCGATTTTTCGACTATTTTCATACTTTGCGTGACTAGAATGACCTTGTGTTGTAGGTCGCTGAATTCGTCTTAAAATCAGTAATAATGTTATTGAAAAGAAAATACATGGTTCCATTTAGAAAATTGGAGTTGACATTGACGTAGCTTCTACGCCTACACCGATCAAAAAACTGGGTGGCCCAGTATGACCGACTTCCCGAACACTGAAACTTTTGTCTGAAACATTTTTCGATATGATTAATCATTTGAGTGCTATTGCTCTGTAACACTTTATGTGCCCCACCCTGTATATTTGTTTTATTCCTATTACTAATTGTGTTGTCAGGTGGAGGTCCTTTATTGACCATGCCACCTTTTTAACCTGTGCGCGTGGTGGTCGGAACTGTGTTGTAAATATTGGATGTTTTTATTTATTTATTTATATATTTTTATCTATTGGAATTTTTAATTATTAGTGTGTGGATTGTGTTCGACCTCCACGTATGTTTATGTTATGAACATAGACGTAGCCCAGTTAGAAGGTGGCCGTGGTAGCCCCTTATATGTTGAAGTGAATGGGCGCCGGCAGCTTTAAATTTGTATATCTACATATGTGTTTGTTGGTGTCTAGTATTATCACTTTGTGATAATTTTTATATTTAGAGATTGTGTCGTCCTATTTTACTTTTGCAAGCTGCCGGTTATGAATGTGCTAGAATGGGTTGACCCTTAATAAATGAGCCGGGGCTACGGACCGGCTGAACGCATAGTGTGACTGGTGTCCGCATTAGCGACGGCAGCAACCATCTTGCCGCAGGTCCTAATGGGCGGGACAATGCCTAACATAGTGCTGCAACTACAGCTACAGCACCCTCATCATCCTAGAGTGGTAATTTCGAAAGCCCACCTGTTTGGAAGCTCGGTCGAGTGTGTACCTTCCCAGTGGACGATAGTAGACCAACTCTAGAAGGCTGCCCCTGCGACTGTGTGTTAAGGGCCTCCACGTGGTGATCGGTGGTAATGTTGCGGCGACGATTATCGTTTCCGTAACGGCTAAAAGCAACCAGGGCTAATTGTGCGCTTGTGGCGAGCAAGGGGGGCTCTTACTATCTATCAAATTTCATTCCGTCACCAGTTCTTCGGTGATGAAGGGAGCTCCCCCGCTAACAGGGCACCTGTGCGCGCTATGCGGCAAGGCCTACGTGACCCGGAGAGGTCTTGAAGCCCACGTTCGGAAGCGGCTCTGTCGTCCCCAGGTGCTGCCTGAGGCGCCAATGGCTGAGGTTGAAGCTCAGGCTGAAGCCGAAGCCGTCGGAATACGCGATGGTAATATTCGGGGCAACGATGAGGATCCCACCTTTTTGTGCGAAGTGAAGGGCTGCTCGCGTGAGTTTCGGACAAAGAACGGCATGCGACAACACATGCGGCAAGCACACCCTAGGGAGTATAATGCGCTGCAGGAGGACGCGGCAATGGAGCAAGGGAGGCATGGTCCGAGGCGGAGATGCAGCAAATGGCCAGACTAGAGGTGAACTTTAAAGGAAAATTTGTAAATCAATACCTAGCTGGTCATATTCCTAGAACTGTGGACGCCATAAAGGGCCGACGTAAGCATGTACGTTATAGGGCCCTTTTGGAGAGATTCCGTGATGACATCAATGAAGCAATGGAAGACCCGCGCCTATTGCCGATGTACCTCACGAACGTGTAGATCAAGCCCCCCCCCGATGCAGTTGTCGTGGAGGAGGATGCTTCCGGCGATGGCGGAGTCCCGGAAGGCGAGTCCGATCCGGTCCTGCTACACCTAATGGAAACGGTTGCCTCGAGCGGTGTGGCGGATGATGACGATTTGAAATTGATCAGGGCTATGACCTTGAGGCACAAGATGTCGGATACAGTGGACGCCTACACAAACCAACTGATCGAGGCGTCCCTCAACTTGGCACCGCCTCGTCCAAACGAGCGTCACCAAAATCATGCCGAGAAGAGGCAGAGAGGATACGTCTGGAATGCAGGTAGGGCTGCGAGATACAAAAAGGCGCAGTAGCTCTACAATTACGACCGCCCCAAGTTGGCAAACTGCATCCTGAATGATATACCTCTCTGCGGCACCAACGACGATGTCCGGTGCCCGCGTAAAGAAGAGGTATCCGACACATACAAGACCATCTTTTCGTCTGAGTCCGCCCCCGATCTCGAGGGTTACACCATCAAAACCGTGCCGGCCCCCGTTCCCATCTATGCTCCAATTCTGCAGCGGGACGTGGTGGCGGCCATTGCCTCATGCAGGACCGAGTCGGCGGGCCCGGACGGGATGAAGCTGTCGCACCTTAAGGCAGTCCCTACACGGAAGCTGACTTTGCTGTACAACTGCATGTTGTTCTCCGGACATATTCCTCAAACACTTAAGAACTCGCGGACGGTTTTGATCCCTAAGTCCGGGGACTTACATGAAATACATAACTGGAGGCTAATAACAATCAGCAGCATTCTCCTACGTGTGTGTAACAGGATTCTCGGAAGAAGGCTGGGCGAGATCCCGATCAACTGTGCCCAGAGGGGATTCCGTAGCGTGGATTGCTGTTTCGCAAATAACATGATCTTTCAGACCATCTTGAAGGATCACCGTGGCAGATCCTCGCCCCATCACGTTCTTTCCTTAAACCTGCGGAGGGCGTTTGATACGCTCTCCCATTTAAGTATAGTCCGGGCGCTCAGACGGTATAATATAAATGAGCGCTTCGTGGAATATATCAAATCCAACTATGGTGATGTGGAGATGAGGGTCTATGTTGGCGGAACGGCCACGAACAAGATACCGGTGAGGGTCAAGCAAGGAGATCCGCTTTCCCCATTCCTCTTCAATCTGGTGCTGGACGAGTTACTGGACAGTTTCCCTGAGAGTGAGGGCCTTGCTGTGGGGGATCAGAAGGTATGCGCTTTGGCATACGCGGATGATCTCCTGCTTATGGGTCCCTCCCAATCGGCAATCAGGGGGTAGCTGAAGATCTGCAGCCAGTTCTTCGAGAAGCGGGGTCTTGAACTGAACATTGAGAAATGTTCCTCGCTCTCGATGAACACAGTACCTCGCCAGAAAAAAATGTACGCTATTACGAGACCCCTGCACTATCTGGGGGGTAGGCCCATCAAACAGATTTCCTCCGGCTACTTTTTTAAATATTTGGGTTATCAGTACTCCTTCGACGGCGACATGATGCCGAACTTGCCAGTCGTCGAGGAGATGCTGCACAGGGTTGAGCGCCCCTCGCTCAAACCCTTTCAGAAGTTAAACTTAATAAAACATCATCTCTTGCCGAGAATCTCGCATACATTGCAGAATCCGAGAGTCAATAGGAAGATCCTGCACTGTGTTGACCGCTGGGTGAGGATTTCCGTAAGGAAAATCCTCCACCTAAATAAGTCATCTCCCTCCGCATACGGCCATGAGGACGTCAAGGGAGGCGGTCTAGGGATTCTTCCTTTTGCACACACCATCCCTCGCATCATTCACTCGAGGCTTGGAAATCTTAGGATGACGGACGATCATGTCATCACTGCAACGCTCAACCAAGGCCCGGCGGTTAAATTCCAGGAGCGGCTGCTGGGGGACCTGCTGCCCTCCAAGACGGCCATTGTCAATTATTGGAGAGAGCAACTCCATCACTCATACTCCGGCAATGGCCTCATACACGGGTAAACTTCGAGCTGTAGTGGGGAGTGGATTTTAAATCCGCCCCGCTACTGGACCGGGAGGGAGTATTGTCAGGCGATCCAGTTACGCGGTAATCTGCTCCCAACAACGGGAATACCTTCAAATCCGCCGGAAGCTAGAAGATGTCGCGCCGGTTGCAATAAGACGGACTCGCTGTAGCACGTGCTCCAGAATTGTCCAGCCACCCACTGGCCGAGGGTTAAGAGGGGTTGGGCCATTACGGCCGAACCACACCTCAGGCTGGACGACGGTACCCTGAGAAAACCGGATCTCGTCATTACCAAGAATAACATAGTTTTGGTGTGTGATGTGGGTATAAGCTGGGAGGGCCCTCGGCCACTCAGTTTTACCCACAGGGATAAGACAGCTATATACAACACGCCCGATGTCATCTCTGCGCTGGTACTCTCTCGCAGGTACCCCGACAGAATTCTTAAAACCGCTCCACTAATCATAGGAGCTAGGGGTATCTGGTGTGCCGAGAACAGCGCAGTAACAAACACACTTGGTCTGACGAAGAAGGATCTCGGGGCTTTGGTCACCACTACCATCTTAGGTGGCCTTAAAACATACCGTCACATTGGAACTGCGGTCTGGCGCCGGCGATAGCATGGAACTGCGGCTCCAGCGACTGGAGCATCGAACTTAACTTCGAACTGACAACTCTCGAACTGACGAGTTCCGTCTGCGCTTTGTCTGGGACACGGGTGGCCGACCATAGGTATTCGCAAACGATTTCGAATTCATACTCCCATGTTTTATTGTTTTATTTTTCATAAATGTTATTTATTGTGCGTTTATGCGTGTATGTGTGTCAGGTGGTGGTCTCTTTTGTGATGCACCATTTTAAAATGTTATGCGGACACCTATCTTTATTTTTAGGAATTTTCAGTTGGTCTGTGATATAAGCTGTGTACGGCCTCACTATACACAGCTTCTTCTGCGAGGTGTCCGCATATTCAAATTGCCCATCGCTTAGAAGAATTTTTAGAAATGGTGTTTGCCCAAATACATGGGCGCCGACAACTTCTTTGGATTTTCTTTGTTATGTTTTCTGTGTATGTACCTTTACATACATACACAGTTTTTAGATTTTTGTTATGGGTGTACTATTGTACGCCGGTATTTTTTAAGTTGTGCATGTTTTTTCCCACTTGAGTTGTCGGTTTTGGGATTGTGTTTGTCGCAAAAATGAGAGCTAGGGTGAATGAACCACCAAGGGGCCGGAGCCACGGCCGGCTAGGCGTGTATATGGTGCCCCCATTAGTGACAGCAGAACATCTTGCTGTATGTCCTAATGTTCGGGGTAAAAACGAACAACAAAGTACTGTATATCAGTCGACAGTACCCCATCCTAGCCAAATGCCTCGTCATCTAATTAGTGACGCGCATGAATGGATTAACGAGATTCCCAATGTCGCTACCCACTATCTAGCGAAACCACTGCCAAGGGAACGGGCTTGGAAAAATTAGCGGGGAAAGAAGACCCTGTTGAGCTTGACTCTAGTCTGGCAATGTAAGGAGACATGAGAGGTGTAGCATAAGTGGGAGACTTCGGTCGCCGGTGAAATACCACTACTTTCATCGTTTCTTTACTTACTCGGTGAGGCGGAACGCGTGCGCCGTTCGTCTTCAAGGCGGCTGTCACGGTGTTCTCGAGCCAAGCGCGTAGAGTGGCGTGAGGCCGCGATTCGCCTTCACAGGCTTATCGCGCGTCGATCGCCAACACATGCTCCCGCGTGATCCGATTCGAGGACACTGCCAGGCGGGGAGTTTGACTGGGGCGGTACATCTATCAAAGAATAACGCAGGTGTCCTAAGGCCAGCTCAGCGAGGACAGAAACCTCGCGTAACCTCGCAAAAGGGCAAAAGCTGGCTTGATCCCGATATTCAGTACGCATAGGGACTGCGAAAGCACGGCCTATCGATCCTTTTTGCTTGAAGAGTTTTCAGCAAGAGGTGTCAGAAAAGTTACCACAGGGATAACTGGCTTGTGGCGGCCAAGCGTTCATACCGACCTCGCTTTTTGATCCTTCGATGTCGGCTCTTCCTATCATTGCGAAGCAGAATTCACCAAGCGTCGGATTGTTCACCCGCCAATAGGTAACGTGAGCTGGGTTTACACCGCCGTGAGACAGGTTAGTTTTGCCCTACTGATGACCAGTCGTTGCAATAGTAATCCTGCTCAGTACGAGAGCAACCACAGGTTCGGACATTTGGTTCACGCACTCGCTCGAGCGGGCGGTGGTGCGAAGCTACCGCGGGCATTTCGCGACATACTTCACAGTCGTGCGGATTAGATTCCGCTGGCCTACCCTATACCAGAATTCTGGGCGAAAGGATCATAGACAGTGAAGTAGTGACACGAGCAATCGTGCATGTTACTACTTTGCTAGAATAACGAAGTCTTGTCATGATATGCTTATCTTGTCGCAATGAAGAACTTAGATTTCAAGTAAACATCATTTTTTGCTCATCTGACTTCTTCTGATTGAAAAGAAAGGTAACTGATATCGTTTGAGAAGCAAGATAATGTTGATATTCCCAATGCTCTAAATTTAAAAAAAAATCTTTGAACAAGGTAAAGGTTGCGACTTTTATCCTTCTAACAGATAGAGATGCTATGCTATATAAAAGTGAATCACAGTATCATATAACAAGAGTTCAATTAGTCTTTAGGTCCGGGGAAGCTATGTCTTGTAAAACGCTTGCCGTTACTAATTGATATATGTCATGAATTACTACTTACTTGACGGAAGTTTTACTTAAGTCAAAACATACATTACCTATTGAGTTATTTTACAAAAATGTTTACTCAGGAACAAAAAATATATATAGTAAAATGTTATTTTCGGAATAATGAACATAACGAAAATGGAAATTGGCATTATTCCACAAATAATTGCAAAGAGGAATTTCGACCAAGATTTCCGAAATTAATTCTTGACAATAGCATCCTTAACTGAAGTGTTAAGAATAATAGCGTGTTTCGATGAAACTGGTACTGTAAATCGCAGACCAAGAACAGGTAAACCTCGTCGCAGAAACGAAAATGTTATTGAAGAAGCAAGAAATATAGTCCATGAAGATATCCAACTATTTCTGTACCGCAGCTATCACAGCAATTACATTTGAGCACTGGAACGGCATATACTCTTCTTAAAAAAGATCTTCGAATGCTGCCTTATAAAATACAAATGTTCCACGAACTCCTTCCGCCAGATTATGTAAAAAGAATTACGTATTGCAATTGGTTTAATAACAATATCAATAATGATAAAATGTTGAATACGACTTTTTTTTACTGATGAAGCTTGGTTTCATATAAACGGATATGTGAATTCCCAAAACATGCGTTTATAGAACACTGAGAGTCCCCATTATTTTCGCGAAACGGCGTTACATAGCTATGTATGTATGGATAGCTATGTTCAGAAGAAGATTAGTCGGTCCGATATTTTTTGATGGGAATATTAACGGTGAAAACTATCGCAATAATATTCTGGAACCATTTATAAACCAACTACATGACGATGAACTTCAAACAGGATATTTCCAACAAGATTCCGCTACACCACATGTCGCACACGCTACTTTGGAATATCTGCGCGAATTCTTCGATAATAGACTTATTAGTAACGACTTCTTTCCTCCAAGATCTTGCGATTTAACACCGTTAGATTATTTTGTGTTTCCTTATTTAAAAAATTCAATTTATAAAACTCCAGTTCGAAATTTAGACGATTTCCGAAACAACATTACAAGACAATGCCAACAAATTAATGAAGGCATGTTAATTCGCATTTTGTATATGAAGCGTCGTATAAACTTATGTTTAAATGTTAATGGTCAACATTTTCAGCAACTGTTGTGAAAATTTTAGTTAATTTAGTATTCTTTACACAAACTTGTTACTTAATTTAATTATCGTACGATACTATAATGTAAATTTTCTGTGTGTCACTTTCAATGACATTTCATTTATCAGTATTAATAGGTTATATTAATAATTTAAGCACAGATATGCGATTACAAATCCCTGACTGCCCAGGACATGAAGACTAATTGATAGCTTGTTACTAGATTCTCAGGCAAAACAAAATTTCGTACATATTTATAATTCGTTACTACTTTGCTAGAATAATGAAGTATGCGACACTTCTTCTCATGATGTGCTTATCTTGTCGCAATGAAGAAGTTCGACGAAAGTAAACATTATTTGAAAAGGAAATAAAGTAAATATGCCCGACATTGTGAAATATCTTGTTTTACTTCTACGAATTCATATTATCTTCTTTTTGGACGACAAAATGAAGGTATTTCAGAGAAAGCATAATGTAGTTGGTTTTTAACATATGTAATTAATGTTATATACAGTGCTTATTCCAATTTCTAAGACAATAAAATCGATTTACCAAGGCCAAATGGAAACCTCTTTTATAGCAACAATACGTTAAGAAACGTTTACCAAACTTTTGTTTAATACTATTTACGTACAGTATAATATGTTCCTCTTTATAAAACCCCCGTGTTTGATATTAATTTTAACCCTAGCGAGCGTCTTTCTGAATAACTTGTTACGTGTCCGTAACGCTCAACGCTTTATTACGTTATTTTGTAATTTAATTAATGATATCTTCCATATATTTCGCTCCATTTCAAACGAACCGACCTGTATAGGTATCGTTATTCGTTATTTTAATATATATTTAATTTCTTTCAAGATTTTTTCCTTTTTCTCGAACCTGAGTGCTCGCTTTTTTTTTGATAAGAAAAGTACGAAACTCGCTCTCTACACACTGCCATTAGTCGTCGATCTTCGAACGTTGTTATGTTCTCTCCCATCACGGATATTGATCGATGTAGCCTTACTTAATTTTTATAATTACGGCCCCGTGAGGGAATTTAATCGATCTTCATATCAATATTATTCGCTAAATGCGATATCTCCCTTGGAGGATTTGCAGTGAAGGGAGAAGAAATTTGTAACACGTTAAACAGCATCGCTTTGATTTCACCGCCATCGAACGCATTCTTCGGTATGTATAGGGCTTCCTTTGTTTTATTTTCCTTTTTTGCTTATTTCGTTGTTATTCCTTTATTTAGATGGTGTAACCGACGAGCAAGAAATAACGTAACACCACCTGATTGTTCCCGCAAGTGACGCTTTTTTTCCTGGAGGGAGAAGGACACGATAGCAGTTCTATCCGTCAGATAAGCACTCGTTTCGCTAATTTATTTTTCACATGTCATTCGTAAATTTCTTATTTCATTTCATATATAAATTATTGTCATTATTAATTAATAGATCGCTGTTAAATAGTCCCAGGTGTTTTCCAAACGAAATAACCTGTGTTGCCTGACCTTCTTTTTTGTGGGTCATTTCTTATACTCTTTTTTTATTCGCTTCACGAACTGTGGTAACCGTTTCAATATAAACTTGCGTTTACACTTAAATATTATTTGAATACTTTGATTATATGCCTACAGATTTTTGGCTAATTTATTTGAACACCCTAATTGCATACATTACATATTTTGCTAATTGATTTGAATACTGTAATTATAGGCATTACATATTTTTACTAACTAATTTGAATACTTTAATTATATGCCTAAAGATGTTTGGCTAATTTATTTGAACACTCTAATTGCATACATTACATATTTTTGCTGATTGATTTGAATACTGTAATTATAGGCATTACATATTTTTGCTAACTAATTTGAATACTTTAATTATATGCCTTACAGATTTTTGTTAACTTATTTGAACACTTTAATTGTATGTATTTCATATTTTTGCTAATTGATTAGAATACTTTCATTATATGCATTACAAATTTTGCTGAATCTTATTTGAGTTTAAAACTTTCTAGCTAAAGATCGATTTATTTCAATGAATTGTTGAACCTGTAATAATACATTGTGTACCAACAAGAAAGAAAGAATACGTATTGTTTTTTTAGGGCGTACTAAGGCCATCAGCCGCACTGTAAATTATTTTATTTATCGATTTATTGGAAGTACATCACTTTGTTCCTAATTGATCTTTTTTTTTCTTTACTTTTGACTGGCCTTCAGCCGCAAAATATAAATTCTATATTTCAATTTAATTTTTTCTTTAAATATCAGTAAATAGGATTTGTTTGGTTGGAAACACCGTAGTTTTTTTTGTTCGTCTCTCGATCCTCGAGAGTGGAACGAGTCTCGGTCACGGAACCGGCCTTCTGACCCCACGCTACTTGCCTTTTTTTTTATAATATATTTTTATCAATGTTTCCGAGTTTGCGACGTCCAGCGGCATAAATTCGGTGGCGCCCTTGTCCATCATTTTGGGCTGAGTCAGCCTCAGAAGCCGGGTGGGCCGTTGGACGTTGGCAAGAACAGGCAGGGGCAGTTTTAGTTGTCCGAGACCGGGTCTGCTCCGGGGAGCGTTTTATTGTTTTTCTTTTTTATTTTAAGGTCGACGTAGTGGTCGTAGCAAACTTGATTCATTCGTGAAACTTACGTTCTAATTTCAAGCTTTTTCTACAAGCCGATATGTGCATGTCTATTTTCTTCGTTAATTCTTTAATACTTATATCCGCTAATGCCAGTCTATTACTCCTATATATTGTAATGTGCATCACGCGACGTTATGTTAGCTAGTGACTAAGCGATGACGTCATACGATGTGCACGTCATGATGCTTCCTGGATATTCCAGACAGGGAACAATCTAGCAACAGCCGACGAATAAATAAATACTCAAACGAAGGATGATTCATTCGACTAGCGATCGTCGTGAAATAAACATCGCAGACCTAAATGTATACAAATATAAATACTGTTAATTATTGGTAGTGTTACTTATTTTTATTAATACAGTTGATTCTTAATTACCGTGTTTTGTTATTCGAACCCGAATTGAAGATTTATCATAGTTAATTTGAACATTCGTGCGATGCGGAAAGACATTTGTTTTAAATATCTCGATGGCCACTAAACTAAAACTCTCTGATTTAAAAGTAGCTGACCTGGAACATGAACTGGAGGAAAGAAACGAAGATACATCTGGTAAGAGAGCAATACTCCAGCAACGACTTCGAGATGTGTTAACCAAAGAAGGCCAAAGATCCAGAGAATTATTTCTTTATGGGTCCGTTGTACAAAAGACGTTCAACGCTGAACATAAGTTCATTGGTAGTTCAACATATGTTGAACTATTGATGAACTACGTTAAGCGTTGAAGGTCTTTTGTACAACCGGCCCTAAATTCCAGGTGGTGACGCTAATATAAATTCGCTGTTAATAAAAATGGGACTGCGATTAATAGATCCGCAAACTCAAATAAAACAAATGGAACAGAAAATCTGGACGGTGTGAGAACTTTTGAACAACGACTAATAGAGCATTCGCAAACTTTGGAACAACGACTAATGAATCAGCAAACTCAAATGGAACGAAGGAGTTTGGAAACTTCTAGTATCTTAGTGAAAACTTTGGAACAGCGGCTAATAGATTCGCAAACTCAAATGGAACAAATCGAACAAAAAAGCCTGGAAAGTATTCCTAGTTTTAGTAAAACTAAGTTAGTAAGACCTGATTTGTAAGAGGACACAAATAAATTTTTGTTTCTTGCAAAAACAGAAAATAGTATTTGTTGAAACTTATATAAATCGTGACTTATATAACAGGAATAATTTATTTTAATGATACATTAGAGATTATTATTTGACGATGTTTCAAATAATTTTTTTTTAGGTTTTTTAAAATAAAATATGGATCGGTGAGAAAAGAACAAAACATCGCCCAAAATAAAACACCCTCGCTCAAGCTCGTTTAGGATATTAATAACACATCCATTAATAATATACAATAGAAATGTTTTAAAGGAAATGGGGGTTAAAGATCCAAAAGCTATACCTACGGGAAGTAGTGTTTCTGAGGTACCTAAGCTAAATCCAAACTAAGGTGTGAGGCAACGTGACAAGAGTTGCTTGGCAAGGAAGTGTGGTCGATAACGTACCCCGGGGGCATCGGGCGAAACCCCCTTGTGTCTACCCTGTCTCTCTTTGTCTCTGATCGGGTGGACAGTTATTTCCCTTGCTATTCGTGGAACTAGTATAGAAGAAGTACAAGAACAAAAAAAACATGCGAGTGTTTCTAAAGCTGTAAGGTAAGAATAATTCCATAATCAAACCGAGCCCGGGAGGCAAGGATCATCCGCACAAAACACATTTAAGGATCGGTAACACCGATGAAGTAGACAGATATCTGAAGGGGAGATCCAAATAGACAAAATTTCTGGAAATTCTATGGACACGACAAGGACACGATTACATACAGGCCAAAAGGGCTGTAATCATTGGCAACTTTACCAGACATATGTAAAGGTGCGAAAAGAATCGATATATAAAGCACCCAAACCTCAAAGAGAGGCTACAAAACAAAAAAGGACAAAAGTCCAAATGTGATAACTAAAGCAGGTCACCCAATTTAACACATGCAAAGTGAAAGTAGTGGCAAGCCATGACTGCCAGACTGAACACATGCAATCAGAAACTAGTGACATGCCTTGAGGAACTCGACACATGCAATAAGAAACTACTAGAATACAAGCAACAAGACAACTTACTCCTTAGGAACGGAACGCCCTTAAACAAGGTGACCTGATTTGGTTATCACATAAACAAGACACAGAGGTCGGAGGGTAGTACACCTGGGAGTCTTCAGAGAAGCAAAAGACCAAAAGAAGAGGGTTTAACCTTCAAAGGGGGCTGTGGCTTCAGAGAAAATCGCGGTGGTATTCTCCGACTATCTAGTCACCTAGATAGAACCTGACAAACTGAAGTTCTAGCGATGACAAATGTATTAGAATACTAAAATTGGCAATATAGATGTGGAAGGGGGCCGCCACCACAACAGCACAAGACAATTTCGCAAATAACTCTAGAAAGAATAAAAACTAGATTACCATTATCAACCAACGTGCCAACGAATACAAACTTTCCAATCTACAGTAAGTTATCAAAAAATAAATACATTTCCTTTCAAACCAAACTGCCAAACACAACAAACTTCCAACTATTATATACGACAACCAATAAATCAATTCCTAATCAACATCCTAAATGAAATTTTCAAAATATTTAGTCACCATCATTTCGATTTGCAAAAAGCCCGATGCAACTAATGGAAAAAAGACAACCATGTCAACAACCAATGGACATAGATCCAAGTACAAGTTCCTTTGAACCATCATATCCACAAAATAAATGGAATATAATATAATGCTCTTGACATATGAGAAAATAAGCTTTATTGGTAAGTATTCCAATAGATCAAATGGCGATAAAAAATTAGTTCCGAAGAAAATCGATTCAATAACAAATAATGGCTATTAATGAAGAAAAAAAATTAAATCTTAAATTTTAAGCAGTGTAAAGTTTAATTTTTTATTTTATTTTATTGTACAGTGAGGGCCAAATTGATTTGTTAATTTTTAATTAGCAACATCTAATTATATAATTTACCTATCGCAAATCTATTGATAATAATTGAAAGAGGAATGAATCAGACAGCTTGATAGGGTGCTCTACGTCGCTCAGCGCCATTGGCGTAGCCTCGTAGGAGGTGGTTGCAGTGGCTATTGAAAATTTCAAAATGGGATTCATTTTAGTGAGTGGGGGGAGTTATCACTATAGTTGCGGCATCAGCGTCGTCTCGTTTTGAGATGGAGAGGCACCTCGTCCAACAACGCCGGTGCCAGTGCTGCAGCGGTGACCGAAAATTTTAAAAGTTTTACTGACGAGGATTTTATGGGATTCACTTTAGACGAGCAGGGGGAGGGGGGATTATTACTATAGCTGCGGCATCAGCGTCGTCGTTTTACGACGAGGTGGTCGCAGACCACTCCACATCATTCAACAGCGCCGGTGCTGCGGTGGTGATCGAGGATTTTACGGCCGAGAATGTTGCTGCGTCAGCAACGCCATGTTTTCCGGGCGAGGTGGCTGAATGTGGCACATCGTCCGACAGTGTCGGTCGAGGAGCCGTTAGTGCGGCCGCAGTGATGCAAAAAGCATCATCAAGTGGAAACAGTATTATGATTTTGGAAATCTCCGAACAAACACATAATTTATCAAACTTCCTCGTAGTCCTGATCTAACGTCTCTCGCGATTTTTATTTGTGGGGTTATCTCAAAAATACGCATACAGAAGCAGACCTGCAAATTAAAATGAGTTGGAAGAACGCATGAGAGACTTAATACTGCAAATGCCGGACGACCTTTTACAAAATTCTTTGCGCGAATTTGGAGACCGTTTAGGGTGTTGTCAGTTAGTAAAAGGGCAAAATTTTGAACAATTAAGTCTAGTCCGCAAACCACTGTTTTTTTTTGTTAAAATAAATAAATTGTTAAAATCCCGAGTTTAAAGGGCTTGTTTTTGGAAATTAGCTACTTTACCAACTCATTCATGGCCTGTGATGGTTACTCATAAACACTGACTTCCAGGAAGTAATGCTTTTGATCTCAATAGCAATGTGAAGGTTTACTGTAGCCAGAAATTAACAAGGCACAAAAATATACAGGGCGTTCCATTTAAAATAAGAAATTGAATATCTATTTTCGGTATAACCAAAAGTGACACAGCAAATCCGATATTATTTTTAGAATCATTGAATCTTTTCACAAAGATATAACCAATGTTATTTAAAAAGAATGAACCGTTGCAGAGATACTTAGAGGGTTACATACTTTTTACTAAACTGTATATTTAATAATCTGACTATTATAATTCAATATTTCAGCTACAATTGTTCGATTACGATTTCATTCCTAGAACTTTAAATTGAAATGGCTTACTATTTATTATCCAGAAAAACCAAAGAATCCCTAAAAATTCGAGAAGATAGCAAGTCCACTATTATAAAAGTGCTCTCAAAGCAGTCGGTTAATTTAGCGAGTAAAGTCACCGAATATTTAATTAAAAGGTCTTGGGTAACGGCTTCAATTAAAATGAATGATCGAAGCTCAAGGAGTCCCGCCATTTTTATAATATATATTAACATGCAAAGCAAAGATGATAGGTAATATTATTATTATTACAGGTATCATTTAGATGTCTTTTAGAGGATATTGTATGTCGTAATACTCGATATACAACCCCACCCTCCTTACCCTCCAGATATTGCCTCTTGTGATTTCTTCCTGTTTCCGAAGTTGAAACTGAAGCTCGAGGGGCGCCGTTTTGAGACGATTGCGGAGATCCAGAACCAATCGTAGGCAGTGTTGAACACATTAACACACGAAGACTTCCAGCACTGCTTCCTGTCATGGGCAAGTCGTTGGGATCGGTGTATTCATGCGAAAGGAGAGTATCTTGAAGGAGATGGTGATGAATAAGTCGTAAGAATAATTAGATGTTTTCTTTTCGCATTCCGGGAATTTCTGGGTAGCACCTCGTCTTTCCAGGATATGGGTTTACGAAACTTGTTGAAAACAAATTAGTTATTTATTTATTTGCGCCATGGGTGATGAAAAAGTATCAACAGAAAATGGAAAAGTTATTAGTAGGTACAAAAGTTTACAATGATCTGTTCTATAGAGAAAATGAAATGTATAGTGCTGACTAATGAAAAGATAGAAATGAATATGATAGTTGACAATAAAAATATAGAAAAGGTTTATAGCTATACATACTTAAGGATCCATAGTTAACAGTAAGTGGAGTATAGGAGAAAAATAAAATAAATACGTAATACATGGGAAATTCCGATCACACAAGAAAATTACAAATAAAATAAAACAGCAGTATACAAGACAATGTAGATTCCGATATTCTTACATGGAGGATGAAACTGGGTCCTTGAAGAAAAAACAAGGAAAAAGGCTTCAAGCAGCCGAAATGAAATATCAAAGGCAAGTGTTAGTAGTTAGAAGAATTGAATGGAAAATAAATGAAGAAATAAGAAAAAAAAACTGGGTGTGGACTCGGCAAAGGAAATATTAGAAGAAAAGGAATTGGAATGATTTGAAGGATGGATAAAGAAAGAAAAGTGAAAAGAATTTGGGAGCTAAGACCTGTTGGAATAAATAAGAGAGGCAGACCGAAACGCAAGAGAAACAGCAATATAGAAGGGATTCTAAACGTGAGAGGTGAATGTTGTGACTCAGCCAAAGAAATATAAAAGAAGGGAATAAATAATCACTAACTTTGGACATTACCTCAACACCTTAGAGTAATGGAGGAAAAATATTATGATAATGATGATATTTGAGTATTCTGTGAATAATTTATTAAGTTAAAGAAGATGCATATACCCTCTAATTTCATCAGGTGATAGTAAATACCATATTTATCATCACCTAATCACCACAGTGTGACGAATTATTTACAGTGCCTAAATTATATATTTTTGAAACGTAAGACGTTGTGTTATTAATTATTGTAATGAAGTTTCAACGCATCTCCTCAATCAATCGGTTATTTAAAACCATTGCCGTTACAAACCCACTGTGAAAGGCGTTTCGTTGGGCGCGAATGTTGTATTTCATAACGAAAGCAGTTTCTGAGCCTGGATATCTAGAAAAAAGTATGGTCCTCCGATACAAAATCGGCTTGTAGAACGTACAGAAAAACATCCAGTGAACATGGACGTGTGGAAGTGTTTCAAAATGCGGGATTTTGGATCAGTGTGTGTATGTTTACTGGTATGTAGGCCCACAATGTAGAGATGTGTCGTTCACGAGCGAACTATGAAAAAGATTGATTTCCAACCGCGAACTAAATTAACTAGTCCGTACATATAAAATGAACGGTTTCTCCATAAACTATTAACTGTGCTATAACGCATAAAGATATCATGAGTTTATCATTAGGTGGAAATAAATTTGAATTCCCACAAATGGTTACATGATGAGTTTACGGACCCAAATAATTTTAAATCTTATTAATAATTCGATATAAGGTTGAAATCCCTAAGCTAAGGACGGCCGATTCCGGTTACTGTTACATTTTAAATTTTTGAAGTAATTTAAATTAATAATAATTTTTTTAGGCTAATTTAAGGCTAGTTTGTTATTGTGAACGTTACATACTTGGGATAAGTTATTAATGTTATTATATTTAGGTAACTGACACCTTGAGTATAATGGTTATAAATTATTTCATGGACTTCCGGACACTATCAAAAATGAAAAAAAATCTTAAGTTTTAGGATATCTTTAAAGAGGCTTTTGGTATCAAAATGTATTTATAGTGTGATGGAGTATTATCGTGGAAGTATAATTTGTTCAAATCGCCCCTGGTTCATTTTTAGTCACTTATTCGATCATTTTTGAACGAACCTGTTATAGATGATATTTTCGCATATACATATTTGGTAAATTTCGATATTTTAATTTTTTATTAATGTTTTCCTTTTGCAGATAATTATCCTAGAGTTAGTTAAAATTGAAATTTCATTATAATAACTTTCTTAGTCGATTTAAAATTTAATGAAATTTGCGAAATATTTTGCGTTGATGTAGGCAACCTAGTCTATATCATGGGTTGGATCATATTTTACTCGCGTAGAGGACGTTGAAGTTTCCAATAAAATAATTGAGTTAGTCAATGTTGGACAATTAATTCGTTAATTGGGTTAATTTGTACAGGTTCAATGCGAATCTTTTTCTTAAAAATCATTAGAATATTTTATGGGCTTATTTATAGTAAATTCAGTGAAAATTGTCCTTAGTATTATCATTTAAGATCTCCTTGAGTATTGTACGACAGTAATCTCCTAGTGGTTCTTTTAAACTTTAATTAGTACGCAATTTAATTTATTTTTTTCATCAGATATTTTACGCGGTTTATAATAATAATAATGATTTATTTTGCCCAACACATTAATCCAAAATAGAACAGCAAAACTTTGACTATGTGACAGTACAACATTACATAAATAAGATAATTAATTAATACCATAAGAACATAAAAACATCGCTAAATAAATTATTCGTGTTTCTCGACGAATACACCAATCCCTGCACAATATATTAGTCCTTATTATTGAAAACATAAAAGGTGGGGAGCGTGTATTCACTCGAGCTAACGGCGATGCTGAGTCGATCCGGTTATTCAGGAGATTCGCCACCAGTAATGCGGTCTTCTTTTGTCTTCGCACCGCTAGCAATTCCAATCCATGCCTCACAAGCAAATCCTCGTAGTCTATGTTGTCTACTGGATAGACCCCATCCAGCCTGTAATTCAAGTACTTCAAAAATTTACGCAGAACGTGTAGGTCATAGATTGGGTACCAAAGGATAGACGCATATTCCAACTTACTGAAATCTTATGCGAAATATAGAGATTTAATGGTACCAGCATTAGTGAAATTTCGAGACATTCTGATAATAAAACCTAGAGCCTTAACAGCAGATCTACTGATGTTTGAGAGATGATCGTTGAAGCTCAAGTTACTGTCGAATGTAACACCAAAATCCCTTGTAGAGCTTAGCTTCTATATAGCAGTATTATCAACGTAATAAAGAGAATTTGTGTAATTTATTTTCCTTGTGAAAGTTACAACACAACATTTTGAAATGTTTAAATTAAATTTATTCACGCGACACCAGCTGTGAACATTAGCCAAGTTCTTTTGCAAAAATCCACATTAGTTATGTTTGTAATGGTGTGATATCTTTTAAGGTCATCTACATAAGACAATACATTGCAGTCAAGTGATGCTATTAGGTCATTAATAAATATATTAAACATAAGCGGGCCTAAGTTGGAACCTTGAATCAATGGAGCGGAAAATTTGAAAAGCGGGTTGAAGAAATGTGGAATATATGGAGCGTCAGAACGTATTGGTTAGAATACTTCCGCCAACCCAAAATGTAACAGAAAATGCAACCCTTGGTCCTGCAATAAATGAAGTGGATTTAGATTTTTTCTCAAAGCAAAGAGGAGCTGACAGTGATACCCCAGTTACTAATCAAAGAAAGAAAATCAATGTAATACCTGGCGAAAGCATTAATGGAGAAGTTTTGTTGATGCAAAACAATACCAAACCTCCAAATAGAATTCCTAGAACGAGAAAAAGTAAAGCCTCTAATGAACAATAAGGAAATAAAAAACAATCAATAAAAAATAATCCGAGTGCTTTCACCCAGTAATCTTCAGACTAACCATAATGATAAACTAGAAATCAGAGAAATTAAGAATTTGGATGTAGCATTATCAAATATTGGCAATAATGCTGATAAAGATAATAAAAAGTTAAAAAAATATCGAATTAATCACAACCTGGTTGCAGTGGACCCCAGAAACCAAACAAAAAGAAAAGTGACAAAAATATTAACGTGACTCTGACTCTTCTCTATCTGATAGTTGTGTCGCCTACGACACCAAAGAAGAAGAAATTCTGCCGAATGAGAGCGATTATGTTATAGTTTATTTTGATGGACCTTTACTCCTGGAAAATTCGAAAAATATTCATAAAACTACAGAGAAGCTCTAGTTGATGCCATGGAAGTGGGAATAAAATTAATTTAGAATTGGCGCTAAGTTCCAAAAGCAGGTTATTGTCATGTTGCAGACTTAAAAGTGATTCAATAACCGAAAAAGTTTCTGAAAATAATTTTCTTGTTCCAGAAATGCAGACCAACATCTGAGTGAATAATTTATTTGTCTGAATATACTATAATAGATTATAACTTCTAATTTTATTTAAAGATTGTGTATTTTGTAATCATTAAAGTTTAGTTATACTCGTGTGAACACAATATTTTTCCTTGTTTCGTAATAAAAATATTAATTTTTTATTTTTTTAGAACAATAGCTAAAGTAAGGATATATCTGCAGGTTACTTTAGCCCACTCTAATCTTAGACAAATAATTCAGCACAAAATTGTTCATTGGCCAAAGTCACTTTCATGCACGGACTAACCCTGTAATACCTACATAAAAAAATCTTAAATCCAATATACTGGTTAGTAGTAACTACGATAACGTTAGCTTGGAAAGTGAGTCAAAGTCACCTCGCTTTACGGTGTAGTTTTTAGGTTAGAGATATCTTGTACATTCATTTTGTTTAATATATAAAAGTAGTTTTTAATACATATATGTATATATACAAGTGTCCCGTATCGTTATGTTCTAATTTTAGGAGTGTAAAGTAGACTTCATTTCAAGTAACAAAAACGCAGAACTTCTATATCCATTTTTATTTGTTTCAAAGTTACAGATCTATGAATGTGATTGTCAGATCATGAAAAAAATATAATCCTAAAGCCCATACGAAGTTATTTTATTTAAAAAAAAGTTATACGATTCAATAACAGGCCTGTGATTGTTAACGTCGCATAATAAAATGTTATCCTAAAATAAATAAACACGTGTCGTAATGCATACAGTAATTTCTTGGAGATCTACAAAAAAGAGTATTGGAAATTGATTTATGATAAAGAAGGTTCTTACTTATTTCGTAAGTGCTGAACCATGAATATCATATAATAAACAAATGTTCAGATGACTGTTAACGTTGCATTTTGTAATAAAGGATTACATTTTCTTTATTCGAAATGCCTTACCGATTTTCTTCTCAAGAGTATGCGGACGTGCATTTTGTGTATGGCTACTGTAACGGCAGTGCACGTCAAGCAGTTATTGAATACCGACATCGGTTTCCCGATAGGCGCATTCCTCATTACAGAACGTTTCTGGAAGTACACAGACAATTTCGGGAATGCGGACTGCGTGATTATCTTTTCGACCGAGGAGTAAATTTGCCAGCAGACTTAGAGGAAGAAGCAGTAGCTATTGTTACAAGGGAGCCAACTCTCAATGTACGTCGAATCGCTAGACAACTAGGAGTGCCATGAACGACAGTTTGGCGAATTTAAAAACGTGAGGGCTTATATCCATATCACTATCGCAGGAGACACGATTTGCTTGAGGCAGAGGCAGACCACTATGCTCGTCTAGTTTATTCTACCTGGATATTAAGACAGTCACGGCTTCATTTTAATTTCTGCAGAAGAGTCCTCTGGACAGATAAATCTACGTTTACGAGAAGTGGTGTTATAAATCTGAGGAACCTGCACAGGTGGTCATCAGAAAATCACAAAGCTATACGCCCATCTAAATTTCAACATTAATTTTCTATTCTATTCTATTCTATTTTCTAGTTTGGGATGTCCTAATCGATGACTTGTTGGTCCTGTCGTTCTTCCTGGGAGGTTAAATGAGGACAATTACTTTCAATTTCTTATTGACGAACTGCCAGGTCTTTTAGAGGATGTCCCAATGAATGTTCAACGAGACATGTGGTTTCACATGGATGGAGCACCACCACATTTCGGAATTGCTGTCCGAAATTGGGTTAACTTCAATTATTCAAGATGGATTGGTCGAGGTGGTCCTGTTGCATGGTCACCCAGAGCACCCCATCTTAATCTCCTTGACTTTTATTTATGGGGGTACATGAAAAATTTAGTCTACGCGCAAGTTTCGAACACAAGAGAAGAGTTGTTGGATCATATTCACCTGGCTGCCGAGCAAATCCGACAAAACAAGTATGAAATTCGGATAAGTACTTCTTTTGTTGGCTTACGGGCACAAGCCTTCATTCAACAAGGAGGTGGACATTTCGAAAATATTGAACGTTTTTAAATAAAATCAGTTTTTATTGACTTTAGTATTACATTTTTTTTTCATGATCTGACAATTACATTCATAAATCTGTAACTTTGAAACAAATAAAAATGGATATACAAGTTTTGCGTTTTTTTTACTTGAAATGAAGTCTACTTTACACTCCTAAAATTTGAACATAACGATACGGGACAACTTGTATATATACGAGCATATATTTACTATTTTTTAAATTATTTTACTATTAATAAACTAATCTATTCAGGGGGAATGGAGGGAAAAATATTACTCAAAGGTAGACAACGCTGATCGCATTATATATGCTCTTTTTATCCGAGCTTTAGTGTAAATAATATTTTACATAACACTAAAAATTAAAATAAGATTAACACGAAATTTGTGGCGCCATCTTCGAGAGAATAACTGCACTATTATAACTAATGGCTGAAGTATGGGTTTAAAACAAAAATTGTCATCTTTTACAGTTTAGCGGAAAGAAAACTGAACAGATTGGCAACAGAAACAAGAGACAAGGACTGTTCATGAGCAACGTGCAACAAAAATATAATATTGTGACGTGAATCTTCCGAGGATACGTCTCCCTCGCGTTAGAACGTTGATATATAAATGTGTAGTAATACTGATATATAAATGTGAAATAAATACTGTCATTAGTTCTCAAGTGTTTTTAGTGTGTATTTATTATTAATATAGTGTTTTAAATTACCATTAGTAATGTTACAATACGACATGTTGAAATTAGCAGTACCAAAGTTGGATTGTGGTTTGGATTGTATGGACTGTAGAATAGTAAGAAGCATGTTAGAAGTGTTATTTCAACATATTAGTATGGAAATTCTAGTCTGCAGCTACCGGGTTGAATATTCACTTCCGTCTATACCAGACAAGATCGTAGACTGCTAAGTCGCAATACCACAATGGACCTATTTGTATATTTCGTCATCGCTTGAGGAAACCAAAAGATGGCATGTGATGTGAATCATCTGAGTATATGTCAGGGGATGACGTCACCGCCCAGTACGTTCTGATATACCTCGCGAAAACACTAGAAGAAAATCTCCAACCTTATATAAGCGGTTGGAAAGTGGGAAACAGCATTCATTGAAGGAGCAACCCTCCCGTTAGAACATTGATATATAAATGTGTAATAAATACCGATATATAAATGTGAAATAACTACTGTCATTAGTTCTTAAGTGTTTTTAGTGTATATTTATTATTAATATAGTGTTTTTAATTACAGTTAGTTTTATTCAAACTCAAACGAGCCCAGAGACAAGTATTTTTACAATATTGCAAAAAAACTCGAGAACAAACGCCGTTTTTCTACTTTCTAGGTGAAATGTACATATATTTAAAATAAAATTATACCGCTACTAACCTAGTATAAAATTTATTTTCAGATAATTTTCGTATTTTGCAAGTAGAATTTTTCGTGAACTATTGATTCGATAGCAATTGTATTTCAAAATTAATGTCTTTTGTATTTGTAATCTGAAAATTAATTGTTCTCTGTTTGTCAATAATATTTTTTTAAAACGTTTTTCAATAACACCGTTCTCTCCGCAATATGAAGGTATATTTGCACCCGCGCTGTAAGATTTATATATCTCGAATTTTAGCCACTGACAGAACAATGACAGTAAAAATATTAAAATCTTGTTGTCAATATATTAAGTTTTTATTTTCTTAGTCAAGATATTTCGTCATCGATCACGAAAATGTCTCAAGGAACGTCTCTCATTACTAGAGTGCGAAAATTAAGTCGGCGCTTTATAAGACGTACAGATGTATGTATGTATGTAATGCAGTGTGCATCTCGTTCGGACGTGTTTACCTGTATAAAAGTATTTCGCTGGGTAAAAGGGTAAATGTTTCACGTTTTATAAATTAGATATAACTATTAATTTTCATTTACCTACTATAATGCGCACGCCTGTGGTGTGGTGTGCCGACGATATTTCGCAAATCTACTCATTACCATTGGCTGCCAAGCTAATAAATAGAACAATTAAAATATTTTACGGAAAACATTAATCTTACATGATAAATATAGAAAAATAACAAAATAGGTAAGAGTTTCGAATTCTTACCGTCGATTTAATTTACAAACTATACAAAAATGGGAAGCTTACATTTCGCTGGTTTCAAAAATGTGCTTCTTTTTGTGAGGAAATGGAAAGAAATTTATACTTTAAAATCGGATCTTGAGGCTATATTTCCCCATTTGTGTTGCACAAAATTAAACGTCACCAACAATTTCTGTATTAAAATGATCAGCCGGCAAGTATAAATTTTTACGAACTTAAAAGAAAAGATTACTCAAAGATTGGCAATGCTGATCATATTACACTACACCAGGTAAGTAAATACATATGTAATAGGTTTGTTCTAGCACAGAATACCTGATAGTTTGATGTACTTTTGCAGTGCGCATGTGTAAGCAAATGATTAATTTGAAATTGTAGTTTGCAATTGCGTGTGCAGGCGAAACACACTGTGCGACATCTGGGCCAAATATGTAAAAGTTTATAGTTTCATATTATTCGATATTAGAAAGTTTGTTCAAGCGCCATAACAAATAATATATTGTTAGTGTATAAATATTGTCATATTTTTTTACAATTTTTAATTAAAAATGAATGGTAAGTTATCCAAATATTATATTTTCTTCCATGTTGATTCACATCGCTTTTATTTTCGCAGTAGCAACAGAATTACAACTTGAAACAAAAACAGACAACATAGAAAATGCAGATAGCTACAAAGTTTGGTCACACAACAACACAAAAATATTAATAAATGATTATGAATGATTAACGAAAAATGTGGGATCACCGAAAATAATAAATTCGAAGAAACTTTGGGAAGTAATATCAAAGCTTTTCAAGAAGGAGCCGAATGTGGAATATACACCAGGTAACTGCGAAAATAGGTGGCGTGTCATTGAAAGAAATTACAAAAAATTTGTTGATAACAACAAAAAAAACTGGTAGAGGTCGCAAGCACTTTGAATATATCGAAGAAATGGATAAAATTTTCGAAAAAAAAAGAAATGTACATCCATTGCTGTTGTTAGAGAGCAACACCATCGACACATCATCCAGGCAGAATACTATTGTAGACAATAATGAACAGCCTGCAGATATTGTAGAGGAAAATGTAAGTACACCATCGACAAGCAGGAGAATACCAATCTTTGAACGCCGGAAGAATAAAACAAGAACATATATTCTTGAACAGATCAGAGAAGACAAAAAATTGTATCATAAAGAAAAACTACGTTTGCTTAAAGAACATTTAGAAATAGAAAAGGAGAAGCTAAAAGCTCGACAGGAAAGGAATGAATTATTGCGCAAAAGAAATGAAATTATGGCAATAAATGCTAAGTATTCTATTGTTTGTTTCCTTGAAATCAAAATATTATTTTATTAAATCTTTAAATGGTGTTAGTAGATTTCGTAAGCAAGGGTACCCACTATCACCTAGGATGTAAAAATTACCGCAGTTTTCTTGCAAACTTTGGGATAAAGAAGAACTTCTAAATACACTGCTATCATGTATAGACCCAGGAAAAACAACAAAGATGTCTCTGATCCTAAGCTGTCTGTCACACACCACCTGCATCTACAAACACATATTTTTATTTTATCTTTATTAATTGTAAACCCTAGGTACGTGAACTGTTCGACTGATTCTTCAGGTTTTTCTCTGTGCCAATATCTTTTTTGTTGTTTTTGCAATTCCAAAACAAGGCTCCGGTCCTACTAAGGCTGTAGACCAGACCTCAATGGATTAAAAACTATACAAATAAAAAATAAATATGCAGTAGAATGTTATAATTTTCTAAACTAAAATCATATTATTATTAAAATTGTATTATTACCAGAAAATAGAATTTATGTACATATATCTTTAACGGTGCCAGTGATACTTTTTGTTTTGCGTAATACCACATAATAAAATTATATGAATGTCGTCCGATGCTGTCCCCTATCTCGTATGTGTAAAGCCTCAGTTAATTTAAAGATATATTTTCCTAATTTAATTAATAGTGTTACCGAAGAAATTAAGAAACCAATTTCCTCATGCGTATGATTTAATGTGTTAAACTACGCGCCAATTTTTTTAATTTGAGACCAAAAGGTTTCAGTCGTTACGTTTGTCAGTTCTTGTCGTTTGTCGGGTGCACACGTGTTAACAGTACTTTATTGAATGTTTTGGTGACCATTTCACTCATTATAATATACTAACTTATTCTGACCAATCACAACCCAAAGACGGCTTGTATTATCGCGCTCTATATCATTCTAAAATTATGAACCGATGAAAATGTGGGATTTTACATAGTTGTCATGTATTACCGAGGTTATTGACGTATTATGACGTAAATCGAATATACGAACCCTTATATAATTGAATATACGAACTCTTGTATATTTACTGTCAAAACTACGATTAGATTACTATGATTTCAACTTCAACAATTTGACTACTGAATTGTCAAATTTGTTAGTTATCATGTCTCGTTTCGGCAATATTTCCGCGAAGTTAATTGATGAAATAATCGAAAATAATAAACCAATCAGCACGATAAAAACAGAAGCATACGCACGGGTTTTTGACAGATGAATGAAATTGTCAGCTTTCATGGCTACTCAATTGTCTGAAATTGACAATTTTCCTATAGTGTTGTAGGAAAATAAATTCTTCCAGAGGCATCGGTAGCTCAGCTTTAAAATGCTCGCCCGCCACGCAGGCGTCTCGGGTTCGATTTCCGGTCGCGCTACTTTTTTTTCTTTTTATTTTCATGATGTACTATGTAGTTTACCTGAATACAACTGGACACTTGAAAATTCTCAAAACTCGACGTATTACCTAAAGAAACACAGCTCGACCTTTAGTCTCGCAATACTTGTAAAGGGTGCGGCAAAAATAACTAAGCGATTCAATTCCTATATATTTATGACAAATAATACAATATTTTATAAATAGTTAATTCCTACTTTTAGTAGAGGTTTTAGGTAAATTATTACTGACTATTTGAAAATT
This sequence comes from Melolontha melolontha, assembly GCA_935421215.2. Taxonomy (NCBI): domain Eukaryota; kingdom Metazoa; phylum Arthropoda; class Insecta; order Coleoptera; family Scarabaeidae; genus Melolontha; species Melolontha melolontha. Next base: position 91,751,347 of record OW285241.1, read on the forward strand.
ATGTTCTTTAAATGAGTTCCGTGATTATCTCGACAATATTCAGCTCTTTTAATCACATTTATCATAACTGTATCCAATAGCTCAGGTGTTATGTCTGCAATTTTTTGACAAATTTCCCTTTTCAAATCTTCCAGCGTTTCCGGCTTGCCTTTGTAAACATTGTCCTTTAGATAGCCCCAGAGGAAACAATCTGGGGCAGTCAAGTCAGGCGACCTTGGTGGCCAGTCGATATTGCCAGCACGTGAAATAAGGCGGTCCGGAAACATCGTTTGTAAAAGGTTGATGGTTTCTCGACTTGTATGCGATGTGGCACCATCCTGTTGAAACCACATGTTTCTCAGATTTAGTTCTTCCAACTGCGGTCCAAGAAAATTACGTAGCATCTCACGGTATCGATCGGCGTTAACAGTAACGGCATTACCTGCATTATTTTCAAAAAAATACGGTCCTAAAATCCCAGCGCTGTAAACACCGCACCATACGGTGACCTTAAGGGAGTGTAATGGTTTTTGATGAAGTATTCGAGGATTTTCTGTACCCCAAAACCGGCTATTTTGTTTGTTTACGTATCCGCACAAGTGAAAATATGACTCATCGCTCATGATAATTTTTGTGTGGACATCATTAATTTCATTATTTAAGTTTATAAGCATGTTGCTCCATGCTAGGCGTTTTTCATGATCTGTATTGAGTAGCGACTGGGTTATTTGAATTTTATATGGATATAAATGAAGGTCATCTTTCAAAATTCGACGAATAGAACGGTCAGTAATATGGAATTGCTGAGCACGGGGCCGTGAGGATGTTTGTGGCCTTTGACGCACATCGTCCCGTACACGAGCAATATATTCTTCTAATCTACATGTGCGCGGTCGACCAATATGGTACGCATCCCCCACTGAACCAGAAATGGAAAATTTTGATATAATATTGCGAACGGTGTTTGAATTTGGAGCAGGACGATTACGATATTTTGTTCTAAATTTTCTTTGCACACACACAACACTTGAATTACTTTCGAAATACCACTGAACTAGTTCTATTCGCTCTTGGTTTGTGTAACGCTGCATAATGAATACCTTAAGTCTTACAAGTATAACTGTCACAATACGACTGACGTTTTGTGCAGCGTTCGGTGATTGTTACGATTTAAAATCGCTTAGTTATTTTTGCCGCACCCTTTATAATCCGAGTATTTTCAAGTGTCTATACCTTTTCAACTTCAATTTGGGATTAATCAAGTTCAAATTGAGAATAATCAATTTCAAGAGAATAATTTCAAGAGAATAATCAATTTCAATTTAAGAATAAACAAATTCGAATTGAGAATAAACACATTTAACATGAGAGCAAACAATTAAAAATAAAAGCTGCTTTAATTATATTGTAAAGTAACAATTAATAAATGGATTTTGTAAATTACATGATTAGATCGTTTAAATTTAATGCGTCCGGTATAAATCGATGAATATGCACTACATATCTTGTATAGATTGCCGGATTTATTGCATTAATATTATGTATTATCTCCTCTAATTTTTGTAGACGAAAATTCGTCTGGTTTAAATTTGCTCTGCCCTCACCAGCTAAAATATGGGGCAAACGCAGATTTAAATCCCGTTTAACAGCAGCTTTTAAGCTGGACCAAGTCATTTCAATTGGATTTAACATTGGGCTGTAAGGACCAACTTTTAGCAATTTATGGTTGCTGAATTCATTTTCAGTAAATACAGTGTCTATACCGGCATGGCATGGAGCATTGTCAATTACCAACACCACATGAGTTTGAAAAATGTTATAGGCTGCACGCAATCATTGACGGACAAATTTATTTGCGTCTTTCATTCAGAAGGCACCTCTTCTGACCTCGTTGTGAATCATTCCCATATTACCAAAATAGACTATAACGTGTATATTGCCATTATATTGCTGCAGTGTGATCCTTTTCTTGAGCGTCCTTTTTGTTCTTAATATGAATATATTAAAATTTGTTTCGTCCATGTATATAATTGGCACATTATCCGCTTGATAAATTAAAAGTTGCTAATATTCACGACGTTTTATCTTATTTCCATCATTATTTGGTCTTTCAGGTTCTTTTCGTATGTCTTTCAATGTGAACAACACTTTATTCAAATTTTTTCGAAGTGTTTCTTTAGATACTGTTATTCGATGTTGCACTTCCATTTTTAGTTTAAGTTCTTTTAATGTTAATTTTGGGTTTTCTTCAATGTATTGAACGATAAATCGACAATGCCCCTCCATGATTTTCACAAATTTTTGTCCCCCACGTGGCTTTTCCACATTTTCTTGATTTTTACCCATCTGTAGGCAGTCGATTTATTAACGCTTAATCTAATCGCAAGCTCTCTCCAGTCACCTTGACAGTTATATACAGTACAAATTTGTTGCTTAACTTTGTCAGCTTCGCGTTTTTTAATGTAAGCCATGGTAAATGTCAGTAAATGTCTTACCACTGACGCTAAATAATACTCAGTAATACTGACGTTTGGTATAATTTTATTACATCAACGCGTGCTGCAAATTAAATAATTCTCAATTTGAAATTGATTATTCTCAATTTGAAGTTGATTGTTCTCAATTTGAAGTTGATTATTCTCAACTTGAAGTTGATTATTCTCAATTTGAAGTTGAAAAGGCATAGTTGTATAATAGGTGAAAACACCAGCTGCCTTTGAAATGTGACTGGAGTATCAGCTTCGGTGTTTTCAACGATTTAACCATAGCAACGTACAATTTGATAGTTTGACAATTAAATTGTATTTATAAACGTTAAAATGAATTCGGTGTAAATTCAAATGAAATTATCAACCAGGAAATTAACCAATAAATACCAAATAAATACAAAAAGTCTAAATCTTATATATGGCGACAAATTATGACGTTTTGTGTAGAACGCAACTACAAATTATACAAAAGAAAATAATACTACTGAAAGACTGGCATTCATTTTAAAAGACTGGGCAATCAGTACGCGAAAAATTGAACTGATAACAAGGAAAGTATTGTTAAAACTATATGGAACATTACTGCAAAATTATTGCAAGAAAAATACTTTTGTAAGTAAGGAACACATAGCCATCCATTTAAACTTATAATTTTAAGAGGCAAGTGCAGCTCATGATAGTAAAAGAAAACTATTACAAGCTATTCCCGCAAAAAGAAAAATAAGTTCTGTCGCTAAGACTTCGAATGAATATAGTAATATGCATTTATAGTGGGACGAGGATACACCAGATGGACTCCAGAAGAAGTTTCTTTATACAGGGCTATTCACGCTATATGGCACGGAATATTGTGGCCAAAATACTTGACTTTAAAAAAGTTTGACTTTCGGGATATATGGGGTCTATTATTATACTTTTTTAAATTATTTTCATATTGTACACGCTGTTCTAAAAGCTCTAAAAGTATCAAAGTTGTGTTTTTTCAAATGGAACCCCTGTATTTTATTGCATTTTTGGATTCTCCGAACAAAATAAGTGCATGTTCTAAATAGGTTTATAATACCTCAACCTTAAGGTTTTTTAAATAACTTGAATTTTGTCAAAATCTAACCTAATTTTCATGTTTTAAATAATTAAGAAGTATTTAAGTTATGTAAGCAAAATTTAATGTGAAGTGTATCAATAGTTCATATTTTATATCCAAAATAAACATGTCAAAATGGCATGTGTAACGGGTGGGTTATAGATGGTTATTTTGTTTAATTAAACTCTAAAGTAACACGACTTCGCAATGAAAAGAACTATTTTATTTCAAATGAACAAAACAATAACGAAAACTTCTACTTGTCAAAACATATGTTACTGTGTGAATGTCTTTCTTGAACATCCATCCCCGTGGTTGTGTTGTGGTGTTGCCGTGGTATATACTCTGTTTTACAGATGGCGCCAACATTAGTTATTTGTTTGTTACACTCTCCCCCTTTGCTTAACGAAACGTCTCGGGAGTTAAGCAAAAGAAAAGGACTCTCTAGAAACAACACGAGCACTTTGGTTTCACTATTTGTCGTGTACGGGTGCACTCGCGTTCACGATCCGGGGTGTAATTGTGGTCATCACTCGCGCACTCGCGATCCACAATAGGTAAGTTGTTGCTGACGTCATCGGAATCCTCTTGGGTCAGGTCTTCTGTTGGCGTACTAGCTTGCATGGGAGGTCTTCCTCGCTTTCGCAATGGTCTTACAGGAATCGGGTCATTCTCGTTCTTATATATCGTCAAGGCTGATGCATGATACTTTCCCAAGGTAATATCAGGTTTGTCGATAGACGCTACTTCGTAACTAGTTGGAGATATCACCTTGCTAACCAGGTAAGGACCATCTCTTTTTGGGGCAAACTTCGAAGTATATGAGTCTTTAGCTTTACTCAGAGTATGAGTATTCACCAGAACTTTATCACCCACTTGAAAGATTACTGGGAATAGGCGGTGTTGGTCTGCATGTCGCTTTGCTCGATCTTGTTCACGTTCATTGTTATCACGAGCTTCTCGCAAGATGACACTCAGGTTCTTTAAATATGGAGTGATTTGCGGACCAAAGTTATCATTTTCTACAATAACGCGCATGCGTCGTCTGGAGTACGCAGTTCTCTTCCAAAAGTGAGATACGCGGCACTGAAACCAGTGGGACCAGTGAGCGAACAGAGTTCATTGAAAACCGTATGGCGGGCAGCTAATTCTTCCAGGCAATGTGATCGACTTTGGTTGGAATGGCAAGTTGAGTTTTTAGGTCTCTGTTCTTTCTCTCAACAGGATTGGCGGCAGGGCAGTAAAGTGGTATCAGCGACTGCTTAAATCCAAGGCAATGAGCTACTTGCAGCATAACAGCTCACAAATTGTACGCCGTTATCGCTTACTACTCTACGTGGAACACCATATCTTAGTATGACCTCGTCTATCAAGCACCTAGCACAATATTCGGCATTGGCAGCCTTTAATGGCAACAACTCAATCCATCTACTTGAAGTGTCTTCAATGATATAAATCCATTTATATCCATCGTCGGTTTCTGGAAGTGGTCCAAATAAGTCTATGGATAAAACTTCAAATCTTTGAGATTGTATAGGAGTTTGCAACTATCCAGCGGGCTTCAAGTTCGTTGCTTTGTAACGCTGACAATCGTTACATTTGGAGATATATTCAGCTATCGATCGCCTTATTCCGGGCCAGTAATATCTGGTAGCAATTCTTTGGAAAGTGCGATCGACACCATAATGTCCTGCTAAGACGTCATCATGGTATTTCGAAATGATAGCTTGTACCTGAGCTTTAGGCACAACTTGCTGGGCTTCCATCCATTTCGGGGACGTATCGGAAAAGAATTCCATTGTTCATTAGATATCCTCTCTCAGTCCATTTCTGAAATTCGAAGTCATCTGCGGAATTATTGGTATTTTCGAAAGCTTCGATTATTTTACACCAATCGGGATCATTAAGTTGATCTTCACGAATTTTAGCGATAGTCTCTCTTGGTAAATCAATGGTTACGAAGTCGAGTTCAGTATTCTCGATAACCGGGCGTGATAACATATCAGCTACACCATTGGTGCGACCTGGTGTATATTCGATGCATAAGTCGTATGATTGAAGACTCAATGACCATCGAGCTAATCGTCCTGATGGAGATTTTAGTGACATAAGCCAGCGCAACGGTTGATGATCACTTCTTACCACGCAAGCGCTGCCATCAAGATATCCACGAAACTTCTGTGTGACAGCCCACACTATCGCCAGTGCTTCTTTCTCAGTGGTGCTGTAATTCTGTTCAGCTGGTGTTAAGAGTCTACTAGCATACTCAATTGGCCTTTCGTCCGTTTCCTCTCCCTGGAGTAAACACGCTCCAAGCGCATAAGAACTTGCATCAGTACGTAAAATATAAAACTGATTAGGGTCAGCTTGACGTAAAATCGGGCCTTGTGGATAGCAAATACTTAAGCTTACTGAAAGCTTCGCCTTGACTCGGCCCCCATAACCATTGTGCTTTATTCTTTGTTAGCGTTGTTAATGGCTTGCCAACTTCGGCAAAATTCGGTATAAAACGACGAAACCAGGAGCAAGTTTGAAGAAATGAAAGGAGTTGTTTGACGTTTTTTGGATCTGAACGGTTATCACCACAGCTACTTTGTCAGGATTGGGTTGAAGTCCTTCTGGGGTTATAACATGGCCAAGATAGTGAATTGTAGAACAAGAAAAATTATATTTGGGTCTATTTAGTCGGAGCCTGAATACATTGAGACGGTCGAAGACCATCTGAAGATGTTTCAGATGATCTGGGAATGTGGGTGATAGAATGATAAAATCATCCAGATAGGCGAGGATAGTAATATCTTGGAGACCTGAACGAAATCTATCCATTAACCTCTGGAAGGTAGAGGGTGAATTCCTCATTCCAAATGGCATCCGGGTATGGCGAAATGTTCCCAATGGACATATAAATGCAGTTTTGTCTCGATCACATTCACGGACTGAAACTTGATGGTAGCCAGACCTCAAATCCAAAGTGGTCATAAACTTTGTTGGATGAGCACTATGAAGAATATCATCGATACGTGGTAGTGGGTATCTATCTGCTTTGGTGATGGAGTTGAGTTTTCTGTAGTCTACAGTTAATCTGATACCTCCAGTCTTCTTTGGTACCAAAACCACAGGAGCGGCGTAAGGTGATTCACATTCTTCTATTGTGCCATCAGAAAGTAGTTTATTGACTTCATGTTCTAATTCTTTTTTCTTACTTTCTGACATTCTGTAAGGTGGTACGGCAATTGGTGTATCCGTTAAAAGTGTAATTGTGTGTTCGGCATAAGGAGTTGCTTCTTGACTTGGTTGGAATACTTCAATGTTTTTTTTGCAAAATGTCATTCAGTTGATGCTTTTCATCTAAACTTAAAGTGCATCCTTCACCAGTCCTGAGCTTAACAGCTTCCACATCTAACATATTTACATTGCATAGTTGCACGTAGTCATGTTCTTGTACAAATCTATGCGGTTGTGTGGGAGTATCGCCAAAAAAACAGCAATCATTTGGGACATCAATTACAATATTTGCTGCTTTAAGAAAGTCTGCACCCAGAAGTGTCCTGCTATGATCATGATTGGGCACGGAAATCATATTTATTATATGCTTTCTGTTTTGTACAATGATATGTAATTTAAAGACAAGTGCTTGTACTTCGGTTGGTTTGCCGTCGGCGAGTGTCATCTGCACCATTTGTAAGGGTAAGGTACTCTATCCGTTAGTAGTAGATTTCGGAGTGTAGCTCCAGCAATGCTTGATTGCGCACCAGAGTCAAGGTATGCAAGACCATTGTGACCGTCTATATTGACGAAAGCTAGTGGACGCGATGATGACGTCACTTTTCTGTGCCGTTGCTGTTCGAAAGAGCTGCTCAAAAACTCAGTCAACATGGCAGACATTGTTTCGAAAACTTCGTTCGGTTTAGAACATCGGGGACAATTACTTCGAATGTATCCTGGGGTTTGACATCCATAACAACTAATTGGTTTCGTTTCATTACCTTTTAATGAACTGGCAACTGCATTGCCACTAGATGAGGATTTACCAGATTCAAAACGCATGCGCGCAGCTAACTTACGACAGTCATCTTTACTATGCCCGTAATTATTGCAATATGCGCATTGCATTTTCGATTTCTTGTTATTTGATGTAGTTATGTTATTAGAATATTGCGCAGAAGAAACATTAACTTTTCGGAACGAAAGATTTTTTTCGAAAAATGTCTCTTCCACTTTCCGCGCTGCTTCAATTAACTATTTGAAACTGTTAAAACTGTCACGCGACACTTTTTCTTTGATGTCCACACGTAGGAGACCATATACCATATCCAGTTGCACATGTTCACTTATTTTTGAGTCTCCAGTTAATCGCGACAAAAGAGCACGGGCTCTACTCACGAATATGTCCGTTTTTTCATCACCTTGCACATTCGAGAAAAGTTCACGATATATTTGATGCGGTGGCTTTGAATAACCATACGCATGACGTAGAGAAACGATAGCCTGATCGAACGTGATTATTGTTGACTTGATTCCTTGCCACCACGTTGCAGCAGAGTCGATGAGTAACATCGAAAGTCCTTTCAATGCGTGAGCATCCGAAATGTTAAGACAGTCTTTGTACACAGTAATAGCATCAATGAATGCATCCACATTTGCATCCGGATTACCATTAAATCGCGACTTGCACGCAGAAAAATTACTGGAATTGATACTTACTGCAGCATCCATTGTAGGTTGTGTATTTTGTGTTAATGCTTGCATATTTGCTAGCAGATTCTGTAACATGTCTGGTGCCATAATAATTTGCTGGACCGTAGGTTGTTTTTCCGGTGCTTCTGACGTGATATCTGCTTTCTCCTGTTGCAACATCTTACCAGATCTCAAAAACATTAACAATACAATCACAAAACACTTTATTTCAGCCTTTATGCTTTGACAAAATGATCTAATTTATTGTTTATGGGTGGACTACTTCTATTGTCTTGTAGTATACACTGATTTTATTATAACACTATTAAATCGAAGAAAAAATTGAAAACGCATGAAAGACACTTGAAAGTATTCTTTTTAACTGCAGAAAAAAATGTATCACGGCGGCAGAAACTGTAAATTCAGTGTTCTAGACGCGTCAGTGATGGCAGTTGCTAAACGGTGTATTCGCACTACTTTTACGAAGAACCCGTTGTAATTCGAACTGACACAGTGTCGATTTTACAACAATTCTGTGCTATTGTTCTATTCACCACTCGAAGAAAACAGATCCGCGAAAAAAAACGAAACTTTAGAGGCACACGTTGGGCAGTCAGTGTAACGGGTGGGTTATAGATGGTTATTTTGTTTAGTTAAACTCTAAAGTAACACGACTTCGCAATGAAAAGGACTATTTTATTTCAAATGAACAAAACAATAACGAAAACTTCAACTTGTCAAAACATATGTTACTGTGTGAATGTCTTTCTTGAACATCCATCCCCGTGGTTGTGTTGTGGTGTTGCCGTGGTATATACTCTGTTTTACAGATGGCGCCAACATTAGTTATTTGTTTGTTACACATGTTTATTATAGTTTGGGTATAAATACAGGATGTACAAAAATTAAAACTAATCAAATAAGAACTTTAAGTGGCTATATCTGGATTAATTTAAATAGAACGCTATATTTTTTAACTTACCAGCAAATGCACTTTTTAATTACCTATCGAATAGTATTTATAGGTCAAGCTTTAAGTCTTCGCGTTTTTTACAGAATACGCCTAATAATCGTTTTTCGCATAATTTGGTGTTTCTTAAATAAAAATTCTAATATATCTAGTTGCTTATTGTATTTAGAAATGTCAGATAATTTACAATTATTATTATTAACATAAAACAGAAGCAAGATATTTAGAACAGATGTTCGAAATGTCGACCGTTCATTTCCGGACATTTACATATTCTTTTTTGAAAACCACTGCTAACTCTGGACAACATTTGGACAACGGGGTTACAGTTTCAAAAACGTGTCTTATGCGTATTTTCATATCGTGTGGTATTGTCGGAGGCGTATTGTAGATAATTCCTTTTTTGTATCCCCATAAATAGAAATTTGGTGGAGTTAGATCTGGGGGGCCAATTTTGAAATCCATTTCTTCCAATCCACCTCTTTTGAAAGTTGGCATTTAAAAATTGATGATAATGAGGCGGAGCTCCATCCAAATCTCATACCATTCAAAGGTTCTTAAAAAAAATAGGGTCCAATTAAATATGGGCCCAGTATTCCACCCCACGCATTAATGGACCACCTATTCTGATTTCTCACAACTCTGTATTCATGCGGATTCGAATCAGAATAATAATGGAAGTTGTGTTTATTCACGACACCATTGTTATGAAAATTACATTCATCACTAAATAGCACACTATCAAAAAAGTTTTCATTTTCTGCCACCTTATTTAACACCCACATACAAAATTCAATTCGATTGTCAAAATCATTTCCATGAAGTTCTAGACAGAGCTGGATTTTATAAGGAAGAAATCTGTATTTTTTAAGATATTGAAATACTTGCTATATTTTTGGATATCTGACTTTGACTTAATATTGGGATTTTCGATAACTGAATCAACTACAGTAAAAACCTTTTCTTCATCTTCAGTTACAAATTTCCTTGTAATAAACCCGAGAAGCTAAATAAAAGTTGTTTAACGAACAGAATTTATACAGCTCGATATTCTCCAAAATTCGTCAAGGCGGCAATAAAAGTTGTGCAGATACTAAATGATGAATTAAAAATGTTAATATATAAGTTGGTTCAAAAATATTCCCGTAGGTATTAATACTATAGCGAAATGGACAAAACTGTTTCAAAAAATAGGGTTAAATACGGAAAGAAAAAAAAATACAAATCATTCCAATTGTTCCACTGCGATAAGTCAATTACTACAATTTGGTGTTGGAGTACAACAGGCTATGAATATTCCTGGACATGGGAATTCCAATTCTATGAAACCGTATTTACATCTTAGTTCAGAACATGATCAGAACATGATGAATACCTTCAGAAATCCTCCAAGTGCATCTAATAATGTCGAGACCAACAACAAATTATGTCCGAATAACGGTGGTACTACCCAAAATTTTTATACTTGCACCATTTATAATAATTATAGTGTTAACGATAATGTTAAATTTTGTTGCTTATGTTAATAAACTGTTCATTGTTGCTTATAGTAAATGTTTATTATTCGTGCAATAGTCTGGCAAAATTCAACTCGTGATTGAATTATTACGAGATAAGTCTGTCTCTAAGCGCTTATGGTTTAGATTTGACGTTTGATACCGTTGATTGAAGGAGTATATGAAGATGCGCAATGATTATGCACTTTAAGGTAGCTAAAATTGGTTTCGACATCTAGGCGTCGCATCGTACTGTTGGTTTCGAGATGATTTCAGTTTACCGCACCCTGTCGGGTAAAACCAAAACAATCGCAGACCTAAGATTAAAATAGAAGACATAATTTTCTGTTAGTGCACTACTTCATAATTTCTTAATATCATTAATATATCAAAGTAAACCGCTAAATTTTTTTATAAATATGCAGCTATTTCATAAGACACGAGGAAAGTGGCTAAAATCAGAAAAATAATTAGTCCTTTCATTGTATATCATCTGGAGCTTATAAATTTATGTTACGTAATCTGAAATTCACGTTACCATGTGTAAGAACAATTCAAAGTTTGTTAAAAGTATTGAATTTAAGAGCAGGCTTAAATAATAATTTAATAAAGAAAATTTCCTTGAAAACAAAGTGCATGTCTGAACGAGAATATGTGCGTTGTAATGCCCGCATTACAGATGTATTACCCGCATTACAGATGTATTGCAGAAAGCGGTACAAATTTAAACAATATTGATGTTTTTCAAAGTGCATAGTAGCAAACAAAATAATATCTACTGCATACATTGTTTTCAGTGGATATTACAATCAATTCGTTTATTTTGGGAACATTTAAAGAAAATTGCAATAAAATATCTACTAACCGGATTATTAAGTCAGGAACCTCTGTATTTATATAAACAGCTAAACTCAACTGAGTTGCTTCAAGAAAACACCACTCGTCCTGCGGACTCGTGGCGTTTTCAAGCAATTCAATTTCGTTAAAAAACCAATCGACGGACTTATCGTGAAAATTCAATCACAAGTGGTATTTCTATGAAAATATAGGTTTTTTTATGTTTGTTGCCTTTTGAAGTTAGTAAATAAAATAGTAAGTATATCAACTTTATAAATTTCTTTTATACATGGTATTAAAATAGTTAAAGTTCATAAGTATAGGTACCTAAAAACTGTTTTCAATAACAATCAAAGTTATTCAACAGATACCATTATATTTATTTTCATTTCAGAAGTGAAATGGTACGCAATAATAAGCATACAAGAAAAATAGTCTCATTTAATGAGGATGTGCTGAAAACTGCAGTTTTAAAATATAGTGGAAGACGGATGGTCAGTAAGGGCAGCAGCCACTAATGCAAATTTAGTTCACGTGACCCTTAAAAGATACGTTAATAAATACAAAAATGTATCTGAAGAACAGCCTGCGAATTTTCGTTTCACACCAAACTATGAAGTAAATAAAGTTTTCCCTAAATAACTAGCAAGTAGAGCTGTGTCGTTCCAGCCGGACCCGGTCCAAAGGATTCGGTCCGCTGTTGGATATAATCGGACCCGGTCCGCAACTTTGTCTGAACTCGGTCCGAAGGAACGAATTCAATACTTTTATTGAATTCGTTCCTTACGCGTACTGTACCGATTCTCGCTAGCGTCAAGGCATATCATATTCCGATATTCGAAGTGTAAACCATCTAAACATTAGTGATTCAGATTCAGACAGTCAGACACATAACTTACTGGGATGTTTACGTTTTAAAGAGTTTGAATATTGTAGAGATACGCATATTACGCATATACATATACTGAAAAAGCAATAAATTTTATTTGATGAAGGTCATAGGTAGGTATTTGATATTTATTATATGAGACACATATATATAGATATGTATATGTGTGTTTATATTTTTTATCTGAATTATGGCTAATGTGACTATGTATTATACATATACACTGCTCAACTTTTGAACTGGTACACTTACAAGAACATATATAAATAACAATTTACTACTTTTTGAGCAACACATGCTTGCTTAATTGATAGTATATGGTTCTGGGAAACACTTTTAAAGCGAAGAATTAAAAGAATAAAACTTAAATAACGAATTTCAAATGTTTTAATAGAAAAATAACAAAATCTTAATTTTAGTATTACAGAAAAGTTTGCTTTGGAAAGAAAAGATAACCAAACACTTAAAGATTAATAATGCGTGGGACCTCCTGTAGCTTTTATGACCTCCTGGCAACGTCTTGGCATGCTGGAAATCAAATTCCGAATGTAATGCTGAGGAATATTTTGCCATTCTTCCAAAACACCAGTTCGGAGCTGATGGTGATTGGTGATTGTTTGGATCCACTCCTCTTGATCTTTTCAACCCCGTCAGGTAATCTCATACGTTCTCTATGGGATTAAGATCTGGAGAGTTCCCTGGCCAATCCATGTGCGTAATATTGTTCTATTCAAAAAATGCATTGATTTGTCTTGTTCTATGAGGACGCGCGTTATCATCAACAAACACAAAAACAATTGCCTATTTCATTAGCAAATGGCAACACTACAGGTTGTAATACCTCATTAAGATACCTGACACTATTCATTGTAGCATTTCCAAACATAACCAATTCAGTACGACGAGTCGCAGAAATACCTTCCCAAACAGTAATCGAACCACCTCCATAAGCTTGATGGACTCCAAACTCTAACACTTCCATCTGAGCTATGGAGACGCACTCTGGTCTCGTCACTAAATAAACAACGACTCCAATCTTCAACACTCGAATTTGCATGTTGATGTGCCCAATCGAGCCTTCTTCTTTTGTGGGCTCAGGCCAACAATGGGCATTTTTTAGAAGATCTGGACCTTAAATTTACCCCATGGAGCCTTCTTCTTACTGTTTGAGTGGATACTTGAGTACCTGTTGCATTCAATAATTAAATTTGGAGTGTTCTTGCGGTAGAAAATCTATTCCTTCGACACTGAACCGTAATAAAACAGTCCTCCCTGACTGTTGTACTGCGATTTCGCCCTCTGCCGTGTCTATGTTTGACAGATCCAGTATCATTAAAACGCATTCGAACTCTTCTGATCACATTGTGGCTCACATTGAAATGGGCAGCAACAGTTCCTAGCGATGCACCAGTCATAAGCATTCTCATAGCTTGGCTCATCTCTTCAATACTTAAACGCCTTAATGACATCTCTAAAATGCAATCGACCACTCAGCATTTAAACTTATTCGAGAAATTAGCAAAAATTCTCTATAAACTTGATAAAAGTATAAGCGTCCGCGAGCTCAGTAACTGCACTTATGACAGATAATACCAACAAACAACAATGGAGTTGCAAATGTCATTCGATAGACATTTGTTTGCATTCCGAAACACAGCTCTGATCATATAGGAAGTCATGCCTAACGCCTACGAAGGGTTGTTTACTTTTACTGCATGCTATATAAGTGTACCAGTTCAAAAGTTGAGCAGTGTATGTATACATACAATGTATGTATACAGAGTGCACTTTTCGTCTTATACCATAACACCATAATTAATAAAATGACAAATGAATACCGTCGATGTCGTTGCATATTTATAAAATAAGATAAGTTTTAAATAAATATTCTAGGGTGTTGGTCTAAATTTCTCAAGGGTGTATGCAAGAATTAGTAATCTTCCACCTTTTCTGTTGTTTAGTCGTGCATACGTGTGTATAAATATAAAGAAGTGTTCAAAAAGTATTTTATAATGGAAAGAAAACGGAGTGATAGTTGGAATTTTTTTACTGTAACAAATGAAAATTCTGCGAAGTGTAATTTTTGTAATAGTCCATTTTCCTACAAAGGAGGAGCTACTGGAAATTTAACAAGACATTTAAAAAGAAAACATCCATTTTCATTAACGGACGAGAGAAGGGAAGATATTTCAGTGAAGGATTCAGAAACCAATGTATCCGAAGATATTTCAATTGCTACTTCTGATATAGAATTAGCAATTCCAAGTACCAGTACTAATACATCCGTTGTACCAAAAAAAAGGAAAATTATTCAAACATTAACAAATTTCCAAAGAAGGGCTTTATCTAAACAACAATCAGTGAAATTAGATGAACAGTTATTAACAATGATTGTTGCTGAATATCAGCCGTTTAGTTTGGTAGAAGATAGAGAATTTAGAAAATTCGTACAAATGTTGAATCCCAATTATACACCTCCTTCAAGAAAGACAATAGCAAACGTGATATTACCACAATTGTATACAAGAGTTCACACAATAGTTAAAGAGTTATTACTGTCATCTACTCAGCATATTGCTATTACTACTGATGGATGGACGTCAATTAGTAATCAGTCTTATCAAGCATTAACAGCGCATTTTATTGACGGTGAAAATAAATTAGTGTCTGTTCTATTGGGATGTTACTGTACCGAAGTAAGTCACACTGCACAAAATTTAGCTAATATTATAAAGTTAGCTTTAACTGATTGGCAAATTTCTGAAAATGTTTGCGCCGTGGTTACAGATAACGCAGCAAATATTACAGCAGCAGTCCGTGTCTTAAGGTGGCAGCATATACCATGTTTTGCGCATTCGTTAAATTTAATTGTACAAAAAGGTCTTCATCAAATAAAGGCTACACAGAATAAAGTGAAGTCTATTGTAGAATATTTTAAATGAAGTCCCATAGCAACAGCAAAACTACAAAATCTGCAAAAGCAAATGGGTTTTCCTGTGCTGAAAATAAAACACGACGTAAGTACAAGATGGAACTCCACGTATGATATGTTTGATAGAGTTACAAAAATTAAAGATCCATTACAATCAGCTATAGCCGTTACAAACGCCACTCATATATTATCAACTTGTGATTTCGAAATTATTTCTTGGGCCTGCAAAATATTAAAGCCATTTAAAGACATTACTGATGAAATAAGTAGCGAAACAAGTGTATCAATTTCAAAAATCTTGTTATATAATAAAATGTTAGTGACCTACGTTAATAACGTAAAATCCGATTTAGGAAAAGAATCTCTTGGAGTAGATGCAATGCAAACATTGAATGCATTATGTGAAGTTATACTATCGGAACTTCGTATAAGATTTCAAAATATAGAAGAACATCCTATATACAGTGATCCAACATTTTTAGATCCGCGTTTCAAGAAATATGGTTTTAATGAAGAAAGTAGTTATAAAAAGACGTATAACAAAATTCTGCAAGAGGTAGTCTCATTAATTACGAAAAAAAAAGAAGGAAATATAACAACACAGTGTGAAATAATCGAAAAGGACGTACTAAAAAGTGGAGAGGAAGACATTTGGAATAATTTCGACAAAGAGATTATGAAAATTGAAACTGCTTTCAATCCCACTATTGAAGCCACGATTGAAGTAGAAAAATATGTTCAAGAACCTTTACTGACCAGAAACCAAGATCCTCTCAGATGGTGGGAAGATAGAAGATATGTCTATAAACATTTGTATTCGATCATGAAAGGTCGTTTTTGCATTCCAGCTACTTCTGTTCCTTGCGAACGTATTTTTTCAAAAACGGGCCAAATATTAACAGACAGACGCAGTAGCTTGTCTCCATCAAAAGTAGAGAAAATTGTCTTTTTAAATTATAACTTAAAATTTTTACAAAATTTTTAGTAACTAATATTTTTTTTATAAATATAGTAAGTATATTAAATGCTGGTATAAAAGATAAAATCTATAAAAAATTACGTAATAAGTAGGCAAGTAAGTTTAATTTGTTGGTTATTGAAAGACTTAAATTTATTTGTGTTTGCAATTATATATATATCGGTACCCTTTCAAAAATAAAATAATAAATTTTATTAGTAAAAGCAAAAGTTGTTATTGTTTTATTTTTAAATAAGTGTAAATAAATTAATTTTTAACTACTGGCAATCAGTAATAATTTACTATTTCTATACAAGTAATAACGAAAAACAACGTAAGTATAATTGATAT
This sequence comes from Melolontha melolontha, assembly GCA_935421215.2. Taxonomy (NCBI): domain Eukaryota; kingdom Metazoa; phylum Arthropoda; class Insecta; order Coleoptera; family Scarabaeidae; genus Melolontha; species Melolontha melolontha. The sequence continues at coordinate 91,768,009 of OW285241.1, forward strand.
AATTATTGCACTATGCAAATATTAATTACATTTACATAGCTTCACGTATTGATAGATTTGATAGTTCTCCGTTCTAAAGATTCAGTCCGAACCTTTCAACCTACATATATGGCTTGACGGTACGGTACACGATCCATTGGTTCTACGATACACGCGTCCACGCTCTCATATCAATACCGATGTCGGTCCGGATGGACCGAATCCAGCGGACCAGTTCCGATCCTAGTACGGACCCGGAATGAACGAATCCACAAAAGGAACGACATCGCCCAGCACTACTAGCAAGTGTTACTAAAAAATATGTTATTTCTTTTGGTGAAAGTATTGTACAAATTGCATTTATTCCAATTGTAAAAGGAAGTTGTGATAATGAGGTTATTGGTTTTGCTACTGTAAGAGGTGAACATACTCACAGTCCACTAAAGTGTTACACGTAACAGAAGAAGAAGGTGGAAAAAGGAAACAACAAAGAGAAAACATAGAAGAGCCGAATAAAAAAGAAACTCGTTTAAAAAAACCATTGACAGCATCATCATCATCAATAATTGGTGTACATGATGATGATGTTGTGCTATTTAATCCACAAAAATATCATTATGAAATTACTTAATTTGTTATATTATCATTATAAATAATTATTAAATAAATAAAACAGTAAATTTAAAAATATGCTTTTATTTATCCATAGTAAACCAATCATACAGTAAATATACATTTTTGTGAATAATATTGGTTCATTATTAGGATTTAAACCGAGAAAACTGATTAAAAATGTGAAACATGAATCAGATTTTCAGTAATTATTTTTAATATTAATTTTATAAATATAGAATGTAATTTGGTGACCAATTCTTATAATAGTGAATAAATGCACATATTGCGTGTATTTTATCCTACAGTACTAACAGGCACAAAATTTTTTATTAATTAAAATTTATTAATGCTCTTCCTATACATCCAGGCCGAGACAAAATTCCAGGAAAAGCTAATACCTTAAAACTTATAAATAAATACAAAAATACAGTTTACCAGAAAATTAGGAGTATATGTGTTTCTTTGCTATTGTGAGAAATTTATTCCCATATTCGAAAGTAATTTTATTTTAAACGTCATTTTACTTTCGCTTTTCGAAGTGTAAACTTGTGAGTTGTGATAAATAATAGCAAAACTGCCGAAAATAGCGACTGTGCCTGGATGGATTGCACCTTATTCAGAATTGCGTTAAAATTTTAAGTTTATTTCCTCTTACTAATTAATTAAGTTTTTAATTATTCCTTTATCTTTTACTAACATTTATTTTATAAGAAAACAAGCGATGATGTGATATTTTTTTTTGCAGATTACAAGTGAGAGAAAGTTCATCAACTTCCATAAAATCGGAACAAGAACAATTTAATGAAGATTTGTGTCAAATGTTTGTATCGGCAGATATTCCACTACATAAATTAAACAATTTAAATGTCAAGTTATTTTTGCAAAAGTACATCAGCAAATATAACCTTCCCGATGAGAGCACGTTAAGAAAAAAATATATTCGAGAAACATTGAATAGCATTAAGAAGGTTATTGCAAACAATTATCTTTATATATGCGTAGATGAAACTACTGATAGTGTGGGCCGATACATAGTTCATGTAACGATTGGTATCCTTAACGTATCGGTTCCAGCAAAATCTTATTTAATTTTATCCAAACAGTTGGAAAAGGCAAATAATTTGACAATAACAAGGTTTATACAGGAAGAACTGGCAAACTTTCTTCTTACCGAAATCGATTCCAACAGAGAAAATTCTATTGTTTTTGACGGATGCTGCACCATACATGGTGAACAACTTGCTTGGCGCACAGACTAAATCGTGTTGCAGAAGAAGTCAGAAACCATTTTCCTTTAGTAAATACTTTAATTAGTAGTGTTAAAAATATTTTTAAAGGCCCCATTACGAGTTCAGTTTTACAAACAACATCTACCCTGTGTTCCGCTTCCTCCTCAACCAGTAATCACACGATGGGGAACGTGGTTGGACGCTGCTATTTTTCATGCAAATCATTATGAAGAAATAAAGACCATTATTATGGATCTTGATAGGAATGCACAATCTGCGATAGACGCCCAAAAGGTGTATTCGAGTAAAGAAATACCTCAACGGTTGGCGTTTATTAAAGCCAATTACAGTTTTATTTCCACTTCTATATTGCAGTTGGAAAAACAATTTATGTCGCTAATCGAGAGCGTTGAAATAATAAACAAATTTGAAAAGTCATGTTTTGATGTTAAAGAAGGAGTGGGACAGTCCGTGTATGAAAATTTTTTAAGTGTAATAGGAAAAAATGAGGGTTTTAAAAAGCTAAAGGACATTGCTAAAATCTTGTGTGGTGGTTCAGTAGAAAATATTGAGTTGACAATAGATGTTATTTCTAATTTGAAATATGCTCCTATAACAAGCGTCGACGTAGAACGAACCTTTTCAATATATAAATACATGTTTTCAGACAAGCGTCAAAATTTTTCTGTTGATAACTTTGGGAAATATGTGATTGTAAATTGTTTTCATAGTTAATTATGTTGTAAACTGTTCTAAATAAACTTGTAGTAAACATAATAGAATATTTTTTCTACGGTATTCCATTTGCTATCATTTGCCGTATTATTTTTTTACCGACATATTTTTCATAAGGAAGTGCATATTTAGGCTAAAACATCTGCATATTTATTTATATTTTCGTTCTTTCCGTTTTTTATTCTAAAATATTGAAGTTATATGTATAAATTTTGCAAAATAAAAGTACTAATACAATTGCCTTTATTAATTAACATAAAGTATGTATTTTTTGAATAGAGTGACAAATATACAATATTAACATTCTAAACAGTTTAAGGTATAACCTAAATGCCATCTGTAAGAAAAAATTTTGAAGTTTATAAATGTACTATAACCTATAAACCAAATCAAATTTATTTGCAAGATGTAAACAATAGATTTGGCAACGTTGTGTGGCGCACATTGATCTGCTATCGTAAAAATACTATACCTAAATTTTTAATTAACGTGGAAATCTTTTTAAACTAATAAAATTAAAAGAATTAAATTGAAAACTTTGTTATAAATTAAAAGAAAAGAAAAAATTGATGCCGTAGTATCTAATTGGTAAGTGATTGTAATACAGCAAATAATATCAAAATTAAAAGGTTGGGTAAATACAAATTTAAAATCATCTGAAATGAACAAACTGTTATAATTTGTATTTGAATTTAAATATTTATGAAAAAATTTACAATCTGTTCAACGAAAATAACAAAAAAAACTTCTTCGTTTACACAAAATTATGCTGTTTTAGAATTGATAAAGTTTAATTTACTAAGAACCGAATAGTTTTGTTCTCTTTTATGTATAAAATATATTAGAAACGCAAATTAAATATTTAACTTGACTTAATGTCGGTTAAAAATACATATAAAAATAAATGCCAAATAAATAGATGTGAATATTTATTATTATTGTTTAATTTTGTAGTCGAGAAATAGCGGCTGTAGTTTCAGATCGTGAAGTACCTAATAGTTTTCGGCAGCTATCACAACCTCAAATAAGGTTAATATTCAATGGCAATATATCGATAATAAATGTATTATTATTCCAAGGACCTCGAGGAAAACGCATAGAAGCTGCCTTAATTAATTCTTAAAAAGCTTAAATAAGAAAAAACGACCTTAAGGTATCACTGCGAGATCTTAGTCTCAATGTATATATTCTAAATTTGTAAATATGACGGAAATTACTAATAAATTGGCAAATTAATCGTAATTGTTTCACAAATATCTGTAATCGCCAATATAATATCCCTAACAATCTTCAAAAATTGACAAATTATCGCAACACACAGCAACGATCTAAATCAAAAGCGCTAACCGATCGAATGAATTTTTCATAAGACAAGATGTAAAGTAGTGAAGAGGGGATTATACTTTTCTAAACGGAGCAGGTCAATATGATTATTAATAAGCAAAAGAGAGTGACAGAAACTCATACATGCAAAAGAAAACTGTTGCAGTTGGTTTTTTTTTTTTTTTAAATTAGTTGAACATGTGGGAATAACACGTATCTAAACATTTAGTAAACATAAATGCGAGGTGTTTTATACCGCTTGGTTCAATATATTATATCATTAAGAGTTAAATACTTTTAAACTTATAGTGTCTGAGTTCATCAAAAATTAATAAGATCCTTTAAAATGTTGCATTTAGTTTGGTTTTTATTAAAAAAGAATAATTGGAATAACGCCGAATCTAAATATATATACCCCTTATTTCAAAATATTATATCACTATGAGTTAAATACTTTTAACGTCCTGGTTAATTAAAAATTACTAATAAGATCTTTTGTTGTCCTAATAGTAGTTCAATTGTATATTGAATGTTAAAAAACCATCTCGAAGTTTTGCAAATAATCAGGGCATCCAGGTTCCAACCTATTCCGTACTGGTATTACTTTAATTTATAAACTTTGTCTAAAAAATTTACAATTCTCGGCTAACTAATATAAAATTCTTCTTCTTTCTTCTTAGTGTAATTGCATATTTACAAGTATAGTGTGATCACTAGAGTGCGGAACCGACGCTATTCTCTAAAGAGTCATGCAGGCGCAGAGACAGAGTCGGTTTCGAGAGATTGATGCAATATTCGCTGGTAGCCCTGATTTTAATGTCCTGAAAGGCTTTTGTAGTAATGTTCAAAATACGGAAATCGGTTGATATATTAATTTAATAGTATATTATACTATAAGGGAGAGAAATGCGTTATTTTGGCAGAGGTGCAATTTGAAGCCCGAGGGCTACAATGCACCGAGGACAAAATAGCATCTCTCCCGAATGGTATATACTATTTTTTCCATGGTCACATTAACTTAAAAACACATATTGTGTCATTATGAAATAAGTAGCACCAGAATTATTGTATTCGGATTTGAGCATTTATTTAGTAGTCGTTGAGTTATTGTCATAACTACAAAATAAACAAACAAAAAGAATTGTCAAATTAAGGTGCTAGTTTGGTTTAGTTTAAAGTTTGTTTAGTGCACAATGAATAATTGTGAGTCGGAAGAGATTGTGGAGGCTGCATATATTGCAATAAGCAATTTGCTGCCTACGAAGTCAAGATCTTTATACGATATAGCCTACAATCGGTTCAAAAAGTGGTGCGCCGAGAAAAATGTTCAAGTATACAGCGAGAATGTTTTGTTGGCATACTTCAGTGAAAATGCAAAGAATTACAAGTCTTCCACATTATGGGCGCAATATTCTATGGTTAAGTCATGCTTGATAATTTACGACAACATAGATATAAGCAAATTCCCCAAGCTGATCGCATTTTTGAAAAGAACCGGTGACGGATATCAAGCGAAAAAAACGAAAATATTGAGAAAGGGTGAAATCGACCGTTTTCTATCAAGTGCAGATGACAAAGAATTCTTAATGATTAAGGTAAGATTACTTTTGTTGTTAGGTATTTCAATTATTAAGTATTTTGATTTTTTATAGGTTGGATTAATTCTGGGGATTGCCGGAGCTTGTCGAACTGATGAACTAGTCAATTTAACTGTAGATGATATTGAGGATGTAGGCTCTTCCTTGATTGTAAAAATTCCAAACACTAAGACAAAGATTCCACGAACCTTTGTGGTTACCGATGTGGAAAATATGCTTGAGTTGTTTCGAAAATACCTGTCCCTTCGTCCTCCCCACGTCAAGCATAAGCGCCTTTTTTTGTACTACAAAGCAGGAAAATGTAGTTCGCAGCCAGTTGGCAAGAATACCATGGGAAAAATTCCGAGTGTAGTAGCTTCGTATTTAAAATTACTTGATGCTGCATGTTATACTGGTCATTGCTTACGAAGATCTTCAGCGACATTACTGGCAGATGCTGGTGTGGATATCACGACAATAAAGCGTCATGCTGGTTGGAAATCAACGACAGTCGCTGAGGGTTATGTCGAGAACTTCATTGAAAATAAGACCAAAATTGCTAATCAGGTTTTAGTAGGTACCACTACTAGGGCAATCACAAAAACTGTAAATGTAAGCGAAAGTAATATTCCTTCTAATATTAATTTTGAAAATTGTACAAATGTAACATTTAATTTAAATGTCAATAAATAATTTCAATGTTATCTTTTTTTTGCATGAATCACAAACGTTCTCCATAATGTAAACTCCCTTGGGAGCATTATACTCCCTTGGGAATAATCGACTACTTCTGTTTTAATTTTGATGTCATAGAAACTGATTTCTACTCCCGACCGTGGAAAAAGATTATTATTTCCATGCGCCATTCACTAGCTCTGATGTTGAGCGAAGTTTTTCTATATTTAAATACATACTGTCCAATAAGAGATCGCACCTTACAAAACAAAGTTTAGAATATATTGTAATAATTAATGTGAATAAAAAATGTTTACTGTGGTGTGACAAAGCGTTCACTTTAATTATAGGTGATATAATTAATAACAAATTTATACTTTTTCAATATTTTGAATTTTTCCACTGTATAAAGTAAATGCATTTTGTGTGTATACCGGGTGTCTCAGTTATGTTATCTAATCATATAAAAATTTCAAATTTGGGACATCTAATATACACCCAATGTTCCTTAAATTGAGCGTAATACTCATATTCTTTCACTTCCGGTTTAACCGGAAACGATCCTAACTTTTTTATTTTAAATAGCACCCTGTATAGTTTCCTCAAAATTTGAATTCTACGGAAAATTCTATTTCCCAAGAAGTATCACACTTTGTATTTAGACTTCAAAACAGAGGTGAAATTGCATTTTACATATTCAAAAATCGGGATTGTAGAATAGTATATTAAAAAACAAGTTTCATAAGGCACCATTTTGCCGCACGAGATCAGTTTAGAAAACGAGTTTTCTAAAGAGCGAGTGCGGCAAAAGGCCGTATGAAACGAGTTTTTATACTATTTTTTCTATTTTGCATTTTTTACATTAATAAATTAGAATTATTTAATTTGGAAGTTCAGAGTTTAATTTTTATATAAAACATGCAGTTGCTCACATTGATACTTGACATTGTCAAATTTAAATCTTGCTATCCGCGAAGTATATTATATTACATATTATTTATTAATTTTCGTTAACATTACTTGATATTTTATTTAATAATATAAACATGAGTGACTTAGAAACTAATATATCTTGTTGTTAATTGTATACAATATACGTTGTTTGTGTAGAGTACGAACATATATCATATCTGTCAAATGTACTTAAATTCTTAAAATCAAATGACAGCAATGATATTTATTTCTGTGTTCGAACAACGCCAATATTGAAAAATGAAAAAAAGCGTATCGAAATGAAGCTCATTTCGATACTGTTTTGGGTTTCATAATGAGTTCATTTCGAACGCAAAATAGAAAAAATTATGAAAAGCATATTCATTATTTTGTATTTGAATTTAAAGTAGCAAAAATACACTTGCCAAAAATGTATTTTTAAGATATACAGTTAGAAAGAATATTCATTTAGGCAAGAGTGATTAACAAACATGTTATTGAAAGTCAAATAACAGAAAAATAATGTTAAATGAATCACAAAAAATATTATACTTATTAATTGTATTTATACAAGAACGGTATTTATGAATCTCTTAGTAGCACCAAATCACTGCTAAAGAAAATGTTCAAAATGTTGTCCACTTGCTTCAATGCAACATTCGGCTCGATGAAAAAGTTCGCCAAATGTAACACTTCTTAATAACTCGGCATTAAGAGCTGCGCACTCATTTCTAATTCTATTTTTTAAACCTTCCAAATCTGCAAGAGGCGTGTGGTATACCATATTCTTCAAATATCCCAATAGAAAATAATCTAACGGGGTTAGATCGGATGATCTTGCAGGCCATCTTATTGGTCCATGTGTCCCTATCCACTCATTAGAGAAAATTTGATTAATATATTTCAGCCACAATTCCAGAATTGTGACCGGGTGCCCCATCATGCTGAAAATAGATGTTGGTACGTATATTCAATGAAGGAATTCTAAATATGCCTCACCAGTTAAGGTTCCTTAATAAAACTTTGGTCCAATAATGTACCCATAGATCATGCCACGTCATACATTAATTCCCCAAATTCTCTGAAAGTTGGTCTCTCTCATCCATTGAGGATTTTCTACAGATCAATAATGGCAATTGTGTCGATTTACGGTTCCATTATTATGAAAGTGACTTTTATCTGTCCATAATATTGACCTGATAATGCCATCTTCACGGGCAGTCGCTAGCCATGCAAGAAACGCTAGTCTTCTGTCATAATCTCCTGGTTCTAATCCTTGATGCAGGTGAATTTTGGAAGGCCTGAATTTGGCGGATTTTAGGATTCGTTGAATAGAAGAACGAGAGATATCGTATTCTGCTTCAATTTCTCGAATTGAAATAAACGGATTATTAAGCACATTTCCCAAAACACCACCACTGTGCTCTTCATCAGTAGCAGTCTTTTTTTTAAAAACGGATTTTTTCTTTGAAAGGGCACCACATGTCTCCAAATTTGAAACCAGGCGTGTAATATACATAGCCGCCCTTGGCATACGTCTGTCAGGATACCGCTCTCTGTAACCACGGAAGGCATCACGCCTGTCTTTTCTACATTCCCCATAAATGAGGATCATATTCAATTTTTCCTCATTTGTAAAATCGTCCTTATTAATTTTAAATACAACTTTGTTCGAAGCAACTGGATTCTACGATCTCAATTTTTGAATATTTAAAATGCAATTTCACCTCTGTTTTGAAGTCTAAATACAAAGTCTAATACTTCATTGGAAAGATAATTTTCTGTAAAATTCAAATTTTGAGGAAAATATGCAGAGTGCTATTTAAAATAGAAAACGTAGGGTCGTTTCCGGTTAAACCGGAAGTGAATGAATATTAATATTAAGCTCAATTTAAAGAACATTAGGTGTATATTAGATAATCCAAATTTCAATTTTCTTTTATTAGATAAAGGAGGTACGCCTCTGGAACAACATAACTGAGACACCCGGTATACAGTTCTTTGTTGTACAATTTCTTCTGTAACTCCGGGCTGAAACGACGTTCTTGGTTTTGCTTCTCCACTGAGACTGAAAAGCTGTTGCTTTGGGACACGGTTATATGGAAGCTGTTCTGGATTTGTATGGATTCATATATTTTGCGGTTAAAATAACATTGGTTGCGGTATGGAATCTGGGCAGATTAAAATTGAATTTGGTATCCAGTTTGCTTAGAGGAAATCTGTTCAATAACACGTTTCCAGACCGGAATCTGAGAAGAACTTATGAACAACGACTGCGGAAGTTTACAAGTCAGAGTATAGGCTTTATTTATTATGCATTTATAACTTTTGATATATGACTGTAAAGCTAGACAAACGAAACGATATACGACAAGACATTTTTGTATCTCACTTGTGTAGATGCAATAATTTAGATAAATATATATTTTTCTCACAAATTAAATTTTTGTAAAATACTGCTCCCTTGTGTTGCCATATGTTAATATTCCGACTCGTAATCTAGGACACAATAGAACCATTCAATTCAGATTACGTGTCCGAATATTAATATATCACAACACAATAGAAGCATTCAATTTAAAAACAGCATTATACATAAATTGTATTTGCGAGAAAAAATATATATTTATTTAAGTTGTTAAATGTACTACAAGCAATATACATAATATTGTTTTTCCATTGATTTGTCCAGGTTTATACATTAGCCATTAATTGTTTTGGTTTCATTTCCGCTTGTTGTGATAATGTGGTATAATATACTTAAAAACTTTAGATAAATTTGGTAACGATGAAATCGGACGACAGTTGTTAGCTTGTGATCTGTCTCCTAACTTGAAGATTGGAAAAATATCAGCTAACTTCCATTGGCTGGGAAAGTATCGTAAATTTATAGAGTTGTTAAACAATTTGCACATTTTGAAAAGATATTCAGAAATGCCTTCCGGTCCAGAACTCAAAAGACTCTTTAGAAAGAAAGGTATATAAAATACCGTATTGCAATCAATGCTTATATCATTGAAATTAAAAGAATTTATAAAATAAGATAACGAAACTTAGGAATAGTTAGTATCAATATCATTGTTTCAAATGAAAAAACATATTACGAGTAGGTACATACTTTTTCAGGTACTTCAGATACGACGCCATTATAATAGATACATTGAGATAAACTCGACTGTTTCTTAGGCGAATTTACGAAATTCCAAAAAAAAACAAGGTATTACTGCTAATATATATGAAAGGTAAAATTAATTAGAAATTGCAAAATCAATTATAATCATATGTATAATATTATAATGATCTAATGCTCAAAATCTTACATGCTACCTATAAAATCTGCTCTACAGAAATTATAAAAGAAAGCACTTCTTTTATTTCAACTAAAATTCTTAGAAGTGAGAATTCGAAAGTTTTTTGATTCATTTACGTATTATTGAAAACGAGAAGGTTCAATGCCTAAACAACTGGAACTAAGCTAAATTGTAACCTAAACTAATTGTTTTCGAGAGTTTTAGAATAAGGAAAAGTTAATGACTACATTACTTTACAATTAAGGTCGTAAATGTTCAACACTTATTTACATATGATAAGTGAAAACAGAAAATATTTGTATAATTCCATAACAATGTAATTAAACAAATTTAGCAGTAAACCCCCGCCAAACTTTATTTATTTATATAACTTCTGTAAAGTTTTCACAAATATAATTGCTTCGAGTCTTCCAACGGTATTGGTTGTTTCATCTACCAGGTTTCATCTGTGAGAGTGATTCAACTCCATCAGCTTTGGGAGAGTGAGGTAAGTTAGTAAAGTAAATTTACTGTACACGATATTCTTCGTCCGCTAAGCAGCAAAAAAATCAGATCTAAAATTTCTTTGATATTTTAGATCTTATTAGAAGTTCTAGTTGTATGTTTTCCATGATGCAATAATGATTGTTATGTAGTCTTTACAAAAATGTTTGAAATTTTTATTTGTTTTTGTGTTAAATCGGTAGACCGTTTTAATTTTGAACCTATTTTTGTATAATTAGTAACATAGCTAAAGTACATATTCCCAATATGTTATTTTAGAGATTTAAGATATATTTATTTGCATATTTATTTTCCATTTGTATAACTTATAGATGTTTGTATAAACCTTCGTCCTCTTCCAATTTTATTTCTTAAATTATAAACTTCATGGTCTTTTCTATTTGTGTTAATTTTGATGGTCCTTTTCAAACCCATTTACTTTTCAAATTCTTCAACAGTTTCATGGTATCTATTTTTATAATTTTATATGTAAACTTTTACAATTTTACAATTCTGATTTTATGCTCATAAGAGTTGTACGGGTTTAATAAGTCGCGTAGTGTACATAGACTTTCTTACTTTACTCATCCAATATGAATGACAGGATATAAATGACAGGATTTATATCCTGTCATTCATATTTTGTATTCTCTTGATAAAGGCGTATACAGCCGAAACATGTAGAGTTTTTTAAATACATATATTTTGAAGTAATATACAGACCTTTAATCGCCTACTGATTAGGTTTACCATATATATATATATATATATATATATATATATATATATATATATATTAGATTATATATATTTTATATTCCTTGAAAAAGGCATCATTTGCCGAAACATGTAGGATTCTTTTAAATATATACATTTTGAACTAAAACCAGACCTTAAATCGCCAACAAATTGAATTTACTATATATATATATATATATATATAGTGTTAATAAGAACTAAATTTCTTATTTATTTTATTGGCCGTGTCTTAATATTAAAATAATAGACTTTTTTATTGGTTTAGCGACCTTTAATGAATTTCAATATTTTTCTCTACGACGTTTCGACTCTTTTTATTATTGAGTCTTTTTCAAATGACTAGAAATAAAAGCAAAAATTAATATAACGAAAGGTAAGAAAATATGTTTACATTTGTATGAATGAATTAAAAATTAAAGTTAAAATAATAATAACGTATGGAAAAATTAAACTGATATAAAACTCACCGATTTTTTCCGTTTCAAAACACATGTGCACATCGGTCGGGCTTTGCCCGAGACCTTTCTAGGCCGCGGTCGCCCCTAGAAAGGTCTAGAAAAACATATTTTGTAATGTCTTTGCTTGGGGATCATACACGCTCAGAGGTTAGAATTATCTGACATTTGATGTAAAACCAAATACAAATCTCCCCACTACTTCTAATCCTGCGCGAACTTACCCCTTCTCGCGCCAACCTAATTGGCGTTTGCTATACATTCCAATTGAATAATAATAAATCATGCCTTAGTATTCCAAAAACAGATAGACAATAAAAACAGGGAAAAGCAAGACATGAGTTATTATTATGTATGCGCCCGTGGAGCGTCTTAAGATGCAAAGTTGTCGGCATTCGCCTTAAACGAGAAGGAAAACCACGAACACCTACTCGGACAACCCGACAGGAAACAAAACACGGAACAGTCAGCATGATAAGCAAATGTATATGATATTTAAATGTAATTGATATTTAAATAACTTAAGATATATAATTATATAACAAAAAAAGTATCTTATGATGGTAAATTGCAGATCGTTACACAATTAAGTTATAGTATATACTGCTTAAATTTTTTATATCATTTCTGTTGTTAATTGAATTTTTTTCCTGTTTAATACTAATCATTTCTTTAATTTCTCTTTTCATTGTGTGTTGTTCTTTATCAATTATTTGTGTGTTTTCAAAATTAAAATTTAAGCAGTATATACTATAACTTAATTGTGTAACGATCTGCAATTTACCATCATAAGATACTTTTTTTGTTATATAATTATATATCTTAAGTTATTTAAATATCAATTACATTTAAATATCATATACATTTGCTTATCATGCTGACTGTTCCGTGTTTTGTTTCCTGTCGGGTTGTCCGAGTAGGTTTTCGTGGCTTTCCTTCTCGTTTAAGGCGAATGCCGACAACTTTGCATCTTAAGACGCTCCACGGGCGCATACATAATAATAACTCATGTCTTGCTTTTCCCTGTTTTCGTTGTCTATCTGTTTTTGGAATACTAAGGCATGATTTATTATTATTAAATTGGAATGTATCTTTGAATAATTTTATCCATAGTAACTCAATTATATGACATTTGTATACTGTCATTTATATTTTATATCCTTGATAAAGGCATCATTGCCGAAACATGTAGGGTTGTTTTAAATATATATACTTTAAAGTAAAGCCAGACCTTAAATCGCCAACTGATTGAATTTACCATATATATATATATATATATATATATATATATATATATATATATATTGATATAATACGGTGAATACCGTGGAGAATTACCCCACGTTCGGACGTCAAATGATATAATACGAGAACAGCAGCCCCACGTTGGTGGTCAAATGATATAATACTGAGAGGCTAACCAGAGAAAAGCCTCACGTTCTGGTGACAATAAAGTAATAATAAATAAATATGAGAAATTAATATATTTATTAAGGCAAATATTACTCAATCTCTAGGGTCTCGAAGTAGGTTCTCGATACACAAACAGAAATCTACTAATACATGAAATAAAACAGAAAAGTCAAATATATGTAAAGAGATATATTTTAATAATGTTGTATTAATTAACACAAGATAAAAATTAAATCAATCAAAATATAATAAGTCTAAAAATCTTCAAAAATAATTACCCAAATCTGACATTTAAAACATGGTAAAATGACGTTTGAGATGACGTGAGTTAATAATGTATAAATAAGTGACTTCAAGTAATGTTATATCTTTAACAAATTTATAAATTACAATTTTCACAAAAATACCTAATAAATACTTTAAATTTTGAAGTCCACAATTTCATTAAGTTCTTTGGTTGAAGTTCTCAGGACAGTTTCCAACTAGAACATCAAGATTGGCTGTCAGTTGCTTGATTCAAACTTCACCAGGTTATGTTCAGTCTAAGTTCCTGAAGAGACGTTCTTATACCCAAAATAATTCAAAGGAAATATGATTTCTTCTTTAAGGATCCTTTCATATAAATCTATACTTCAGTTATCACATGCATAACTAGGTTCTCCTCATATGGATAATACATCCAGAATACTTATTATTTCACTTCTTTATGTACAATAAATGTCCATAAACATATTATTTACGGTATATAATCGGAATAATGACAAAATTAAATTAATAAAATGCAGATAAAAATCTATTTATCTCCGTCAGAAAAATAATCAATAATTATTAATTCTGTTTTTCGTCGTCAAGACTCCCATCAGAAATTTTGTAAAAGTAAAAATCAGATATTCTACGAAATTTATACAAAGGTTACTAAAAAAATTTAAAAGATAATATTATAAGAAAATCCACTCACGTAATCTCAATTACAAATCTTGTAAATGAAGTTCACATAAGTCAAACAAATAACAAAATTTACAGATATTTGCTCAAAAGAAAAATAGAACATAGTTGGTTTTAAAAATCCAAAATCCTCGTAAAGATAAGTCGAAGTAAATTTACTAATAAGCAATACATAACCATAAAATAAATATACATACAATATTATATGGGATCATGATTTCAAAACCAATTATGAACCCATATCAAAATTACAAAATTCTTACTATAAAGTAATACTTTACAAATCTGAACATTCAAGATATAACATTGTTGAAACCGATAACTTATTAAAAAAAAAAATTAATTAATTAAGAAAATTGACTCACAACAATATATATATATATATATTATATATATATATATATATATATATATATATATATATATATATACCGATAGGTCCAACTCGCAACGGGCCATAGGCAACAATATACGTATGGAACGTAATGCAATGTGGCAACGTGTGTACGATGCCTATATTGAGTGACTTTCTTAAAATTTAAATTTATTTAGCAGAATTATTGATTTTTTTACTTTTATCTTTTAGAAAACGTTATTGTTTTTTTATTACTTAAAATTACTTTATATGAAAAATAGTATACCATAAAAGTGTAAACAAAGACAGTATACATTGAAACGAATATTCATTCAATTGTATTGTCATGAAATTGAATTTGTCAATCGTTGTTAAATTTGTTAGAATGAATAGATATTTATATTTATCGGAAAATACTAATACTTAAAGCAAACAAATAAGGTGTAGTGTTTTGTTATAGGAATGTATAATATCCATTTCTTCCTGCATATTGATTATGCAGCTGATGCTTTCGTAATATGCTCATATTTGTATTTCTACTATTACCGTGATGTTATTATAATACAGATACCAAAATCTCACGTAATATTTCCATCAGCCTTTTATTTTATTACCTACGGATATTCACAATTCCAAAATACGTTACAATGTTGCTTATTTTAGATTGTAATTAGCTGAATGCTGTCGCAAAACTAATCTCTGCATTTTTAAAAATGCCAGAATAAAATTAACCCCTGCCCTTATTATAATTTTACAAAGGAACAGACACGTACTTCAATTTCTACGAAAAACTAAGCCTACAGTTCATGTATAATACAGTGATAATGAAGACTGGAGCGTTTGTCGACCTACGAAGTTGTACTTTACTTGTTTATTGTTAATAAAAGGCTGATGGAAATATTACGTGAGATTTTGGTATCTGTATTATAATAACATCACGATAATAGTAGAAATACAAATATGAGCATATTACGAAAGCATCAGCTGCATAATCAATATGCAGGAAGAAATGGATATTATACATTCGGACATTCCTATAACAAAACACTACACCTTATTTGTTTGCTTAAAGTATTAGTATTTTCCGATAAATATAAATATCTATTCATTCTAACAAATTTAACAACGATTGACAAATTCAATTTCATGACAATACAATTGAATGAATATTCGTTTCAATGTATACTGTCTTTGTTTACACTTTTATGGTATACTATTTTTCATATAAAGTAATTTTAAGTAATAAAAAAACAATAACGTTTTCTAAAAGATAAAAGTAAAAAAATCAATAATTCTGCTAAATAAATTTAAATTTTAAGAAAGTCACTCAATATAGGCATCGTACACACGTTGCCACATCGCATTACGTTCCATACGTATATTGTTACCTATGGCCCGTTGCGAGTTGGACCTATCGGTATATCTAGCAGGCGCGGCTCGTGATGACGTATTTTGGTTTGCAGTACAATGATACGAGTGCCTCGTGTGTTTTCGGTGTTTACTAAGCAAACGTTACAGTTAGTACACGAGAATACACGAAGCACTCGGATCATTGTACTGCAAACCAAAATACGTCATCACGAGCCGCGCCTGATATCTAGCACTATTCATTCGGTTAACCGCATATAAAAAAAAGATGTGCAGTTAACCGAATGAATAGTGCTATTCAACAACTGCGTGATGTACTTACAGATGTTGTAGACTATTTATATCGTCCGTCGTAATGGCGTCCATTTCAGCCCGTTGTGTCCAGTCTCTAGTTATTATTAACACCAAGTTGATATTATTCCAGTTTCTCACTTTTATAATTTTTTTAAATAATGAAATGTTTGACGTTAATTATTCAAAAAGAAATTTGAAATTTTAGCTTGATTAAATAAGGTTCTAAAATATCATACAACCATATGTACTTCTAATTCAATAACGTCACAATTATATTATGTATTATATTATATTTTTGTAATTTTCATTTTTTTATAAAAATATCTCTCTATTTCTCTCAATATAATATATGACCTCTTGAAATTGTTATAATTGACTTGATATAAATCTATTGGTCAATTGTTTAACAATAATTTGAAAATTTGATATCCTATTGGTCACTTGTTGGTTATACATCAATGGAAAATATTTTTACCACGGCGTGGAAAGTTAAATTAGCTACTAGAGAACAAGTTAATGGTAGACTGCACATCCACCAGATGTCATATGGCTGCCTTGTCTAAGCATCTAAAATTGAACGAAGGAACGAGTTCGTGTGTTCGTCAATTTAAGAATTTTTAGGTTATTTTTGAACTTGTTTGTGTTGAAGTAGTTCTGACGTTTATTGTTTGTTTATGCTTATAGTGTTTTATAATGTCGAGTTTCCCGAAACGGTGTTTGTGACAGGTTGTAGTGGTATGGGAAGCCGCAGACACCGTTTTCCTAAAAATAATATTGAACTTTTTGAAGTTTGGGTAAAACGTCCACGCTTTCCTAATTTAACAAGAGACTAAATTTATAACACCTATGTAATTTGTAAACGACATTTTAATTGTCATATATAAATTTAATTAATAATCGACGAAGGAGATACTTGTTGAAACTTCATTATATAGATATAATAAAACACAGTTGTATAGTTTCAAAATAATATATATGCACTACATATGTTTCACCACACTGTGGCTTCATCAGGTGGATGAATATACTGATGAATATACGGATGAATATTTTGAATTAGTATATTCATCCACCTGATGAAGCCACAGTGTGGTGAAACATATGTAGTGCATATATATTATTTTGAAACTATACAACTGTGTTTTATTATATCTATAAATTTAATTGCTATATATAAATATTGCTTCTGTTCGTAAACCTAATCCATTTTCATAAGCTTACAATTACAAAAGCATTGATTTCTAACAAACTCTTTTTAGTGTATTCTTTGTAACGGGTGTTCAGAAACATTCGAAGTCAAAGTAGTTCATGAAAATATGAAGTCATGTCTGAGATAGATTGATACATTTACTTAATACAATTTTATAGGTTATCAAATTAGTATCTTCGATATTAGATTCTGACAATTTTTGACAGACAACAGTTGACATTTAATAATTATTACAAATCAGATACTTAAGTAAAGATATACGATTTTTTGTTCAGAGCCCACTTGACATCGAATGTTTCTGAACACCCGTTATTGAAAATTACAGAGTTTATATTTTTCATTTTTATATCAATATTGTAAAGCCAGGGAATAAATTTCGAACTTTTTTCATTGGAGTTATAGTATTGATTTCAAAAATATTGTAATTTTATTTTTATATATAAATATGTATAAAAGTGGGTTTACGCGTGCATAGGTTAAGTGGTCCACTGCTCACTGCCGTCTTAGAAAATATAAAATTCAAACATACACCCTTTTGTTGTGCAAATTTACTACATTTTAATTAGCACACCATTATAGGTTTGTATTTTTTGAGGCGTAAGTAAGTAGTGGCACCATTAAACTATGCATGTGTAAATCCAATTTATATTATGGAAAAAATGCCAAAATAAGTTAGCCTTATAGATTTCTATAAAAACTTTGGTTGACTGTACTCCCGTTGTTGGCGTTTTGGTTTCGTGCGGCCTACAGAAGTTACCTTTCAATTTTAGTATTTCTATGATCTTTACGCATTTTGTTGGTAATAACATGTTTATGTAAATTAGTTTTACAATTATGATTGTGAAAGTATCATTTAATACACAAAATTTGGCAATGGTTAACTATTGGGGCGCCAGTACCAACAAGTATTTGTTTGCAACCATGTGTACAGCCGTGTATCACGTGTATGTACTTTGCGATTAACAGCGTTGTCAAATATACTCATAACACGTAATTAGGAATCAGTAGAAATTAAATTGGTAGGTATAATAGATTTTATTTTAATATAATATAGCAATATAGCTATCCATATATTTTATTTATAGAAAAAAAATATGTATTTCAAAAGAAAACACCTAAGTAAATATTTAATTTAAAAAACTAACAAATGAAAAAAATACTTAATATTTTAATTAATATATGGGATTTAATTATTAACGTGATAATATATACTAATCTTAGCAATATAGCTATCCATATATTTTATGTATAGAAAAAAAATATGTATTTCAAAAGAAAACACCTAAGTAAATATTTTATTTAAAAAACTAACAAATGAAAAAAATAATAAAATAATAAAATAATAACAAATAATAAAAATATAATATTTAATTAATATATAGGATTTAATTATTAACGGGATAATATATACTAATCTGCTCTAATAAATTATCGAAAGCGTTTATTGTGCGTTTTCCATAAATCTGTATCCACTGGAATTCGTCCAGATACGACGGAAGCATTTCTGTATTAGTGCCATTCATTGCATTATTTTTTTGCTTTGCATTTTTCCACATGCATTCTACATGATTGGTGTGTGCTCCTGTAATAGGATCTACAAAATTTTCAGTATGATTTACCCACTGATGTAAATAAGGTGGTTGTACTGCTATATTAATAATTTTGCTTTGGTTTGTATGTAAGTTTACATACATAGATGCCTTATCGCTGTGGATCATAGTACCAGGCAAAACATATTGCTAAAATATTAACGTTAATTTATATTAATTAGGTACTTCATAAAAATAAAAAAGATTCTACCTCAATGATAGGAAATAACGTTTGTTACGTCCTATCGTCTACAAACACTAATACGCCCACTTCTTTATGGACATCATATAGCCTAAAAATCCACTTTTCTTCCACCAAGTGACCCCGATTATATTTTCTTTTTGAAAGTAAAGATTCGTCTGTAAGACTTCGATTATACACATATGCAATTTGTTATTCTAATTTAATTACTAACCTATTTGTACTACTTTATTTATACCTCCAAGTATTATCGGATTTTCCAGTATGTGTCTTGAACATATGTCTCTGAACCACTGATTCCATTGAATTACGATGGGTTTGGACACACCGGTTAAGGATTCTTGGCACGTAGATGAAATTCCATGTGCCCATAAATAGGCCAACATCACGAATCTTTTACATTCTAAATTAGAATTTTGTAAAAACGACCCATGCCTAATCGCTCTTTTAAAATTGCATCTCGGAGCATCTCCATGACGACGATTACATCGCCAAGTTACTCCGTCTCCACGACTACGTCTTCTATTTTCTGTTGTAATTGCATTACAATTCGTACATATAACAGGTACGGATCTTAAAACACCATGTTCCCGTAAAAACGCTATCGCATTGTCATTTGTGCGTATTTGTTCGATTATATTAAAAATATCCATTTTTGAAGTGAAAATAATCAAATAAAATAAAACAATAACTTTGTTATACCGCTTCACATGTAATAGTGACCGCGGTTTCGACATACAATGTCATTATCAAACTGCAAAAGTTATAGGCCTACATAGATATTATAAATGACACAAAAATATTTGGGGGTGGTTTATGATATTATTTAAAATTACTACTATATACAACATTGGAAAGGAGGTGTATATATAAGATCCAACTGGTCGTTAGAACAATATCTATTGTCTTGTTTCCGCTTTAAAAAAATTTCAAGTGACTATAAAAGATTTAATTTACGACCTTTCTCGGCCAAATGCAATATTTTATGATGGCCTTTCTGTAATAAGATGGTTTGCGAATGTTGAATCTGTCTTTTTTAGTTTATATGACCTCCTGTGTTCCTTTAACCCGTATAATAAAACTTCGACCAGTCTGACTTATATATACACTTTTACAATCATTACAATATAATTTGCACACTCCTGATTTATTATTGATATCTGTTTTAGGTTTTGCGTTAAAAATGAAATTACTTGTCTTTACATATGGTTTGTAAGCTATACTAACATTACTATTATTTTTTGAAATTATATTTCCAATTTGCTCGCTTATTTTACCGAAGTAAGTTAACGAGACAAATTGTTTCAAATTAGCACTATCTTTAGGATCTTTAGGATACATATTATATTTTGGTATCGGTATGTAGACGACATCCTAGCTTGCTTTAAGAGTACTCATAGACAACTACAAACATTTCTGAACTACATAAATTCAATCCATTCTAATATCAATTTTACAGTAGAAATAGAAGAGAATAACAGTATTAACTTCCTGGATTTAAAATTAAACAAATTAGATCAGAGCTTAAAATTTGATATAGTTTTTTAATAAGTTTGACTAGTTTTTTAAATAAAATATTTACTTAGGTGTTTTCTTTTGAAATACATTTTTTTTTTCTATAAATAAAATATATGGATATATTGCTAAGATTAGTATATATTATCACGTTAATAATTAAATCCTATATATTAATTAAAATATTAAGTATTTTTTTCATTTGTTAGTTTTTTAAATTAAATATTTACTTAGGTGTTTTCTTTTGAAATACATATTTTTTTTCTATAAATAAAATATATGGATAGCTATATTGCTATATTATATTAAAATAAAATCTATTATACCTACCAATTTAATTTCTACTGATTCCTAATTACGTGTTATGAGTATATTTGACAACGCTGTTAATCGCAAAGTACATACACGTGATACACGTCTGTACAAATGGTTGCATACAAGTACTTGTCGGTACTGGCGCTCCAATAGTTAACCATTGCCCAAAATTTTTAAACTTATACCTATACAATTACTCATAAGTTTGTTTTACAGATATTGTTAAAAAAATGGCCGCGAATGTACTAGTAATTGGCAGCGGTGGTAGAGAGCATGCCATTGTTTGGAAAATATCACAAAGCAAAGAAATTAGGAATATTTATGTATCACCTGGTAGTTACGCTATAGGTTGCATTAAAAATGCAAGAAATGTTGATGTAGACATTAAGAATTTTGAAGTGAGTATGTCTTCATATATTTTTTTATAAAAAGTCAAGTTATCTATAATGAAATAGTGAAGCAAAAAGAAAAATTAAAGATCATTGGATATTTATAATAGTATAAAATAAAAATATTCTAGAAAGTAGCAGAATGGTGCAAATGCAATAATGTTCTACTTGTGGTTGTTGGCCCCGAGGATCCTTTAGCAAATGGTATTGCTGATGTATTGCTTTCTAATGGAATTTATGTATTCGGACCCCAAAAAAATGCTGCTAGAATTGAATCAGACAAGGATTGGGCAAAATCATTCATGGATCGTCACAAAATACCAACAGCAAGATGGAAATCCTTTACAAATGCAGAAAATGCAAAAAGTTTCATTAATAATGCAGACTTTCCTGCACTAGTGATTAAAGCTAGCGGCCTAGCAGCTGGTAAAGGTGTTGTTGTTGCATCAAATAAACAGGAAGCTTGTACAGCCATTGATGAGATACTCACATCAAAAAAATTTGGTAAAGCGGGTGAATTAGTTGTTGTTGAAGAGTTACTAGAAGGGGAGGAAGTTTCGGTAAATATTCGGTAAAATTATTTTGTATATCTTACTCATCAAAAGATTGTTAGGTTTTAGCATTTTGTGATGGAAATTCAATAAAAGCAATGTTACCCTCTCAAGATCATAAAAGAATTTTTGATAATGATCTAGGACCTAATACAGGAGGAATGGGTGCGTATTGTCCTTGCCCATTACTAAATGAAAGAGGTATGGAAATCATCCAAGAAACTATTTTGAAGAAGGCAGTTTTAGGACTACAACTTGAAAATATTAAATATGTTGGTAAATACTATTTTTTCTAGAACATAAAGTCTCATTTTAATTATTTTCTATTTATTTTTGTATAGGTGTACTTTATGCTGGTCTTATGTTAACCAAATATGGACCAAAAGTCTTAGAATTTAACTGTAGATTTGGAGATCCTGAAACTCAAGTGATTTTACCTTTGTTAGAAACAGACTTGTATAGTTTAATGATAGCTTGCTGCAACAGCAGCTTAGATACAACAGTTTTAAAGTGGAAAAGTGGAGTCTCTACTGTTGGTATTGTTATGGCATCTAGAGGGTATCCAGAATCTTCCAGCAAAGGACAAGTTATTACTGGTAATTTATTTATAATGTTTTATAAAGTAAACATATAAATCCTCTTATCAAATTGAATAATTGACTCATCAAAAATTGTTTCTTAATTCATAACAATTTCCAAAAGCCTTTTAAGCAGACACCAGTTCAATCACGATAAAGTTGTTTCATTTCTCTCAATTTTTCACGAATTTAATCAGTATTTGAATTTTGTTTCAAGTTAGGAATATACTGGCAGTAGACTTTTTCAGCAACAGTATTCCTGTGTACATTATAATATTTAAGCAAAACATGTAAGGTGTCAGCAACAAAATTTTTTAGATGTTTATATTATTTTTACATTATTTTTCTTCTATTTTGTTAATTAATACACTCATTTTTTTCACCATTTTTATTTTAAAGTATATATTTCAATATAGAAAACAATCTCAGAGTCACAACTTTCTGTGATTCTGTCACAGAAAGTTGATGATTTACATCGTTTGTGTGAGATTTCTATGTAACTGTAAGAACCAATAGAAAAGTTTTATAGTTTTTGCTACCTGAAATTGAATAAGAATTTTAAATAATTGAAGCAAATATTTAATTTGACAACTCTGAGAATTTGACTTACCTGATCGTTTGCTTTAGATTTATCTTTTTTGGTTAGGATATTTTGGAAAAATATGGATGACATATGGTTAAAATTACTTGTTTGACATTTACTTTGTCAAATTTTTGACAAATTTAATTTATGAATCAGGCATGCCAACATAACATTGCAAAATTATTGCAAGTTTAAGAAAAAAAATTCAATAATTTATAGACACTCTTTATATTGTTAATAAGAGTTAAGAATTACCATTACTTAAATATATGGCATATAATTCGTATTTATCATGTAAACACTTTTTGAGATGACTTTGCAATTCCCCAGAAATATTTTTTAACTAATAAAATTGAGGACAATAAAAAAAGATAATTTCTTGAATTATGATTTCTTGTATTTGCGGCCAACAATAACAGAAATATCTTTTAAAAGAAATGTACGTCATTGTGACTGTGCAAAGTTACCCGACGCTGAGACACGAATTGTAACGTTGGTTACGATTGTAATTCCTATAAAATACTGCCAATACTGCGGGTAGTTAATATTTGTATACCTAATAACTCAAAAAAGGGTATATAACCCCTTACCACAATTACTAATCGTATGCTAAATACGTATTTCGACAACTAAGTTGTCATCATCAGTAGCTAAAAAACAACTAGTCAAAGTGTCGCACATGGGGTACAGTAAAGCTAAACACATATGAAAACGCACCAACTTTACACGGTGTCCACGTATACATTAGCTTAAAAATAAAAATATATGGACTAAAAATTACGACAAAATTACCTCTCTTAAGAAAACGGCGACCACATGTGTTTATTCTCTCTTCGCACGCCTTCGATCTTTCCACCTCTTTTCTAAGAATGAAAAGAGACAACTATAAGGTATCGGACCGTTGTCTCCATTCATCGTGTTGTATTTGTTTTTAACGATATGAATGCTTTCGTATGCGTCAAGATCGCGGGGATTACTGATGGCTTTGACAAGTTTTAACCCTTTAATCGACATATTGTGTAATGTATTTAAAGAATGGTTGGCCACGTTAGATTTTTCTGGTCTATTGAATTTAATATGTGATATGTGTTCTTTAAACCGGGTTATTATTGATCGTTTTGTTTGGCTTGTATATTTCAAATTACAATCATCAAATTACAATTTTGCGTCATGTACAGAGTTGTCAATCTCATGTATTCTTTTACTTTTGAAGGTTCAATGTTATTCTTATGCAGCAAGTCTTCTAAATATTTCATAGTTTCTGGAATAGGTACTGACGTTACATCGAATGAAACTAAAATTTCCCCACTTTCCAGTTAAATGCAAATTATAATTAAGTTCTTTCTACTTTTAGTATAGAATTATCGATGAAAAAATATATCTATATCCGAAGTTCGTCTCTGTTTCAAGACTTTTTATCATCTTGCGCCTTTTCAAAATTGTCGTTACCAAACAGAATGCAATGATTTGCCCTTTACATTTTCATGTCATACACCCAATAAACTAACTTTTTTTATGTTTTCAAACGCATATTCTTATTTGTGACTGTTTAGTATGTCATCCTTTAAAAATCCATTACGCATATGTGTCAATTTATTAATCCGTAACTAAACGATGAAATTTGGCATAATCTTGGCCCCATATAACATATACCCTACGTCAACTTTTCAGTGACGGTCATGTACGATATATGTTCAAACAAAGGGATTCTGCAGGACGGTGCGTGTGGCCTCTCACATTTGGCTAAATTCTCGAAATATTGAAATAATTATTTCTATTGCAGACGCTCGACCTCTATGCTATTTCGCTTCGGACAATTGACCATATGCGACGGTGACATCCTGGCAATGCTAAACACTTGTATTTTTAGTGAAACAGGTTTCATTTATTGGCTTTGCTGCCTGCTAAAAATTACTTCATAAATATCTTGCTTGTCACAATAATTTATCGGCAACAGTTCTTTGTTATGTATCGCAGCTTTTCATTCGTCTTTATTAGAAAAGCCTTCCCTTTTTCTTTCTCGATTATTACCCTCTCGCCAAGGAATTATATTTTTAAAATAATATTTACATTAATTGAAAAAGAAGGAGGGGAATATTTTTTCGCGTGGTTCTTAACATAAAACCATTTTAATAAAACGAAAATTAAGTATAACTTCCTAAATAGATTATACGTTTTATTACAACTGCTCGTAATTCACAAGTGTGCACGATATAGCTGGCTGAACCTTGCATCAGTTAAAAGGTAATAGGAGTTTAACATAATCTAAATATGAAAAAAAAAACACGATTTTAGAACAATATCAAAATTTCATTATGCTTATAATTCCCTTTTTAAACCATTAAACTAATTGTAACTACTGCGTCACCAAAATACTGGGTCTTCTTTCATCCTAAAAAATATAATTATTCTGAGTGTAAATGCCAATATGCTTATGTCGATATTTGCCATACTACTATTAAAAAAGAATCCACTACTAATTATAGTTCTAGCCTAATTTTATATTTCATTTTAGGAATTGAAGAAGTTTCAAAAAAACCTGGTCAAATAGTGTTTCATTCTGGTACTGCTTTAAAAGATAAAAAATTTGTAACCAATGGCGGACGAGTACTAATAACTGTTAGTGTGGCAAGCCATTTAACCACAGCTGCAGCAACTGCCATGAAGATGTGCAAAGGCATCGATTTCGAAGGATCTCAGTATAGGACCGACATAGCCCATAGAGGGATTGCTAGGTATTTATGTACATTTATTTTTGAATATTGTATGTAAAATATAGGGTCGCACGTTTACAAAAAATTCTCTATACTTCATTTTTGAGATAGGACTACTGCTTCTTTTCAGTGAATATTTCTTTGCCCCAGAATCTTTGCTACCTTTGCATTCCGGGCTCTGGCGTACATCTTCTATTGGCCAGTCGATAGCGCAGTCACGCTTCACGGGCGCGGGCATAATAATAACTCGTGGCTTGTCAGTGCTCTTTGCAATTGGCGTTTAGCTCTTGAGGAGTGCTAAAGCATGAATTATTGTTACATTGCTTTCACTGTTCGATCATTTTTCATATAATTTATTTAGCCAACCGCTACAGTTACTTTTGTTCCGTTTCTTGAAGCATTGGGGGTCAAATGTCGAACTTTCGGATATGATCTTCTTTGGTTACTCTACTATTGCGAAGTCTGCGTCTCATAACTTGCTTTTCTGGAGTTATGTTGTTCTTTCTAATGGGTACTTCCTATAGGGCCTGATCTAATTTGTTGGCATAAGTAATTTTATTACTTGTTTAATTTTTTTAAGTTATTGTTGCCATTTAAACTAATTCTCAAATACTTATTAGTTTATGTTATTTACCTAATTGGTCAACATCATATTGATCTGTTCAATTTCAATTTTTGAATTAAAATGATAAAATTGCTATCATTTTCAAATATCTCTTTTTTTTCGAGTTCATATTTTATTCAACTTGGAAATAACATTTCCAAAGATTACGTAATATTGAGCCGGGGACGCAAGGACAAATATTTTAAATGAAGACTTACAGGAAGGAGAACAATTTATCCAAAAAGAAGACCAAGGAATAACAAAAGAATTGTTGCTAGACGCTATAAAACAATAAAGGAATGCAATTCACCAGAAAGTAATAGAATTGCCACAGAAATATTAAAAAACATGGGAGAAAAAAAAATGCTACTACCCAGAATATACAAAAAAAAATGGAAATACGAATAAATTCCAAAGGATTGAGAGATGCAAATGATTCTTCCATTACACAAAAAGGACGATAGCAAAGGCTACAGTAATTACAGAGGCATAGCGCTACTAAGCACAGCATTAAAACTTATAGAAAAAATAATTGAAAAAAGTTAAGAAAACAAATAAAACCAACGTTAGCAGATACCCAAAATGGATTCCGAGAAAATAGAAGTACCCAAGATCATGTATTTACAGTAAAGGAAATTGTCAATCGAACTTTGGCAAGATCAAGATCAGCTGCTCTAGCATTTTTGAACATGGAAAAAGCCTTCGACAAAGTGCCACGAACAAAAATATGGGAATGTCTTAAGGAAAAGAAAGTTGAACCAAATTTGATCAGAGTAATTAAATGCCTATACAAAAGAACGAGAAACTGTAATTTAAGGGAAATTTTATGTCTGAGGAGTTTCACACCGGCGAAGGAGTGACAAGGGGAAGTTTAAGTCCACTGTTGTTTATCACCTTTATGGATGATTTGACCAAAAAGACTTGAAGAAGAGTAAAACCAATGTTGGTGGGTTACAGAAACTTAGAGGTGGTTAGTGTCTCTGAATGTGCCTTTGCTGATATTGCAATAGCAGCAGGAGGCATAAAAGAATTACAAGAACACATGAATATTTTGAACGAAGTGCTAACTGAAAATGGAATGAAGCTGAGTAAAAGTAAGAGCAAAACTATGTAAATATCTGAGGACCACAAGGAAATACCAATAGAAACAGGAGGTGAATTAATAGAGCTGGTGGACAGTCAATACCTGGGGATAACTTTAAACCAAAAAGGGAGACAAAATGTCGAATTAAACAATAAAATAGAAAAGGCAAACAGAGTTTATTATGCAATGAGTAAGTGTCTTATTAATAAGAAAGAAGTTTCCTCTCAGACAATTATGCAAATATGTAAATCAATATATAGGCCTATCCTGACGTAGGGGTGTAAATCATGGGTGTTGCTAGAGAAAGATAAGAAAAATATTAGAGCAGTGGAAATTAAATACCTAAGAAGAATATAAGGAGTAACGAAATTAGATAAAGTAAGATGTGAACATAAAAAAGACCTCGAAATTGAATCAGTTGAAGACTACATAGAGCAATGACAACTCAGAGTGTGCGAAGACCTCCAAAGACTAAACACCACAGTACAAATGAAAAGAATTTGACAATGCAAGACATCGTTCTAGAAAATGAGAGGTAGGCCAAAAGAAACCTGGGACAATATAATTGGAAAAATCTTAAAGAAGAAAACCAAAACCTGGTCAGAAGCAAAGAAGCTCACTCAGAACAGAAAAGAGTGGAGAAAGTTTATAAAGAATAAGTGTACAGTGCAAGTTGCAACCTTTACACCCTCTGGGTACTAAAGGGACTTGATTATATACAAGGTGTTTCAGGATTATATGAAAAAAATTTAAATTTTGGTTCGGGGCACCAAAATAAAAGAAAAACTTCCTATGCAGCTGTATCCAAAAACGCTTCGTTAAATAGGTACAGTCCTTCAAAGATAAGGGTCTAAATCAAGTTTTTATAATTTTTCTTAAATTTTGAAACAGATACAAAACTCATATTTGACAATTGTGACCAGCTAAGGAAATAACTTCTAACAAATCATTTTTGTTGTAAAACCAGCAAGCGTGAAAAACAGAATACATAATAAGAACTTATGAGATTATTAACAGTAACAAACAGTAACGATAAAAGTTTAAAAAAATGGTTGAAACATGTTTCCCCCAGTCCGTAGGCAGGCGTTGCATCTTGTAATCTCTTTGGGAGTCACTTCTGTACAAGCTTGAACAACTCTATTTTTTAATGCCTCAACGTCATCCACCGGTTCATACACTTTTTGCTTGATGGCACCCCATGCGTGTAGGCCAAGCAACTGGTCCTCCACGACCGATCCATCGTTCAGAGTAGTGTACATTTAGCCAGTGTCGCGTGTTCCTAGCATATTGGGCAGGACAGCCGTCTAGTTGCAACCAGCCTTCACATCTAAGTTTCAAAGGAATGTTTTCTAAGAGGTCATAGAAATCGTTGTTTATGAAGCCGATATATCCATCGGCATTTAATTGAAGAGAAAGAAAATATGGTCCAATTAAATAAGAGTTCAGTATCCCCAACCACACATTGCACTTAAATTCGTGTTGAAATTTATTTTCACCCACTGCATGTGTATTTTCAGATGCCCAAATATGATAATTCCGCTGATTTAGGATGCTTCTTCTTATAAACGCAACTTCGTATGTCCATATAATCTTTTCTGGGAAGTGTGGATCATTTTGTACTTGGTTCGAAAACCAGTCACAAAATACCCTTCGACGTGGAAAATCATCGGGTAATAAGCACTGGACACGCTACAAGTGGTAAGAGTAGCGCTGATCGGCTGTCAGCGTTCTCCAAACAAAACTGGATGTTATTTGTAGATGGTTGGCGGCTCTTCTCACACTCGATGTAGGTTCCTCGTCAAAGTAATTTAAAATGTTGCGTGTTCTTCTTTCGTTTTGCAGGGGTGAAAAACCTTCGTCACCATAATTTGCTACAGTAAATGATCCTGTTTCTTTCAACCTGTTGAAAGTCACACTAAAAACTCATGTGCACGGCAATCTTCTATTTGGATACCGCAGTGCATATTCTCGGCGAGCTGCAAGAGCATTTCCATTACAAAAACCGTAAAAGAAGACGATGTCGGCATAAATCACTGTTCGAATAAGTTTGCGGCATTTTTGCTTAGTGTTAATATACAATAACTAAATATTTAGAATGATACAAACGACGTCGACTTATTCAATTTGATATAAAGATTTGTGTGACAGTAGCCTACTACGCATTTTTATTTTAACGGGAAATTACAGATTATGCAGCGTAACCTATTTCATTTTTTTGCAACAAAAGTAAACATTTTCTGAAAAAAATAAAAGAGGCAAAAAAGTTTCTAAATGATTTAACCATTTTAATTTTTATTTTACAAAATTCTACACGAAAAAAAGGTTCAATGGCAAAATACAGTAGGAGTGGATTGGGTTTATCACTTCGTAATAATAGGGGATAATCGACAAGTTACTTGTAAGAAGTTATTTCCTTAGCTGGTCACAATTACCAAATATGAGTTTTGTATCTGCTTCAAAATTTGAGAAAAAATATTAGACCCTTATCTTTGAAGGAATGTAGCTATTTACGAAGCGTTTTCAGATACAGTTTTATATGAAGTTTTTCTTTTACTTTGGTGTGTAATGTGGGCCGTTTGGTCGGCCACATTGGATAGCAGGTTAGGGCGACTTATCGTAGTAAATGATACGCACAAAGTTCGGGTAACATATTATAATTAATTTAACACTTACAACTGGCTAACAAAGTATTTACATCGTTTACTATGTTCAACTCAGACAGGGTAGAACGTGGTTATTAAGTACAACACCGTTCGTACCACTGACTGGTTGTAATTCTCTAACGTATAGTTACTCTGACTATTACTATGACTGTAACTGTGTATGTGAATCTCTCTTACTTAAACTACTGTCTATATATATTAGAGAAGATCCTTGGAGTCTTTTCTAGAACATAACACAAACCCTGACATATAGCCTTGTGTATGCAATAAACACAGAGTAAGGTCGTGTTTATATAACACGTTACCGTTTGTATTAAAAAAGGCGAGGTTGTAGCCTTGCCGAGAGTGTTATGCATATACATGACTATATCGAGTTATTACAGGTGCCCTGAACCCAAATTTTAATTTTTTTCATACAATCCTGAAACACCCTATATATATTATTATACTATTACTTTTGAATATACTTGAATCACTCAAATAAATCTTTAATTGATTGACCTTGAGATTTCAGTTGTGTGACTGTCACTAATTTAATTAATTTGCACAAACAAATGAATTGGGTTGGGCATCTCGAATAAAAATGCGAGTCACATCCTTGTTGAGAGACTAGATATCCGAAAAGTTTCTGCAAAAGAACTTTCACTCTTCTGGGTCGTAATTGCAGAAAACAACACACATTTCGGACCATATTGTGTAATCTGAGTTGCATCACTGTTTTTTTTACCAGAAATAAGAGACATTAAAGTGGCAATAGTTCCATCCTTTATTTATGAGAAAGTACTGAATCATTTGGTCGAGTATTACAGTTGAGAAAAAAATTGTAAATTGTAATTGGATAAATTTGAAAAGCTGTTCGTAAATTACATTATTATGTCGACAGTAGAGTGACAATGTACTGGCTTATCGTGCCGGCCATGATCCCTGGATCGAATCTGAAGGTTGCTCTGAAAGTTTTTGTAGTTTTCCTTATCGTTTCAGGAAAGTGAATGCTGACAGCCAAATTTCTTAAGTCGTTCCACAATAATAACTCATGGCCTGCCAGTGCCCTTTGTAATTGGAATTAAGTTTTTAGAGGTGCTAAGGCATGAAATATTATACCAACAAATAAACAATATGATCCTAATGTTTAATTTTTTTTAAACGAAACTATCTTCTTACGTTTTTCCCTTTTTGTGCATTTCTCATCTCCTTCTTTTCTGTAGGACAATTCTACAATCTGGCAAACTAACCTACAAAGCCGCCGGTGTCGATATAACTGCAGGCAATAATTTGGTCTCTCATATTAAACCTTTAGCGAAATCTACAGAGAGATTAGGTGTTATAGGAGGATTGGGAGGATTCGGTGGCCTATTTGATTTAAAAGCGGCAAAATTTAAAGATCCTGTTTTGGTTTCGGGCACGGACGGTGTTGGAACCAAATTAAAAGTAAGTGCTTTTTCTTACCTCCATAACCACCTATTTCAATACTACTGATAACTGCAGATAGCTCAGGAAATGGGAATTCATAAAACTATTGGGATAGATCTGGTTGCGATGTGTGTTAATGATATCTTGGCAAACGGCGCCGAACCGTTGTTCTTTCTGGATTACTTCGCATGCGGCAGCTTGGACTTATCCGTTGCAAAAGATGTCATCGATGGTATCGCTGAAGGTTGTAGACAAGCTGGGTGTTCGCTATTAGGTAAATACTGTAGCACCTAATTTCAATTGTTTACTTTATAATATATTTCGAACTCAGAAAAATAGTTTTTTTTTATAGTTTTGTAATACGTTGTGGTAATAAGAACAGCTTTGGTTTAAAGATATTATTTAGGTACAGGATTGTCGTCATTGACGATGTATTAAAAACACTAAATACGTTAAAAGTGTCGATAAAGCAGATACAACAGTTATCATTTTCAAAGGCTGCGGTTTGCTTATGCAAAGTCATCGTCACATTATTATTATACAGATTGTCTCACTAAGTTGGAACCATATGGAAAACTTTTTTATTATTAATTTTAGGAAAAAAGTTATTCTACATAAAAAGTTCTGCATGTTCTAAAATCTAAAATACAACCATCAGATATTAAATTTTTTCAGTCGTATACGCGGTTTATCGAAAAATATGAATTTTACTCAAGAGTAAAGTACCTTTATATTTGACAATATCGAAAATTGTTATAATGAAAAGTTGATCAGAACTAAAAACTATGTTCAAATATGCAATTATATCCATTTACATAGAAAAAATTATTTTTTCTTTTTTGTTGCAAATTTAACTGTAGTTACATGTAATCTAGGATGCACTGACATACAAATGATTTGTTGATAGCAATAAATGTTTGACAGTGAGTTTCAAAACGCGTTAGAATTTATGTCACATAAAAATGGTAGCGTTATTAACTTGTGAAGAGAAAATAGAAATTGTTTTGATTGTGGGAGAAAATTATAAAACACTTAGAGAAGCATAAACTTTGGTATATTTAAAAGATGTTTTTCTGTTTTCTAATATTTGTTGTCTATAAAATCCAGAACATCCTGATTTAATAATTCGATTAGTAGATATTTTATTAACATTTTCTTTAAATCTTCACAAAACAAAAGAATCGATTGTAATGTCCACTAAAAACCATGTATGCTATAGATACCTCATCTGCTACCACCTTCAAAAAGTTCAATATTATTGAAATTTATACCGCTTTCTGCAATACATCTCTAATGCGGGCGTTACAACGCATATTTTCTTTCTTTCGGTCATGCACTTTGCTTTCAATGAAATTTTCTTTATTAAATTATTATTTAAGCCTGTTCTTAAATTCAACTCTTTTAACACACTTTGATTTGAAAGAGCTAATTCATTTTTTTGATTTTAGTTACTTTCTTTTTGTCTTATGAACTAGCTGCATATTTATAAAAGTTTTTAGCGGATTACTTTTATATATTAATAAATTATGGAGTAGTGCGCTAACAGAAAATGATATCTTCTTTTTTAATCGATGGGTCCGATTGTTTTGCTTTTACTCGAAAGGGTGCGGTAAACTGAAATGATCTCAAAACCAATAGTACGATGCGACGCCTAGATGTCGGAACCAATTTTGGCTTCGCTAATGTGGGTAATCATTACGCATCTTTATAGATTCCTTCAATCAACGCTAAAAGCATTAAACACCTTCAAAGTTTCTTATAATTTGAAGTTGATTATACATTAGATTTAAGGTTAAAAAACTATATAAATGTTTCCTTAAAGGCGGCGAAACTGCTGAGATGCCCGATATGTACCCTCCAGGTGAATATGATATAGCCGGATTCGCCGTAGGTGCTGCCGAGAAAGAACGACTTCTTCCACGAATATCTGATATTAAAGTGAGAGATATTGTTCTCGCGTTGCCATCAAGTGGTATTCATAGTAATGGTTTTAGTATGGTTCGAAGGGTAATGAAGTTAGCTAACGTTCAATATAAAGATAAAGCACCTTTCAGTTCTAATGGACAAACCTTTGGTACGTAAAGTAAAATAATCACAGATGTTAAACACAATTTTGAAATCCGAATCTGAAAGAGACAGAAACCTACAAACGTGTCACTTACTTTGCCGCGCTCTGTGTAAGAAAATATTTATTTCTTCTCAGAGCAAGATTTATTTTAGATGGTTATTCGATATACGAGGGATGTCTTTTTAGTGTTGCACATAGACATAAAATCAAACAGTAGATCGACCCAAAGTGCTTTATTGTTTTTTAAAATATTTTCCACAAAAATTAATAAATACACTTTTGCATTCGTTCTAACCAATTGTTAAGGCATTTATTCCAGTGTTCAGTTGGAACAGTCTAAATTGCCGTTTCGAAGGTATCCCCTGCTTCTTCCGGCGACCGAAATCGTTGACCACGCATTTCATTCTTGATCTTTGGGAATGTAAAAAAATCGTTGAGACTCAGGTCGGGACTATACAGAGGATGATCTAATAATTCGATATTTTGCTGCTCCAAAAACTCAATTGTCTTTCGTGCTGTATGCGAACTCACATTGCTCACATTGTCATGATGCAGAATAATTCACCGTGGTGGGTTGGTTCTCGGAACACGACGATTATTTCTGGCAAACAAACGGTTGTGCATCAATCCGCATTAACTATTCTTCGATATTGTAAGGGAATTATAGCTACATGATCTGATTTTGGGATAAACGTTGCTACCATCTCTTTCGATACACTTCGCGAACGCATAACTTTTGTCGGATTATTTTCATCTTGAAACACACAAACAGCGGACTGGCGTTCTTTTTCGGGTCCATAGGAACAAATATATAATTCATTGTCACCCACGATATGATTAAACAAGCTTCAATTCACAAATTTAGATAGATTTAGATAGTCGGCGACTTAAGGTCTGTTTTACTTTAGTATGTATATATATATTATCAATACCTTATTTACCGTTAGGTGTTAAGACTTTAGTATGTACATATTTAAAATAATCTCTTACATGTTTCGGCAATTAATGCCTTTTTTGCTGTCCGAGTAGGTTTTCGTGGTTTTCCTTCTCGTTCTAGACGAATGCCGACAACTGAATATCTTAAATCGCTCCACGGGCGTAGACATAATAATAACTCATGGCTTGCCAATGCCCCTTGTAATTGGCATCCAGCTGTTGGGGAATAGTAAGATATGAATTATTATTATTCAAATGGAATGTATTTTTGAATAATGTAATTTTTATCCATGACAACTTCACATATACAAGGTGTTCCGTATCGTTACGTTCAAATTTTAGGAGTGTAAAGTAGACTTCGTTTCAAGTAACAAAAACGCATAACTTGTATATCCATTTTTATTTGTTTCAAAGTTACAGATCTATGAATGTGATTGTCAGTTCATGAAAAAAATATAATCCTAAAGTCAATACAAACTGATTTTATTCAAAAAAACTTACGATTCAATAACAGGCCTGTGATTGTTAACGTCGCATAATAAAATGTTATCCTAAAATAAATAAACACGTGTCGTAGTGCATACAGTAATTTCTTGGAGATCTCAAAAAAGAGTACTGGAAATTGATTTATGATAAAGAAGGTTCTTACTTATTTCGTAAGTGCTGAACCATGAATATCATACAATAAACAAATGTTCAGATGACTGTTAACGTTGCATTTTTTAATAAAGAATTACGTTACGTTTCAGTTCATACAATAGCTTATTAGTGAGCGGACACGTTTTCTTTATTCAAAATGCCTTACCGATTTTCTTCTCAAGAGTATGCGGACATGCATTTTGTGTATGGCTACTGTAATGGCAGTGCACGTCAAGCAGTTATTGAATACCGACATCGGTTTCCCGATAGGCGCATTCCTCATTACAGAACGTTTCTGGAAGTACACAGACAATTTCGGGAATACGGACTTCGTGATTATCTTTTCGGCCGAGGAGTAAATTTGCCTGCAGACTTAGAAGAAGAAGCAGTAGCTATTGTTACAAGGGATCCAACTCTCAGTGTACGTCGAATCGCTAGACGACTAGGAGTGCCACGAACGACAGTTTGGCGAATTTTAAAACGTGAGGGCTTATATCCATATCACTATCGCAGGGGACACGGTTTGCTTGAGGCAGACCACTATGCTCGTCTAGTTTATTCTACCTGGATATTAAGACAGTCACGGCTTCATTTTAATTTCTGCAGAACAGTCCTCTGTTCTCTACGTTCACGAGAAGTGGTGTTACAAATCTGAGAAACCTGAATAGGTGGTCATCAGAAAATTCCAAAGCTATACGCCCATCTAAATTTCAACATAAATTTTCTATTAACGTTTGGGCGACCCTAATCGATGACTTGTTGATTTGTCCTGTCCTTCTTCCTGGGAGGTTAAATGCGGACAATTACCTTCAATTTCTTATTGACGAACTGCCAGGTCTTTTAGAGGATGTCCCACTGAATGTTCGACGTGACATGTGGGTTTCACATGGATAGGGCACCACCACATTTCGGAATTGCTGTCCGAAATTGGGTTAACGTCAATTATCCAAGATGGATTGGTCGAGGTGGTCCTGTTGCATGGCCACCCAGATCACCCGATCTTAATCCCCTTGACTTTTATTTATGGGGGTACATGAAAAATTTAGTCTACGCGCAAGTTTCGAACACAAGAGAAGAGTTGTTGGAGGTGGACATTTCGAAAATATTATTAATTGAATTTTTTTCATTATCTGACAATCACATTCATAGATCTGTAACTTTGAAACAAATAAAAATGGATATACTAGTTTTGCGTTTTTGTTACTTGAAATGAAGTCTACTTTACACTCCTAAAATTTGAACATAATGATACGGGACACTTGTGTAAATATGACATTAATATACTGTCATTTATAATGTAAAATTCTGTCCAAATCATTCATTTCGTCAAAGGGAATTCTCTTCTAAAAACAACACGAAAACAAGAAATTAATATGTCTAATGTTAATTAATTCATAAATAAAATCTAATTAAAAGTCATATTTGACAACTGTGATACAGTTTCCAGATTAAATTTTTGAAATGTTTGTTTTTACTCGTTGACACTCCGACTCAAAGTTGTTCGGCACCAATTAACGCGAGCCGACTTTTGCTCTTCAGTTTAAAAATGCGGAATCCAACGGTAAACTATTTTTCTCACACCCAGTTCATCATGCAGTATCGTTTGGATTGAGGTCTTTGAAATACCCATGAATGCCTCTATTTCACGATAAGTCACATGTCTATCTTCCTTAGTCAGACGGCGCAAAGGATCGATGTTTTTCTGGGTGACTGCTGTTCTTGGCGAACCTGCCCTAGGATCGTCGTTGATATTGGCGTGTCCTCATTGGAATTTACAGCACCAACGTGAAATGGTCGGTTAATATGGTGCTTCATCTTCAAAAACAAAAAACGACTCGGCTAGACATTGTTGTTGAGTTAATCCTCTCTAAAAGTTGTAAAATATTATTGCACTAATACACTCTGGACTCAATAGCGTTTTTCGGCCAGCTTATAAACTTAAAAAATTCACAATGACTAAATCACTTACCGTATATTGATAAAACCTTAAATTTAGGTTAATGAAAGATTGCGATTAATTTTGACACCTGACGTTTTATTACTGGCGCCCTCTATGAGGCTATTTGCAACACTATATAGACATTCTCGTGTTAAAACTATTTCGTCAAAATTTCCCGAGATTAACATCTTGAAGTCAAATTTGTCGTCCTCTTGCGTGATAATATTCTAAAATACTTCTCAATTAAAAAAAAAATTAATGTTAATTTTATTTCAGGTCAAGAATTACTTACTCCAACAAAAATTTATGTGCAAGATGTTCGAAAAGCGATCGAAACTGGCAAAGTAAAAGCTTTTGCACATATAACTGGAGGCGGGCTTATTGAAAATATTCCTCGAGTTTTACCGCCAGATGTTGCTATCGAATTAGATGCTAAGAAGTGGAACATTCCAGAAGTTTTCCCGTGGTTAGGGGTTGTCGGTAATTTAAATAAATACAAATATATTATAACATATTAGATAATGTTTCATATTTTATTTAGGAAGTATTAACGAAACGGAGATGTTGAGAACGTTTAATTGTGGCGTAGGCGGTATATTAATTCTAAACAAGGCAGATGAGTCAAGTATTTCGAATTTATTACAAGAATGTAACGCCGTCGCTGTGGGAGAAGTCATTAAAAGGAATGAAGGTAAAGAATTCTATTCACATTACTTTGAAAATGATCTATTTATCAACTTTATAGGCATGCCTTCAGTAATCGTTCAAAATTTTACCGCAACTATGGAAGTAAAAATGAAGAAATACGTATCGTATGCTGTTAATATAAATGCGATACCAAACAAAAAGGTAGGCGTGTTAATATCCGGGACTGGTACCAATTTACAAGCTTTGATTGATGCAACGATGAATCCGATTTGTCATACAGGCGCGGAAATAGTTCTCGTTATTTCTAATAAATCGGATGTTGAAGGACTTAGGCGAGCTGAAAGAGCTAATATACCAACTAAGGTAATGCTTTAAATTTGTGTTATCTCTTTATTATTTATATCTATACAGTTTTGTATATATTTGTGCATAACAGCACAAAGCATAACAAGAGAAGAAGTACAACATGCAGTCAAATTAGCAAAAAATAATAAGGCTCCAGGTCCTGATGAAATACCAACAGAATTGATTAAACTCATAACAGAGGGGCGAATAGGAGTAATGGTGGATCTATACAACACAATCTATAACACAGGCATCATTCCCACAGAATGGTTGAGATCAACATTTATTGCCCTGCCAAAAACACCTAACGCAAAGGAATGCAATGACCATCGGACAATCAGCCTGATGAGCCACACCCTCAAGATATTCCTGAAGATCATACACCAGAGAATATTCAGAAAATTAGAACAAGATCTTAGTGACTCTCAATTCGGATTCAGGAATGCAATGGGAACAAGAGAAGCACTATTTGGCTTTAACGTGCTGGCTCAGAGATGCATGGACGTTAATCAACCTTTGTACATCTGCTTTTTGGACTACAACAAGGCATTTGACAGGGTTCGCTATGACGGCTTGATTCGGCTTCTCAAAGCTAAAGACATAGACAACAAGGATATTCGGATAATAGCTTATTTGTATTATAACCAGACAGCGAATGTCAGGCTGGGTGAAGAGGTTTCGGAAGATAGGATAAAGCGCGGTGTGAGACAAGGATGTGTGTTGTCCCCGTTGTTGTTCAATTTATACTCTGAGAACATCATTCAGAAAGCGTTAGCAGAAACAACAATAGGAATAAAAGTTAACGGAAGAATTATTAATAACATTAGATATGCGAATGACACCATTATTATCGCAGAATCACTGGAAGACTTACAAAGATTAATGGACCAGGTTGTAATAAATGGCGAAGAAAGTGGCCTCACACTAAATGTTAGAAAAAATAAATTCATGATTATTACAAAGTCTAACCGACATCAAGAAAGCTTATGGATTGGAGAACAGCCAATAGAGAGAGCAAAGAAATGCAAATATTTGGGAACAACTGTTACCGACACAAATGAATATACAGAAGAAATTCGAACGAGAATCGGCCAAGCCAGGAATATATTCAACAAGATGAGGAAAGTATTGTGTGGCAATGACCTTAGTCTGCGTCTCAAGATCAGGGTATTGAAATGTTACGTGTTCCCGGTGCTGCTGTACGGGATGGAAGCCTGGACGCTAAAGCAAGACACTAACAAGCGTCTAGAGGCATTTGAAATGTGGGCATATAGGAGGATCCTGAAGATAAGATGGATAGATAGGGTTTCGAATAGTGAAGTACTTAAAAGAATTGGGAAAGAGAACGAAATATTGAACACAATAAAGATAAGAAAACTACAATATCTGGGCCACGTGTTGAGAGGGGAAAGATATGCTCTGCTACAGATAATTATTCAGGGTAAGATACAGGGAAGAAGAAATATAGGAAGAAGACGTATTTCCTGGTTAAATAATTTGAGACAGTGGTATAAATGCAGCTCCATTGAACTATTCAGAGCGGCAGCATCAAAAATGAGAATAGCCGTGATGATAGCCAACCTTCTGAGAGGAGATGGCACCTGAAGAAGAAGAAGATATATTTGTGACATTATTAATTAATGCCAAGTTATAACTGCTCCTAGATTTAACTTACTTTATTTTTTATTTCTAATTACCTAGTACTATGATAAGTACTGTTACAAAATTTTATGCATAAATCACAAGTACTGTGACAAATAAAATAAACAAAAGAAGTATATTTACTGTCAGTTGATATTTCTGCTATTGAAGTGTGTGCAAATTTTAAAGATAAAATACAGTTTGATAATGGAATGGGGAGACAGAGAGAACCACGTTGCTGTAATTGCTCTGCATAAGTGTGGTATGGAAAAATCTTCAATTCTCCAAACGTTGCCGCACTGGGAATCAGTTGTATGTTCGTATACCGGACTATAAAATTGTACGACAACATCGGTATTGTAGATCGTCAAAGAACAGAAAAACCTCGCACTGCTAGAACTCCAACAAGCGATTAAAACAGCAAAAGCGCGAATTAGGTGTAATCCCTTAAGGAAACAAAAAGTGAAGAGCCACTAAATCAAAATATCGGCCCAAACAATGTCGCGCATCATAAATCAAGACATTGGACTAAGAGCATATAAAAGATACACGAGGCCGATGGTTTAAAAAGTAAACGGAAACATAAATCGCAACAACTTCTGACTCGATACGCGAATGAACAACATCAGCAAATCCTTTTCACGGATGAAAAAATCTTCACTGTTGAAGAATCTTTTAATTAATAAAATGACAGGATTTATACTAGATGACCAAAAGAAGTAAAAAAATTGGTTCCAAGGGTAGAAAGAGATCACTATCCTTCATCCGTAATGGTTTGGTGAGGGAGTCAGTTACGAAGGAGTTACAAACATTCATTTTTGTGAAAAAGGGGTTAAAACTTTAGCAGCCGTGTATCAGGAAAATGTTTTGGAATGCGTTGCTAAACTGTTGAACCATACATTGTTTAACAGTGAACCATGGACATTCCAACAAGATTCAGCACCGAATTTTATTTCTCCGGATGATTGGCCGTCCTCTAGCCCGAACCTTAATCCCTTAGATTACAAGTTATGGCCGGATTTAGAGAATATAGTGTACCCTAAAAAACTTCCGAATTTGGAGTCTCTGAAGCAATATCGTTAAGGCACGCAGTGAAAAATTTGCCAATGAAAAAAGTACGTGCTGCAACAGATGCATGGCCGGAACGTCTGAAGTCCTTTGTTCAGGCAAATAGAGGCCATTTTGAATAATTTGTTGATATATTTGTTACTTATTTATTAAAGACCGTGTTTCTGTCACACGATAGACTTCGTCAATTTGGCTAGTGAAGCAAAG
This sequence comes from Melolontha melolontha, assembly GCA_935421215.2. Classification (NCBI taxonomy): domain Eukaryota; kingdom Metazoa; phylum Arthropoda; class Insecta; order Coleoptera; family Scarabaeidae; genus Melolontha; species Melolontha melolontha. The sequence goes on from OW285241.1 coordinate 91,809,356, forward strand.
TTTGATGGAACGACTCATAGGTATAGTAAATTTTGTCCTATCAGGTGGCACCAGATAATCTAGTGACATCTGACGGACAAAAGAGACTATGCCAAAAATAACGATTTTCTCATGCAGCTATGCCAGTACTGAAGAGAAAAAAATACGTATATTGGTGTAAGTATTGATGTACCCAAATTTCTTTGGTATATTTACTGCCATCTGGCATCGTGTTAATGGACTTACACCTATATACGTATTTTTTTCTCTTCTGTACCGGCATAGCTGCACGAGAGAAAATCGCTATTTTCGGCACAGACTTTTTTGTCCGTCAGATGTCACCAGATTATCTGGTGCCTCCTGGTAGGACAACATTTGTTATACTAGCTTACTTACTTACTTCACTAGCCAAACTCACGAAGGTGTACGTCCATGTGTACAGATACAGATGTGCATACTGCATATCTGTTTCATTTATAATATTACCTACTCAGATTTGTAAATAAGTGTTGCTTTAGCATTTTACTTGCCATAAACTTGCCAATAAATAAGTAAGAATTTTTTATGAAAACGTGCATAAGTACGTTGTCTTAGTGATTTATAAATAGACCACTATTTTTAGTGAAGACTATTTTCTGAAATTAAAAATATAAAAACAGGATCCTAATAAAAAATATTCTAATTATAAGTTTTAAGAAAATTAACAGTTTAGTATTGGGAACTTCACCACTGTAGAAAATTATTGACGTCATAAGCCTGTATTTATTATACGATGTTTATCATACGATTATCCTGACAAAATAAAATACGTCAGTAAAGTGGCGTGAAAAATTTAGCGTGCAGAACGTCCATGTTGATTGTGAATTTTAATAATTTCGTTGCTTTGTGTAATAGTGTAACGCGCAATGATCAAATACTGAATCTTACGAGGGACACCATTTATATTTTTACAATAGACCGCTAGATGGTGCTTTTGACATATGTAATCACTATATTCTTAAAGTTTCACATTTGTTAATGAGAAGTCCGCGATAGCTTAGAAATTGAGTCAGCAGTTTGTTGACAGTGACAGTTTTAACAGTGAGTTTGTAAAATAATAGAGATTACTCGTGAAGGTTTTCGTTGGATGATTTTTTACGATTGTAAAAAAGGCCTAACTCCACAAAGTGTTTACAATTGGTTTGCAGAATTTCGTTATGTCGTGCCTCAGTGAGTGATGAATTACATAAAGGTCGGCCAAAAACTGTTGTGATTCCGAAAAACATCGATGCTCTGCGGGAAATGATAGAACACGATCGACATGTGACTTACGGTCAGCTAGAGGCATCTCTTGGCATATCGCAGACAGCAATTCATTCGATTTTACATGAACATTTATTTGTAAAAAAATATGTTCCAGATGAATTGACCGAAACACAGAAAGCAGCTCGTGTCAATTTTTGTAAAGAGATGCGCAAAAAATGCGACGTAGGAACCGCAAAATCCGTACACAACATCGTCACAGGTGACGAAACATGGATATATGCATCTGAGCCGGAAACCAAGCAACAATCTACTGTATGGGTGTTCCAAGACGAACCGAGCCCCACAAAACTTGTTCGTGCAAGGAGCACTTCCAAGAACATGATCGCTTGTTTCTTCGGCTGTACATGACACATTGCAACAATTCCTTTAGAGGATCGAAAAATTGTTACCGCTGAATGGTATACAGTAATTTGTTTGCCAAAAGTTATAGACAAAATCAGGAAGAACAGCCGAAAATGTCGCATTATTCTTCATCCGACAATGCGAGTTCCCATACAGCACGTCTAATAGTTGACTATTTGAAGGAGAAAAGTGTTGAAATAATGTCTCATTGTCCATATTCACCTGACTTGTCGCCGAATGATTTTTTTTTGTTCCCAACTGTGAAACAAAATGCGTGGACAGCGATTTTCAACACCTCAAGAAGCAATCGAAGCCTTTGAAAACCATGTTTCTGAGATATAACCTTCAGAGTGGAAAAAATGTTTTGAGAACTGGTTCGTACGCATGCAAAAGTGTATAGACCATAAAGGCGAATATTTTGAAAAACAATAAAATTTTGTTTTCCCAGATTTTGTAAAAATATAAAAGGTGACCCTCGTACTGTAAAAAAATAAAATTTTACAAATATGGCAGCTATTGAAAAAACTACTGCTAAATACAAAAAAAAATGCCATTTAGATGTTTCGAACCAAATTTCTGTATATTCAATGAAAGAACAGGCACTAATTATCTTATTTTTAGGTACTGAAACATAAAGATTATTCATCACGAGAAGAATTTGACCATGCTATTCACGCAGAACTGGTTAAAGCCGGTGTCGAATTAGTTTGCTTAGCAGGATTTATGAGGATTTTAAGCGGTACTTTCACTAAAAAGTGGAAAGGCAAACTAATCAACGTACATCCAGCTTTACTACCATCATTTAAGGGAACCCACGCTCAAAAACAAGCTCTGGAAGCTGGCGTAAAAATCAGTGGGTGTTCGGTACATTTTGTAGAGGTAATAAAGATTCGTTAATTTTAGATTTTATTTATAATTTCGTGTAATTATAGGAAGATGTAGATGCCGGAACTATTATAACTCAAGAAGCAGTACCAGTTCAACCAGACGATACAGTAGATGCTCTTACTGAAAGAATTAAGGCAGCTGAGCATCGCGCTTACCCTAGGGCGCTTCAGTTATTAACGACCGAAAAAGTTAGATTGGGCGACGATAATAAACTGATATCTAGCTTTACTTCCCTCATTTAAGGGAACCCACGCTCAAAAGCAAGCTCTGGAAACTGGCGTAAAAATCAGTGGGTGTTCGGTACATTTTGTAGAGGTAATAAAGATTGGTTAATTTGAGATTTTGTTTAAAATTTTGTGTAATTATAGAAAGATGTAAATACCGGCACAATTATAACTCAAGAAGCAGTACCAGTTCAACCAGACGGTACAGTAGAAGCTCTTACTGAAAGAATGAAAACAGCTGAGCATCGCGCTTACCTTAGGGCGCTTCAATTATTAGCGACCGAAAAGGTTATATTAGGTAGCGATAACAAACTGATATGGAAAATTTGATTAGTTTTTTATATGACTATTTCACTCAATTGATTTTTCAACCAATAGTAATCAAGTTCTTCAAGAGTGTCGCCCTGTTTTTAAACGACAAATAGTTATTTTTGTATCTAGAACGCAAAATGGTACTTTTGCGTTCAAAAATGGAACAGATCCGTTCGAGAACGCAAAAGTATTTCACGTTCGTTGTTTGAATCAAGACGGTTTAGGCGCGGTGACTATCATAACGATAGCAACCTACTAAGCAATAAATATTAGTTGTTTGAAAAAGTAGTTTCAGAATTATATATTGTAATTCATATTCTAAGAGTTTTTAATTCAAAATCAGCTCGGAAAGTGATGACGAGCATTTACCAGGAGGAGTATTGGAAGCGGCACAAAGGGCTGTTATACAGGGCACTGCTTTAGACGATTTTTACAAGAGTTTGGTGATTTGGTGAAAACTTTTAAAAAGTACGAATCTGGTGATTTTAGTTATCGATGTTGTTGCTTTTTACAAGATTTTGGTGAAAATCCTATTTCCAAGCTATTTAAGATATTTTAGATGTTAAAATTCGCAATATTAATATAGCGCAATAGATAATAATACGGTACAATAATACCGTTATTAAATCAGCGATATCTATCTCCAAAGTGTTAATTACTTTAATATTTTATAGTGTCCTATATTTACAACTCGAATTATACTAGTTATATTGCTCTCGATATTACTAAATTTTTAGATATGAGCACCTATACAACTATCGAAGAAATATGCAAACCCTCAACCTCAAAATGTAAAAAATTATATCGGCATAAGTATAAAAGTGAATGGGAACGTGATGAATTTAAACATCGCTACCACCTATGGTCTATTTTTAAACTAAGAGGAGTAAATGGAAAAGCCACATTTACACTGTAAAAGTTAATTTAGTTAATATTACCAGTAGAAATAAAATTAATTGGCAGCGTGTGACTGCTGACTGCCTATTTTGATTCGAATGTTTATGTGTCAAGTACGGCAATCAACAGGTAACAACCCGGCTAGATAGCTCAGTCAATATCGGGTCGCTCTCTCTCTTAGACGCTTGAGTACCTGTCTTACCTGTATTCTCTCTCTCTCTCGCTACTGATGATACTTTGGGGGCACTGAAAGATTTATATAAGGCGCCAACCCCGGCTTAGTGTCCCCGTGGTTGAGATTAATGCTGGATCTGCCGCGGTTCAGAGTAGCAGATTGAATAGCCAGACAAATAGAGAAAGAAATACTCGTAAACGGTCGGGTGGTGAGAATGAAAATTTGTTTTTAATAACAAGACAAACGCTTTATTGTCCTCGCTAGCCTTTTGCACATAATAACATAGTACACTACATAAACAAACCAAACATATACATATATATTACACAAGTCAACAATACGGGCATAATAAAACCTAACATTATGACATTTAAGACTACATTACATATATTCGTGAGCAAAATTTAAGACAGGCTCATAGTCGAACGTTCGCTTGAGATGCAAAAAAAAAACTTACGCTTAGCGCCACATACACAAGAAATACATTAGTGAAATACACAGTTTAAATACATGGTTTACAACAAATTAATACTTCAACCCGTGTTAACAATACGTTTTACAAAATAAGAGGCTGGCCAATGCAGGCGTTGCAGCGAGAAAAATAACAAGTTGTTCTAATACTTCGCGTCGGTACACACGAGCAAAAAGAAAATATTTATGAGAACATGGGTGAAGTTAATGATTACATTACGTCGTCACGAAGTGTGACAGTGTTAATAGTAAAGTAAAGATTGTGGCTATACTGCTTAATAAAATTTTAACAAGAAAACCTTAAATCCGACGATGTAGGCGTCATCGTCGAAGTTGGCGTCGTGACGCTCCAATAATGATCGTAGGTTCACGAATGAACCTTCTAACCTTATCTGGATGGGTCTACTTCATCCTCCAGTAACTAAATCACTTTTCCCACGAGTGATAACACCTTTCCGAAGACCGGTCGCACTTTACATTACGGCCACGCTTCTTGATCGCCTTTTTGGCTGCATCAAGGAATATACTTAGCACAAAACAACTCGGCGTATTATTGAAACATTTTTTTAGTTGTATGCTACCGTGAAGGCGGTGTTATCATTGGTTCTCTCGTCGAGAGGTTGCTGACTAGCTTTTTATTAGCCTCTGGTCTTCACCAGTAATTGAACTAATACACAAACAAAATCATTGAATTAATGACCGCTGTTAAGACTCATTGCAGAACTAATAATTTTCTTTTTCCCCCTGAGTAGGGCATTTATATCGATCTTCCCCTTCGATCCGTGCTGCGGGCGTTCCACCAATCATCTTAAGGCATCGAACTTCTAGCCCAATAATATGGGAGATGACATAAGCACTGACAAAGAATGGGGAGACTGGCAAAATTTACCAAGAAGTGTTTGTGCCGTGAGAAAAACAAATATAGACAATTTTTTATATACTGCAGGTGGCTAGTGCACGTGTTACTGTGAGAAGAATAACAAGTCGTATTTCATTTCCAGAACGTGGGAAACTAAAATCTTTAAATAAAGGAGATGAAAATAATAATATCTTTGATTTTAGCAAATGTACGGAAATTAAATATGTAATTAGTATTGTTGTAATTATTATTATAATTTATTTTGGGTAGTAGTAAATGTATTGAAAGTGAATATGTAATTAGAATTGATATATTCCGTATTATAAGTGAAATTATTAAACAGGGGAGGCCAAAATAATGGAACTCTTAATTCCAAATAGATAATAAATGTGTAAATGAGTGAAATTTGATTGCGTTCTTGTAGTAGCGCCGTTTAGGCGTTACAAATCCCCCCTCTACTACCGCAAGAAAGGCACTTCAGGGCCTTTCTGATAAGACCATAGTTCTTAACCAGAAAAGAAATTGAAACTTGTGAAATTTAAATGAAATAGGATCCCAGCGGTTTTTAAGCCGGTCCTGAAACTATACACCGGAACATACACCCAATACGCAAGAAATACATATCATACAAATAGAAGGTGAAATTCACACGCCTTTCCCTGTATAATGAAACCGAAAATATTAAGGAAATTTTGAAAAGAGAAAAAAAAAGGAAAAGATATACATTATAAAACAATCCATCGCCCACGTAAAACTCCTTATAAACTAAGTAACACGAACCTCGCTGGTTACATTCACAACCAGGCTTTGAGGTCCACACACAAAAAGAAATATGGAAGAAAAAAAAAACAGAAAAAGGTGGCAATGCCGGGAAACAAAAACAATCTATCTACGTTACTTGAGAAAAATGGGACCTCTTGGCCACTTCCCCTGTTCGTGTCAAGAGAATCCCCACGGACTGGCATTGCTCTCCCTCAGGGAATTTTCGCATATCCAAAGATAGAGAATCGGGTGCCTCCACCAGAATTGGCAGAGCACAACACCCTGGCTAAAGCCAAACACATACATTCCAAATTTGAGGGGATAGGGAGCCGAAAGTTTTACCATAATAATACCAACAATATCTCATTCATACTGTCACCTGAGCCAGTAGCTATGCTACACACACACACACACACAATAGGTCAAGCAGCTGGCACACCAACAACTAAACAGAGGGGACGGACTACGTCAACTCCTCCACAACAAAACTGTCATCTTAAATGACAAACCAAAAACGTCATACTATCATGACAACAACCACACTCTTGACTAATACAATAAACTTTACACAAAAACACAGGTGACAGCGAACCTCAAAACTCAAAACTTAAACATAGAGACCAAAATTCGAAAACTCAAAACTAAAACTAAAAATTCGACACGGGTCGAGAATAGATGTCACAATAGGGAAAAAGTCGAAATAGGTGGGTATGATAAGGCGTTGCACCACACCGAATAAAACATATGAATTCGAACGGAGAAATTTTGACACCCTATTAATGTTGGAAAATTTTCACTTCTGATATTTGTGGAACTAGTCACTAAAGAGCCAAATAAAAATTGTAAAAATTGTTTTACTAAAAACAGAAAATAATTATTGAATTCTTATGTGATTCCCTTAGTAATAATGACACTGGAAAAGCGGCGACTGATATTTAATTAAAACCATCTCAACAAGTCGATCTTCCCTATTCATGTTATTAATCCTGCGTTTAGCAGTACTATTGGTCGATGATGAACGGGGCCATATGCTCCAAAGAGAAAGAAAAACGACACAATAGTTTTCGGACTTACTTTTAGTTCACAAAATCCCAACAACAACGGTGATGCTCATATAGAACATCTCAATGAACGGCAGTAGGTCCCATGACAAGAAGTCAAACTGGCTGAGAAGTATTTTAAAATATTAAAATTGAATCAAATATTCCTAGGTAAATTGAATTGAGATTAAAACGAATGACAGTTAATGAAAACTTTAAAGCACCACTGCACTAATTTTTAAAATTTAAAAAAAGAAAGGTACAAATGACTCCCATTAGTAGGTATTTGCAATTTAAAAAATGATATGTGATTTTCCCATAATAGTAACATCAGGATTAATTCTAAAGGATTGCATTAGGATATAGGGGTGCAATATTTGCTTCGTTTAGAAGACTTTTACTTCAAGCCGATTATACTGTTGGAGTATTCTGAGTAGCCCAACCAACAGGCCAATAAACCTGATATACTCATTACATAACATCAGAAGTAACATAAGAAAATTAATATTCAATAGAAAGGCGTCAATTCGAAATTAAATTGTTCACATTACACGCAGGGATGCCCATTAACAGCTCTCTATTAGTGAAAAGAGAACGGTAGGTGTTTAGACCAACACAAATTCAATAGTTTGAGCTCCTAAGTCGTCTCTAAATTCCACTAAAGTGGGACTATATACAGTATTAATACACACAGGGAGCCACATACTCCAAATACACTCAAAAAACTGTATTATAGTTATATGATCTATTGTTTGTTCTAGATATCCCATCTACGGGAACGTTTTCACGTTTTATTGAACGTTAATAGATCGAACGACGGAGTGCAAAACTATTGAAATAAAACAAATTGGTTGGCGAAATAAAAATTAATTGAGAGGCCCTAAAGAAATTTTGAAGTGTTATTTCGGATATATCCTGTTCTAAGGGGCTACCAAAAGATAATGGGCTTGTTCCCAAAATGCGGTTCGTAGCTACTGAAATTTTAAATTTAAAAGGACAGTCCGGTAAGAAAAGATATTTTATTCTGGTGGATGTGCCTTTAAGTCTTGAATATGCCAGATAGATGACCTGCCGAAATCGTCTGTGATTTCGTAGGTCCAAGGAGACACTATACGAGTAATTTCAAATGGTCCAAGATATTTTGGAGCCAGTTTGGCGGCGAAATGCTTTGTTGCATCTGATAGAACTTTATTTTTACGCCAGACTTTTTGATGCAAACTAAATTTAACGGGCCTACGCCGGAGGTTGTACTTGTGAGCACTTTGTACATGTGCTTTCTTAATTCGTTCTTGTACATCTTTGTACAGCGCGGCAAAAGCTAATTTACGATTGTCTATGTCCCATATCGGGGTGTTTGATTGTGATGGAATAAAAGTATCTGTATTTCCGTTTAAAGTTACTTCTCTGCCAAAATTAATAAAATTAGGTGTTACTTTAGTGACATCATGTTCCGCAGAGCGAATGGCATAACCTATTTTCGCTAAATATTGATCCCACGTCCTATGATTTTTAGTAACATAAGCGGTTAGCATTGTTTTGATAACGCGATTAACTCTTTCGGTGGGATTAGCTTGTGCATGATACAATGCAGTATAAGCGATTTTAATATTGTAATTAGTAGCCATTTTCTGAAACATTCTGCTTTTAAACTGCACGCCATTGTCTACAATTAACTGTGCGGGAGCACCAAACAAAAGAATTACTTGTTCCTCTATTAATTTCGTTACACTTGCGCTTGTTGCAGTGCGCAGTGGAAAAACTAATACAGCCTTACTGAATATATCACAAACAGCTAAAATGTATGAATATCCTTTAGAGGAACGTGGCAGAGGGCCCATAAGATCTGCGGAGATAATCTCCCATGGTTTAGTAGCAGTAGGAGCTTTACTTTTCAAATGCCCGGAAGGGGCCTTATTTTCGGACTTAATACCAATGCAAATTTTACAATGCCTTACATATCTGGCAATATCGCAAGCCAATTTTGGCCAATAATAAGTTTGAGTCACACGAGAAATAGTTTTAGAAATTCCAGGGTGTCCGCAAGTCGGTTCATCGTGGCAAGATTCGATAATAGGTTGGCGATTTTCCCTAGGTGGCACAAGTTTCCATTCTTGTGCTGAACAAAGTGAATTAAAATAACGTGATTTAACGAATTTAAACAATTTGCCATTTTCTACGCGCCACAGCGGATATCGTTTTGGAGCAGCTTGAACGTCCTGTATCATTCTCAAATACCATTTATCTTTAGGGGGCATAGCGTTTTTAATATTAACATTCTGAATTTTTACGGAATCTGTACTAATATTGACACTGCATGTTCTGAACCTTTTCGATGAATTATCTCAAAGTCATAAGGCTGTAGACGCAACGACCACCTGGCCAATCGACCATGAGGGTCCTTTAAATTGTGTAGCCATAATAAGGAATGGCAGTCTGTGATTATTTTGAAATGATAACCCTCAATATAGTGTCGGATATGTTCTACTCCCCAAATAACAGCAAGACATTCTCTTTCAGTAGCGCTATATTTTCTTTCTTGTGCTGTTAACGTTCGTGACATATAACAAATTACGCGTTCGCCGTCCTCGTATTGCTGTGTGAGTACAGCGCCCACACCATACGCCGAAGCGTCGGTCTGTAAAATAAAAGTTTTCGAAAAATCGGGACAAGTCAACAAAGGAGACGATACAAGATATTCTTTTAATTGTTTGAAGGCTTTCTCGCATTCGCTGGTCCAAGACCAAGAAGTTTTCTTTCGCGTAAGATTAGTCAAAGGTGCGACAATAGAGGAAAAATGTGGTACAAAGCGCCTGTACCACGAGGCAGTACCAATAAATCTGCGGACTTCTTTGACATTTTTTGGTGGGGATATATTTAAAATGGCTTCGATTTTACCAGGATCCGGCCGCAATCCTAATTCATCTACGACATAACCCAAATATTTTAACTGTGGGCGGCAAAATTGACTCTTTTCAAAATTCACTGTAAGTCCAGCATTATGCAAACGATTAAAAACTTCAGTTAAAGTATCTATATGAGATTCGAAAGTGTTGGAAATAATTACTATATCGTCTAGATAAACCAAAACAGAGGGCTGCAGATCTGCCCCTAGCACAGAATCTATCAATCGCTGCCAAGTGGCAGGACTATTACTAAGGCCGTACGGAAGCCTGATAAAACGATAAAGCCCCCCCTTTACACAGAAGGTGGTATAGTCACGTGAATCTTCCGCCATAGGGACTTGCCAATATGCACTTTTGAGATCCAATGAACTAAGATATTTGGCATCTCTTAGCTGATTTAAAATTGAATTGATATACGGAAGAGGATACGAATCTTTTTGTGTGACAGCATTCAATTTTCTATAATCGATACAAAATCTATAAGTGAGGTCTTTCTTTTGAACTAAACAAACAGGAGAGGCCCAAGCACTGTTGCTTGGCTCAATAATTCCTTGATCTAACATTTTCTTTATTTCCTCATAAATGACTTGTTGTTTAATAGGAGAATCTGGATAATATCTCTGCTTAATTGGTTTTGTATTAGGTAACAAATGAATCTCGTGTGACACAAGGTGTGTTTTGCCTAAAGGTTTATTCATAAGAAGTTTTCTACTTGCTACTAATTCGTCTAGAATAAGTTTCTGTTCTAAATTTAACGTTGTTGCGCTTGAAATACTATTAATTTCTATGATAGGGTCGTCACTACTAAAACGCCAAATATTCTGTCTTAAATCTGGTATTATATTCATGGTCATCCAAAAATCTACACCCAAAATTAATGTATGTGGTAAGTCAGGCAAAACTATAACATCTACAAAACGAACTTTGTCCTCAAGGCAAAAAGGAACTGACACATAACCTGCACTTACACACACGTGACCATTGGCCACTGTACATTCCACCTTTTGTGGTACTAGAACAAGACCCAAATTATTCAAAAATTGATAACCACGAGAGCCCACCAAAGTTCGTGAAGCTCCAGAATCCAATAAACCTATCATAGAATGACCCATAATTTGAACTTCTAAAAATGGACGTTGATCGCCCGAAACGCGTGAAATAACATAATCTAAGAAAATTTTGCTTGTATTGGACATAAGATAATCTTGATCGGAATTTTGCATATTAATTGCTGTCGATTTAACTGAATCTGGAGAGACATGCTGACTTAATGTCTCTCCGGCCGCCGGTTTTTTGTACACGCAGGACAATCTCTAACGGTGACCCCAGGGTGACCGCATTTGAAACAGAATTTTTTCCGAGGCGACCTACATTCATTAAAACCATGTCCCTCCTTATCACAATTGTAACAACGCAGCCTTCGTGAAGGATTCTCAAAAGGAGTCCTCACACCATTGACTGAAGGTCTATTAGAACTACGTTCGGTACCTGATGTTGAAACATAAGCAAAATCAGGTTCTACATGTGCATTGCCACGCCTGCGTGGGGGTGGATGGAAATTGTCTGCTCGAAACTTTTTCTTCTCAAGTTTCAAACACTCATCCTCTAATTCCGCTAAAGTAGACACCGTTGGCAATTGCATAATATAAAAAGGTGATAAATTGCGTGAAATAATACCTAATTGAACATCTTCCGATGTGTCCCCATAGCGCTTAAACATTGCTAACATACAAGAAAAATAATCGATAAATGACTCGCAAGGATCTTGCGTCCGTGACAAAATATCTTGAAATAATCTTGCTTGATAATCCGGAGGCTCATAATGTTTACGCAAAAGATCGGATAATTCTTCCCAATTACTAACACGACTACGGCACGATCTAAACCACAACAATGCTTTTCCCTTGAATAAATCGATGGCCGCATCAAACAAATCGATTTCCGAAACTCCTCGTGCGTTACGTAACTCTTGTACTCGTTCGAGAAAATTGTGCACCGACATATGTGTCGTATCGCCGTCAAAATAAAGGCCCCATTTTCTAATCGGAGAATAACCGCGCGCCCCTGGTCTATTCGTGTGTGCCGTCGTGGTATTACTAGTCCCCGGGATCCCTACATTGCTGGAGGCACCACCCAACGAGACGTTCTGTACATCATTTACGAAATTATTCATCTCTAAACCATCCAAACAACACAAAAACCCGGACAATAAACTTGAGCGGCTTCTTAATTGATCTACTGTTAAATTTTCCGTCGGAACGCGATTAATTCGTAAAATATTGTGACTCAATCGCGATTGCAGTACGACGGTACTACTACCCTTTTCGTATTTCGCGATCAACGCCCCAAACTCCGCCAATTTTTCTGTCAAAACAGTTAATTCATCCTCTACATTAAGGTCTACTTTCGGATACGGTATTGCTTTATTGTCCTTTTCAAACTTAAGCAACGGTCTCAGACATGCACGCAACTGGTCAACCGTTTTGTCTTCATCCGCTTCTAAACCTCTAAGTCGCAATTCATACACTAGTTCGTCTTTACGCAAATAAGAAACATTTATTGTTGGCGCCGTGCCCATAGCGTGTGCCATACTGAATAAAGGATTGAAAAACAAAAGTGCTATAAAATACTAAGAACAAAAGCAACTAACCTCCGAAAATTATTCCGAAGCTATCGACTTCGTACTAACGCAAGAAAAATTATTTTGAATTTAAATCGCAACCCCAATATTGCCAAATTATTACTTAAATTTACGCTAAATGTGGCACGTATAGAGAAGAAAGAGAGAAAACAATCCCCCCCTAACTTAAAAAGCAGTTTTTCTGCAAGAAAACACTGTTTAATATGCAATAGTAAATATTATATACTTCAGGAAATAAAAATGACAATCCTTACCAAAATCTATTCAAGCCGAGATGTACTGTATATTTAGGAATTTATCTAAAAATAACTCCACAATAAAAGTGACAAAAAATTTAACACGAAGGAATTTTATATTTAAAAGCAAATACATATTAAATATAAAAGCAATCTTTCCGACGGGAATTCTAACAAAAAAGAAGTATTACGCATTTACTAGCAAACGTTTAGAAAATATATATACATATGTGTGTGTACTTTTGTCGTGTGAACAAGAACAGCAGGTACTCTCTTTGTCTTTCACGTTGGGCGCCAATTTGTGACTGCTGACTGCCTATTTTGATTCGAATGTTTATGTGTCAAGTACGGCAATCAACAGGTAACAACCCGGCTAGATAGCTCAGTCAATATCGGGTCGCTCTCTCTCTTAGACGCTTGAGTACCTGTCTTACCTGTATTCTCTCTCTCTCTCTCGCTACTGATGTTACTTTGGGGGCACTGAAAGATTTATATAAGGCGCCAACCCCGGCTTACTGTCCCCGTGGTTGAGATTAATGCTGCATCTGCCGCGGTTCAGAGTAGCAGATTGAATAGCCAGACAAATAGAGAAAGAAATACTCGTAAACGGTCGGGTGGTGAGAATGAAAATTTGTTTTTAATAACAAGACAAACGCTTTATTGTCCTCGCTAGCCTTTTGCACATAATAACATAGTACACTACATAAACAAACCAAACATATACATATATATTACACAAGTCAACAATACGGGCATAATAAAACCTAACATTATGACATTTAAGACTACATTACATATATTCGTGAGCAAAATTTAAGACAGGCTCATAGTCGAACGTTCGCTTGAGATGCAAAAAAAAAAACTTACGCTTAGCGCCACATACACAAGAAATACATTAGTGAAATACACAGTTTAAATACATGGTTTACAACAAATTAATACTTCAACCCGTGTTAACAATACGTTTTACAAAATAAGAGGCTGGCCAATGCAGGCGTTGCAGCGAGAAAAATAACAAGTTGTTCTAATACTTCGCGTCGGTACACACGAGCAAAAAGAAAATATTTATGAGAACATGGGTGAAGTTAATGATTACATTACGTCGTCACGAAGTGTGACAGTGTTAATAGTAAAGTAAAGATTGTGGCTATACTGCTTAATAAAATTTTAACAAGAAAACCTTAAATCCGACGATGTAGGCGTCATCGTCGAAGTTGGCGTCGTGACGCTCCAATAATGATCGTAGGTTCACGAATGAACCTTCTAACCTTATCTGGATGGGTCTACTTCATCCTCCAGTAACTAAATCACTTTTCCCACGAGTGATAACACCTTTCCGAAGACCGGTCGCACTTTACATTACGGCCACGCTTCTTGATCGCCTTTTTGGCTGCATCAAGGAATATACTTAGCACAAAACAACTCGGCGTATTATTGTAACATTTTTTTAGTTGTATGCTACCGTGAAGGCGGTGTTATCATTGGTTCTCTCGTCGAGAGGTTGCTGACTAGCTTTTTATTAGCCTCTGGTCTTCACCAGTAATTGAACTAATACACAAACAAAATCATTGAATTAATGACCGCTGTTAAGACTCATTGCAGAACTAATAATTTTCTTTTTCCCCCTGAGTAGGGCATTTATATCGATCTTCCCCTTCGATCCGTGCTGCGGGCGTTCCACCAATCATCTTAAGGCATCGAACTTCTAGCCCAATAATATGGGAGATGACATAAGCACTGACAAAGAATGGGGAGACTGGCAAAATTTACCAAGAAGTGTTTGTGCCGTGAGAAAAACAAATATAGACAATTTTTTATATACTGCAGGTGGCTAGTGCACGTGTTACTGTGAGAAGAATAACAAGTCGTATTTCATTTCCAGAACGTGGGAAACTAAAATCTTTAAATAAAGGAGATGAAAATAATAATATCTTTGATTTTAGCAAATGTACGGAAATTAAATATGTAATTAGTATTGTTGTAATTATTATTATAATTTATTTTGGGTAGTAGTAAATGTATTGAAAGTGAATATGTAATTAGAATTGATAAATTCCGTATTATAAGTGAAATTATTAAACAGGGGAGGCCAAAATAATGGAACTCTTAATTCCAAATAGATAATAAATGTGTAAATGAGTGAAATTTGATTGCGTTCTTGTAGTAGCGCCGTTTAGGCGTTACAAGCGGCCATAGCATGCTGAAAAGGACCGGTTCTCGTCCGATCACCGAAGTTAAACAGCATCGGCCGGGGTCGGTACGTGGATGGGTGACACGCAATTTTTGCATAACGTAATCCTACCTCTGAAGCAACCAATCACGCATAGTAATTTTGGCGCGATTAATTTAAAACGCTCCTCTTAGTTTAAAAATAGACTTTAGTACGCAAGAACATAAATGTACTGTATGTGCAAAAGATTGCATTGGTGGTTTAGCTGCTGTTCATCTTTGAAACACCAAGGTAAATTAAAAGCAGTAAAATTCCAGAAATCTGTATTAGATATACATTGTGTGAAAATGAGCAGACACTTCCAGTGCTATAAAAGTTGCTGAAATATGTATAGCATCATTTATAGTTGAAACAACATTCCTATTAATGCAGTAGACCATCTTGTTTCATTGATAAAAGATCTAAAATTAGAGCCAGAAATGGTAAATAAATTATATTGTAATAGATCTATATGTACAGCAATAATAAATAATGTTATTGGTCTAAGTAGTTTTGAAACTTTAATTAAAAATTTACAAAATAATGAATTTTCTCTGCTGTGAATGAATCTACAGACCATAGTTCTATGAGGCGTTTAGCTATTGTGACACGTATTAACAACAATTTTAATATATCTGATCAATTTCTGGCACTTTTGCCAGTAAGTAATGGAACTGCAGTAAATTTGTATAATATCATAATTTCATTTTTGAATGATCACAACATTCTATACAAAAAGAATTTAATAGGTTTTGCAGCAGATGGGGCTCACATTATGATGGGAACACACAACTCATTGAAACCATTATTAGTTAAAGATGTACCTAACTTATTTGTGATAAAGTGCATATTGCAGTGGAATATGCTTTGAAATTGCTTATTAATTTTTTATTCACACTACAGCTTATATCGCCGGCTAATCAGTCTAGTAGAATCCACGAACTGCCATCTCATGAATCGTTCCTTGCGGATCGGGATTAAATTTCGTTTTCCAAAATAAAACCATAAACACAAATAAAACACGAATCAGTTCCTTTATGTTGGTGTAATTAAAAATAAAAATAAAAAAAAATCCCTCTACAAAGTGTATAGGGTGCTAAAGCATCATCAAACAGTAGCAATGGAGGAAACACTCTTTGTGTGAATAATGACTCGCACACAGAGAAAAACCTCTTTTGAATCTCGATCAAACATAAAACTAATAAATACTAGTGAAATCTGTCAAGTTTAACCTCTAATGTGACCCCTTCAAACAAATATCAAAAACAAATAAGTTTTCAAAACTCACGAAAATTGAAATTTTGTCATGCGCCAAAATAACATAACAAGGTCAAACCCCACTACAGAAACTCCAACCTTGAATTCAAAATGTTCTCGAAATATTATTTTAAGAAAAAAAAACTTCCCTTACAAAAAACATGACAACTTTCGCTAATATCCATATACTACTTTCAAATATAAATTATTACAATAAATACATGAAATTATAATAATGATAATAATCATGATATCAAATATATAAACAAAATAATTTTTTTATCAACTTACATAGATCTGTGTGCGATTTTATAAAATACACGAGAGATATCTTTTTCACAAAATTTCAAATAAACATAAAACACTCGCATAAATCGAATTAAGATTAACTTGCACCTTACACTAAATGCAAAAACAAAATACAACCCGAATTTATACAACAAAGAATAAAATTGATTATTTTATCCTTTAATAAACCGAACACTTTAGCAGTCAAGATATCTCTCAATCAAAATGAAATTTCCATATCCGCTTGTCCATTCCCACCATCTATAAAATCAAAATCTATACAGACAACACATTTTAACAAATACAATATCCGAAAAAGCGGCAAGTTCAATCCTTTGGACAACCTATATATACAAGGGCTAATCATTATTTCATACATTATAAAATTTATTTTATTTATAAAATAATATATATATATATATAACGATCCCCGTCTGAAATAAATAAACATACAACTGAGATAGCTAATTTTTTTAAAATGTCCCTATTACTGAGTTCGATATAGTTCAATCATTTTCCTTACTTGTCCAAGGAAAATCCATAACATGATTCATTCTTTGGCACTATGTGCTTCTTATTCATGTGCTATTCATGTGCATTTTGAGAACAAAGTATTTGCTCTATCATTAATGAAATTGAGTCCTCACAGTTACAGATTGCTTCAAAAAGCTGCATATGAAAGGCATTCAAAATATGTTAAACTTAGAGAAGCTTTGAAACTAAGTAAACAATTAATTTAATTTTTAATAGAATTCTATTCTAATTCTAGAATTAATAGAATTTAGATACATTTGATTTTAATAAAATATTTTGCAATATGTATTTTACTGTTTACTGAATACTCAGATGCAGTAAAAGACGAAAAATGGAAATTGGCAATGAAAGAAGAAATTGAAGCATTAAACACTAACACAACTTGGACTCTGGTAGAATGTCCTAAAAATAGGAAACCAATTAATAATAAATGGGTATTTCAAAAGAAGGAAACTGGTATTTATAAGGCACGACTTGTAGCCAAGGGATGTAGTCAGGTGTATGGTAAAGATTATTTGGAAACCTTCAGTCCAGTTGCACAGTATAAATCTATTCGATTAATTTTACGAATTGCTGCATTACATAATATGGAATTAGCACAATTTGATATCAAAACAGCATTTTTGAATGGTCCAATAGAAGAAGAGATCTACATGCAACAGCCAACAGGATTTGAAGATGAAACTGAAAGAGTATGTCAGTTAAACAAATGCATATATGGGTTGAAACAAGCTCCTAGAAACTGGAATAGAAAGTTTGTTGAAACACTAAAGCAATTCAATTTAGTGCAATCTGAAAATGACCCTTGTGTATTTTTCAATTTCAAAGAAGAAATATTATTTTTAGAAGTTATCTTCAAAGCAATTTTGAAGTAAAAACTGAACCTTTAAAACTCTATTTAGGTATGGAGATTAATAAAATGGAACATGGAACAATATTTATAAAACAAGAAAATTATATTAATAAACTCTTGGACAAATTTAATATGAGCAATTGTAAGTCAGTGTCAGTTCCTTGTTCAACAAAGGATTTAGAAAATGAGGACAGTTCTTTGTGTGAAGCACCTTATCGCCAAGCTATAGGAGGTTTACTCTTCCTGTCATCAGTTAGCAGACCCGATATTACTTTTGCAGTCAACAAGTTAACTCGATATATGGAGATACCACGTTCAAATCATTGGGAGGGAGTTAAAAGAATACTTATATATCTTAGTGGATCAAAAGACTATGGTTTAAAATTTGACCCCCATTCAGAGGAGAAAGAACCATTACTCTGTTACACAGATGCAGACTATGCTGGAGATGTGTCAACACGAAGATCCACTTCAGGGTATGCTCTAATATTAAAAGATGGAATAATTGATTGGTATACAAGACGTCAAGGAACAGTTTCTTTGTCAACAGCAGAAGCAGAGTATGTGGCAGCTACAGAAGCGATAAAGGAAGCAATACCAATGATGAAATTGTGTAAGGAAATTAGTGTTTGTGAATCTCTTGCAACTCTAAAAGTTGACAATCAAAGTGCATTAAAAATGTTAAGTGATGAAACGGCACATAAACGTACAAAGCACATAGACGTTCGTGTTCACTTTTAAGAGATAAACATAATGAAGTTTTTGAATTACAATATGTTAGTAGCGAAGATCAGCTGCCGGACATATTTACTAAAGGACTCACAAAATATCGTTTCAAATATATGAGAGATAAAATAAATGTTAAAAGGAGGGAGTGTTGAACTAAGTTACTTATATCTTATTTTAATAATTTATTTCTAGTATGTTGGTAGTAAGAAATAAGTTAGTTACTTTTACTTTTGACAAGTTAATAGATAAAAATAATAAGTCGAATAATAATGACATGTATGGTGTAATCATTTTGTAAATTATTAAGAATAAAATCTAAAATAGTAAGATAGTTAAAATCAACACATTTTACGTTTCACAACAACTATATTCTAGAAACGTCAAATCAAAAGTAGCAAATACAATTTAAAATTTTCAAATATTCACATTAAACTTAACTATTAATTACAGTATTGATTAATCGAGAATTTCGTAGGAAAAGGCGTACTAACTAATGACTACAAATAGTTTATACCCCTTTTTCTATGAAATATCCGAAATGTTTTATAAAATTAAATCTACTAGATATATATCAAGATTTTAATTTGCCGCCTATTTGATAGTTCGCGACTCCAGCACTTTAGCGCTATTATGTACGTCGATAAACAAGGATAGCTTCCCATCTATATAACGCGTGTTCAGAAACATTCGACGTCAAGTGGGCTCTGATCAAAAAATCGTATATCTTTACTTAAGTATAGCAAACGCCAATTAAGTTGGCGCGAGGAGGGGTAAGTTCGCGCAGGATTAGAAGTAGTGGGGAGATTTGTATTTGGTTTTACATCAAATGTCAGATAATACTAACCTCTGAGCGTGTATCACTTTATGATCCCTTAGCAAAGACATTATGTTCCGCCAAACGTCAATGACAAATGAATTCTGACAATTACTTGAGTAGTGGAGGTGGACGTTTTTAAAAACGGCTTCTGCGAACCCCCTCTTCGCGCCAACTTAATTGGCGTTTGCTATACTTTAGGAATATTTAATGATATTTGAAGTAAAATTTCAAGTATGATTTGTGCCACTTGTCAAAGAGAAAATAATAAAATTGATATAATTAAGTAAAGCATCCAGTCTCTTGAGAGTTTCAATACTAAAAATTTGAATATGTATACACGAATTAATTGCGGTTCTAATTTTTAAGTAGTACTATTCTTGTATTTAAATTTTATTAATTAATTAAATATAATACATTAAAATAATTGATTAATTATAATAATTGTTTATAAGTTACATTAGTTAAAAACAATAAGATGGTATATCTTTAAAAATATAAAACATGTATAGTTTATCACAGGAGAGAATTTATTTTTAATAGTATTACAAATCGTAACACTCAAGTTTTAAAATAACAAGGGCGAATTTAATGCTTTCGACATAGAAATTTGTAAAACAAGGAAAATATGTTTTAAGTGATCAATATGAAATTTGTTGATGTAGTTTTAATTTATCAATGATCTCGGTCTTTGTTACAGCCAAGAGGCCGTCAAAATTCAACAGAATCCGTGCAATCTGATAAATCCGAACGAAAGAAAAAGAAAGATGATAGAAAACGTCGATCCTCTTCATCCGAATCAGAATCTGAAAAGAAAACTAACGAAGATGATAAAAAGAAGGATTCGAAATCAAGTAAGAGGTAAGTAGCAATGTCTGATACATCAGAGGAGGATGAAAAGAAGAAAGATAAAAAGAAGAAAGCTTCTTTCGATACATCAGATTCTGAAGACAATAAAAAAACAAAAAAAAAAGCGGAAGGAAAAGTGTTGTCGATGTGTCCGATTCCGATGATGATAAGAAAAAAGACAAGAAGACAGAAAAGGCAATCGTTTCTGATGGATCTGAATCCGAAGATGAAGACAAGAAAAAATCTAAAAAAAATGTAAAGAAAACCACTGTAGATACAGATTCTGGCGATGAAGACAAGAAAAAATCTAAAAAAAATGTAAAGAAAACTACTGTAGATACAGATTCTGGCGATAAGAAAAAAGAGAAAGCGAAAAAAGCAGCCGATTCAGACGATGAAGATGCTAAGAAAGAAAAGAAGACTCCAGGTCGTAGAGGTGGAATTGGAATTTTCGGATCTTTTGCGTTTTCGAGTAGAGGTGAAAGTCGAAAACGCAAAGATCCGAAAATTCCAATTCCGAAGATGAATCTGATAAGAAGCCTAAGAAACGTAAAGCTGATGAGGTAGATTCAGATGAAGAGAAGCCAAAAGGTAAAAAGACCGATAAGAAAAAACTTGTCTTTTTACGTTTTGTCCGATAAAAATGATTCTGACAGAGAAGATAATTCCGATGATGATAGTAAAGGACGAGGAAAAAGGGGAGAAAAGGGGAAAAAACTCCAACGTCTAGATCTTCATTTATTACTCCTGCAAGAATAAAGTGTTCCTCTAGAAGATCAGGAAAACAAAAATTTGATGGTATTACTAATAACATCAATTTTAGATTCAACATCTTCTGGTAAATTAAGTGGTATTTCCGACTTAAATGGAACTAAGAACGTATAGCAAGCGCCAATTAAGTTGGCGCGAGGAGGAGTAAGTTCGCGCAGGATTAGAAGTAGTGGGGAGATTTGTATTTGGTTTTACATCAAATGTCAGATAATTCTAACCTCTGAGCGTGTATCACTTTATGATCCCCCAGCAAAGACGTTATGTTCCGTCAAACGTCAATGACAAATGTATTCTGACGATTACTTGAGTAGTGGGGGTGGACGTTTTTAAAAACGGTTTTTGCGCACCCCCTCCTCGCGCCAACTTAATTGGCGCTTGCTATATCTTATTTGTAATAATTATTAAATGTCAACTGTTGTCTGTCAAAAATTGTCAGAATCTAATATCGAAGATACTAATTTATATTTTTTAATTTTGAAAATGGTATTTACTAACGTACACAAAGCATTCATGAACATTCATGAGTGATTTCAAGAGCCAAAAGGAAGCCGCATGGGCTATTACAAATTATACCAGTGGAGGTAAGATTCAGCAGTTAGGACGATTGGTCGAAATTGGTGGAAATAATGGAATGGGGAGACAGAGAGAACCACGTTGCTGTAATTGCTCTGCATAAGTGTGGTATGGAAAAATCTTCAATTCTCCAAACGTTGCCGCACTGGGAATCAGTTGTATGTTCGTATACCGGACTATAAAATTGTACGACAACATCGGTATTGTAGATCGTCAAAGAACAGAAAAACCTCGCACTGCTAGAACTCCAACAAGCGATTAAAACAGCAAAAGCGCGAATTAGGCGTAATCCCTTAAGGAAACAAAAAGTGAGGAGCCACTAAATCAAAATATTGGCCCAATCAATGGCGCGCATCATAAATCAAGACGTTGGACTAAGAGCATATAAAAGATACACGATGGTTTAAAAAGGAAACGGAAACATAAATCGCAACAACTTCTGACTCAATACGCGAATGAACAA
The DNA here is from genome assembly GCA_935421215.2 of Melolontha melolontha. Classification (NCBI taxonomy): domain Eukaryota; kingdom Metazoa; phylum Arthropoda; class Insecta; order Coleoptera; family Scarabaeidae; genus Melolontha; species Melolontha melolontha. The sequence goes on from OW285241.1 coordinate 91,831,730, forward strand.
CATCAGCAAATCCTTTTCACAGATGAAAAAATCTTCACTGTTGAAGAATCTTTTAATTAATAAAATGACAGGATTTATGCTAGATCGTCAAAAGAAGTAAAAAAATTGGTTCCAAGCGTAGAAAGAGATCACCATCCTTCATCCGTAATGGTTTGGTGAGGGAGTCAGTTACGAAGGAGTGACAAACATTCATTTTTGTGAAAAAGGGGTTAAAACTTTAGCGGCCGTGTATCAGGAAAATGTTTTGGAATGCGTTGCTAAACTGTTGAACCATACATTGTTTAACAGTGAACCATGGACATTCCAACAAGATTCAGCACCGAATTTTATTTCTCCGGATGATTGGCCGTCCTCTAGCCCGAACCTTAATCCCTTAGATTACAAGTTATGGCCGGATTTAGAGAATATTAGTGTACCCTAAAAGACTTCCGCATTTGGAGTCTCTGAAGCAATATCGTTAAGGCACACAGTGAAAAATTTGCCAATGAAAAAAGTACGTGCTGCAACAGATGCATGGCCGGAACGTCTGAAGTCCTTTGTTCAGGCAAATGGAGGCCATTTTGAATAATTTGTTGATATATTTGTTACTTATTTATTAAAGACACGTGTTTCTGTCACACGATAGACTTCGTCAGTTTGGCTAGTGAAGCAAAGTTTGATGGAACGACTCATAGGTATAGTAAATTTTGTCCTATCAGGTGGCACCAGATAATCTGGTGACATCTGACGGACAAAAGAGACTATGCCAAAAATAGCGATTTTCTCATGCAGCTATGCCAGTACTGAAGAGAAAAAAATACGTATATAGGTGTAAGTATTGATGTACCCAAATTTCTTTGGTATATTTACTGCCATCTGGCATCGTGTTAATGGACTTACACCTATATACGTATTTTTTTCTCTTCTGTACCGGCATAGCTGCACGAGAGAAAATCGCGATTTTCGGCACAGTCTTTTTTGTCCGTCAGATGTCACCAGATTATCTGGTGCCTCCTGGTAGGACAACATTTGTTATACTAGCTTACTTACTTACTTCACTAGCCAAACTCACGAAGGTGTACGTCCATGTGTACAGATACAGATATGCATACTGCATATCTGTTTCATTTATAATATTACCTACTCAGATTTGTAAATAAGTGTTGCTTTAGCATTTTACTTGCCATAAACTTGCCAATAAATAAGTAAGAATTTTTTATGAAAACGTGCATAAGTACGTTGTCTTAGTGATTTATAAATAGACCACTATTTTTAGTGAAGACTATTTTCTGAAATTAAAAATATAAAAACAGGATCCTAATAAAAAATATTCTAATTATAAGTTTTAAGAAAATTAACAGTTTAGTATTGGGAACTTCACCACTGTAGAAAATTATTGACGTCATAAGCCTGTATTTATTATACGATGTTTATCATACGATTATCCTGACAAAATAAAATACGTCAGTAAAGTGGCGTGAAAAATTTAGCGTGCAGAACGTCCATGTTGATTGTGAATTTTAATAATTTCGTTGCTTTGTGTAATAGTGTAACGCGCAATGATCAAATACTGAATCTTACGAGGGACACCTTTTATATTTTTACAATCGACCGCTAGATGGTGCTTTTGACATATGTAATCACTATATTCTTGAAGTTTGACATTTGTCAATGAGAAGTCCGCGATAGCTTAGAAATTGAGTCAGCAGTTTGTTGACAGTGACAGTTTTAACAGTGAGTTTGTAAAATAATAGAGATTACTCGTGAAGGTTTTCGTTGGATGATTTTTTACGATTGTAAAAAAGGCAACTCCACAAAGTGTTTACAATTGGTTTGCAGAATTTCGTTATGTCGTGCCTCAGTGAGTGATGAATCACATAAAGGTCGGCCAAAAACTGTTGTGATTCCGAAAAACATCGATGCTCTGCGGAAAATGATAGAACACGATCGACATGTGACTTACGGTCAGCTAGTAGTATCTCTTGGCATATCGCAGACAGCAATTCATTCGATTTTACATGAACATTTATTTGTAAAAAAATATGTTCCAGATGAATTGACCGAAACACAGAAAGCAGCTCGTGTCAATTTGTGTAAAGAGATGCGCAAAAAATGCGACGTAGGAACCGCAAAATCCGTATACAACATCGTCACAGGTGACGAAACATGGATATATGCATCTGAGCCGGAAACCAAGCAACAATCTACTGTATGGGTGTTCCAAGACGAACCGAGCCCCACAAAACTTGTTCGTGCAAGGAGCACTTCCAAGAACATGATCGCTTGTTTCTTCGGCTGTACATGACACATTGCAACAATTCCTTTAGAGGATCGAAAAATTGTTACCGCTGAATGGTATACAGTAATTTGTTTGCCAAAAGTAATAGACGAAATCAGGAAGAACAACCGAAAATGTCGCATTATTCTTCATCCGATAATGCGAGTTCCCATACAGCACGTCTAATAGTTGACTATTTGAAGGAGAAAAGTGTTGAAATAATGTCTCATTGTCCATATTCACCTGACTTGTCGCCGAATGATTTTTTTTTGTTCCCAACTGTGAAACAAAATGCGTGGACAGCGATTTACAACACCTCAAGAAGCAATCGAAGCCTTTGAAAACCATGTTTCTGAGATATAACCTTCAGAGTGAAAAAAATGTTTTGAGAACTGGTTCGTACGCATGCAAAAGTGTATAGACCATAAAGGCGAATATTTTGAAAAACAATAAAATTTTGTTTTCCCAGATTTTTAAAATTTTACAAATATGGCAGCTATTGAAAAAACTACTGCTAAATACAAAAAAAAATGCCATTTAGATGTTTCGAACCAAATTTCTGTATATTTAATGAAAGAACAGGTACTAATTATCTTATTTTTAGGTACTGAAACATAAAGATTATTCATCACGAGAAGAATTTGATGATGCTATTCACGCAGAACTGGTTAAAGCCGGTGTCGAATTAGTTTGCTTAGCAGGATTTATGAGGATTTTAAGCGGTACTTTCACTAAAAAGTGGAAAGGCAAACTAATCAACGTACATCCAGCTTTACTACCATCATTTAAGGGAACCCAAGCTCTGGAAGCTGGCGTAAAAATCAGTGGGTGTTCGGTACATTTTGTAGAGGTAATAAAGATTCGTTAATTTTAGATTTGATTTATAATTTCGTGTAATTATAGGAAGATGTAGATGCCGGAACTATTATAACCCAAGAAGCAGTACCAGTTCAACCAGACGATACAGTAGATGCTCTTACTGAAAGAATTAAGGCAGCTGAGCATCGCGCTTACCCTAGGGCGCTTCAGTTATTAACGACCGAAAAAGTTAGATTGGGCGACGATAATAAACTGATATCTAGCTTTACTTCCTTCATTTAAGGGAACCCACGCTCAAAAGCAAGCTCTGGAAACTGGCGTAAAAATCAGTGGGTGTTCGGTACATTTTGTAGAGGTAATAAAGATTCGTTAATTTTAGATTTGATTTATAATTTCGTGTAATTATAGGAAGATGTAGATGCCGGAACTATTATAACCCAAGAAGCAGTACCAGTTCAACTAGACGATACAGTAGATGCTCTTACTGAAAGAATTAAGGCAGCTGAGCATCGCGCTTACCCTAGGGCGCTTCAGTTATTAGCGACCGAAAAAGTTAGATTGGGCGACGATAATAAACTGATATCTAGCTTTACTTCCTTCATTTAAGGGAACCCACGCTCAAAAGCAAGCTCTGGAAACTGGCGTAAAAATCAGTGGGTGTTCGGTACATTTTGTAGAGGTAATAAAGATTGGTTAATTTGAGATTTTGTTTACAATTTTGTGTAATTATAGAAAGATGTAAATACCGGCACAATTATTACTCAAGAAGCAGTACCAGTTCAACCAGACGGTACAGTAGAAGCTCTTACTGAAAGAATTAAAACAGATGAGCCTCGCACTTACCTTAGGGCGCTTCAGTTATTAGCGACCGAAACGGTTAGATTGGGCGATGATAACAAACTGATATCCAGCATTTAAGGGAACTCACACTTTAAAAGAAGCTCTGGAAACTGGCGTAAAAATCAGTGGATGCTCGGTATATTTTGCAGAGGTAATAAAGATTGGTTAATTTGAGATTTTGTTTACAATTTTGTGTAAGTTTAGAAAGATGTAAAAACCGGCACTACTAGTACCAGTTCAACCGGATGATGTAGTAAAAGCTCTTACTGAAATAATGAAAACAGCTGAGCATCGCGCTTACCTTAGGGCGCTTCAATTATTAGCGACCGAAAAGGTTATATTAGGTGGCGATAACAAACTGATATGGAAAATTTGATTAGTTTTTTATATGACTATTTCACTCAATTGATTTTTCAACCAATAGTAATCAAGTTCTTCAAGAGTATCACCCTGTTTTTAAACGACAAATAGTTATTTTTGTATCTAGAACGCAAAATGGTACTTTTGCGTTCAAAAATGGAACAGATCCGTTCGAGAACGCAAAAGTATTTCGCGTTCGTTGTTTGAATCAAGACGGTTTAGGCGCGGTGACTATCATAACGATAGCAACCTAGTAAACAATAAATATTAGTTGTTTGAAAAAGTAGTTTCAGAATTATATATTGTAATTCATATTCTAAGAGTTTTTAATTCAAAATCAGCTCGGAAAGTGATGACGAGCATTTACCAGGAGGAGTATTGGAAGCGGCACAAAGGGCTGTTATACAGGGCACTGCTTTAGACGATTTTTACAAGAGTTTGGTGATTTGGTGAAAACTTTTAAAAAGTACGAATCTGGTGATTTTAGTTATCGATGTTGGTGCTTTTTACAAGATTTTGGTGAAAATCCTATTTCCAAGCTATTTAAGATATTTTAGATGTTAAAATTCGCAATATTAATATAGCGCAATAGATAATAATACGGTACAATAATACCGTTATTAAATCAGCGATATCTATCTCCAAAGTGTTAATTACTTTAATATTTTATAGTGTCCTATATTTACAACTCGAATTATACTAGTTATATTGCTCTCGATATTACTAAATTTTTAGATATGAGCACCTATTCAACTATCGAAGAAATATGCAAACCCTCAACCTCAAAATGTAAAAAATTATATCGGCATAAGTATAAAAGTGAATGGGAACGTGATGAATTTAAACATAAATAAATGTACTGTATGTGCAAAAGATTGCATTGGTGGTTTAGCTGCTGTTCATCTTTGAAACACCAAGGTAAATTAAAAGCAGTAAAATTCCAGAAATCTGTATTAGATATACATTGTGTGAAAATGAGCAGACACTTCCAGTGCTATAAAAGTTGCTGAAATATGTATAGCATCATTTATAGTTGAACACAACATTCCTATTAATGCAGTAGACCATCTTGTTTCATTGATAAAAGATCTAAAATTAGAGCCAGAAATGGTAAATAAATTATATTGTAATCGATCTATATGTACAGCAATAATAAATAATGTTATTGGTCTAAGTAGTTTTGAAACTTTAATTAAAAATTTACAAAATAATGAATTTTCTCTGCTGTGAATGAATCTACAGACCATAGTTCTATGAGGCGTTTAGCTATTGTGACATGTATTAACAACAATTTTAATATATCTGATCAATTTCTGGCACTTTTGCCAGTAAGTAATGGAACTGCAGTAAATTTGTATAATATCATAATTTCATTTTTGAATGATCACAACATTCAATACAAAAAGAATTTAATAGGTTTTGCAGCAGATGGGGCTCACATTATGATGGGAACACACAACTCATTGAAACCATTATTAGTTAAAGATGTACCTAACTTATTTGTGATAAAGTGCATATGTCATTCTTTGGCACTATGTGCTAAATTACTGCCTGAACCAGAAAAGCTAGTTCGAGACATATACACCTACTTTCAGCATAGTTTCAAAAGGCAAGTAGAGCTTTCTAAATTTCAAAATTTTGTCAAAGTACAGCCACACAAACAACTTCAACCATCGCAAACGAGATGGTTGTCGCTTAATTCAGTAATAAATAGAGTTATTGAACAGTATGATGCCCTGATGCTGTATTTTCAAACTAAATATTTTGATGAAGCTACAAGTTTTTCCAAAATTTACAACAATTTTAAAAATCCAAACTCTATTTAGAATTCTTGCAATACATATTACCAATTTTTACAAATTTAAATGTAGAATTCCAATCAGAGTGTCCCAGAATACATTTAATATATAATAACATGTCAACAGCTTATAAAACAATTTTACAGTGCTACATAACACCAGAATACCTCAATATAACAGATATATCTGCAGTACAGCATAGAAATCCAATTAATTATTTGCAGCTAGAAAATATTTACTTCGGACGAAAAGTTGCTATTGCATTTAAACAAAACATTCTTTTAAAAAGAGAAAAGCACAACTTTTGAATAAAATGTTTAGATTTTTATGTCGAAAGCGCAATTCAAATTTATAAACGATTTCCGTTTAATTCTAATGAGCTGTTGAAATATTTATCGTTTTTGTCACCACAAAATATTAGAAGCATTAACTCAATTGGCCCTGCTGCTTCATACTTTCAAAATTATGTAAATGATATAAATGCATTACATAGTGAATGTAAATTATTACAAAATAGAGATATGGATTTTGAAGAGGATATCGCTAGATTTTTGAAAAACATATGGTCACTTCAAATAACTGATGGTAGTCTGTTATTTCCACTAATTTCAAATTTAATTTCCATACTCCTCACTTTACCACATAGTAGTGCAAGGAGCAAGTGCATGGAGCGAATATTTAGTACAATTAATCTTAATAAGACCAAAATTAGAAATAGATTGTCATTAGAAACACTAACTGGCATATTATATTCGAAAATATTAAATCAAGAAGACTAACATTGCTTTAATTATGATATTGCAAAGCAAGTGACAACTTGCGTGCACTTGGTATGTATGAAAAATAATGTTATTGTAAAGAATGCATTTTCTGTTAACATCTATAGTTTAGCGCTTTGTGCAGTCAAGAAAATAATATATTTTAAATGTAAGTTACTATATTCAATATTCTATTGTAAATAATGAATTTTTAGTTGACATCTTGTATATTTTTTAAATTAAAAATTTATTTAATGTTAAAATATTTTGTATATATTTGTATGTTCTTTGTATTTGTATTATGTTTATTTTACAAAAATATATATTTTATTTTTCTTTATTTTATTTATACTTTTTAAGTATACTGTTAAATAGATATTTTTAAATAAACCATTTTAAAATTCTGGTGAAATTTCAGTATCCTATTTGGTGATTGAATTCGAAAACTGCAAAAGTAATGAAAAAATTATTCAGAGGAAAGTTATTTGGGCTTTCTTGATTAATATTATGCTGCATTAAAAATATAGGATTTCATAAAGAGTTGACGTTCAAACGACTTACAAGACGATAACTAAATGTAAAACTAACTACGTCATTCTATAGACTTTAAGAGGCAAAGTAATTTTCATTTCAAATATTTATTCGTAAATATAACCAGGTGTGGTCTGTAAACTAAAATCAGGGACACCGATATATTACTATATAAAGAAAACTGTGTTTAAATTCTGATAATGTTGGCCGATCTCTGCCGTACTGCAATACAAGCCAAAAGCGCGACAGGAACGGAACGGAGCAAGCCCCTGACACAAATCAGTTTAATATACTGCCCCCGCATGCGGGGCGTAACAGATATTAAGCTGATAAGAACAGATACTACACTTTAATCTTATCCATAGGCCAGGCCCTGGGAGGCTTTACGGTCAAGGACGTTATATAATTTAGTTCGCGACCCCAGCGTTATAGCGCTGTTTTCAGTTTGTTTATTTTTACGGCCATATTGCGGCGTAGTTTTTGTTTTATAGTATCAATATTGTTGTTGTTTAATTGTTTTAGATAAAAACCAGTATTAACGAGCTAAATACGGATGTATATTTATGATAGAGTTTTAGACTTCCATTTCAAGATCATGAGGTAAGAAAAATAACCTAAATTATGTATGAGCTTATTAGTTTCATTCTCTTCATAGTTATGCCAATTATGGCTTTTATGAATCGGCAATGAAGATCTGTTTGCCAAGAAAGACGGAGAATTAACTAATTATAGAATTTGCCACAAACACTGATCAGATGTGTAAATTGGTGACTAGAGTTGGATTGAAGCCATGGAGTCTACCAACCTTATTTCTGCCAAACTATTCAGCAACTTCAACATCTAGTGATTGCTTCCTAACTGAAGTGGAATTACAAACAGGTAAACCATTTTGTTGAATATACAAAATATGAACTATGAAAAGTTTTACATATAGAAGTATGATTCTTAATAAACTGCAGTAGAGATTATTCATATTTGTTTTATCGATATTGAAGATATATGTATATATATTATCGAGCACTTAATTCTTTGGTCTTGAATATATATATTTTTTTATAGATTTATATTTCTATATCCTATTATGATATAATCATATACAATAATTTTATTTGTGTTTTACAAATATTAATTTTTGTTGTATAGAACTAACATCTATTGAGACAGGCAACAAGAATACTAATATTCAGAATTCAAGCCAGCTTACAGCAGTGAAACGAAAATTGGGAATGTCAATTATCTTATATCTATATAAATTTGTTTACTTACTTCAAATTGAACAAACATGTAGAAAGTCAAAGTGAGAGCATATCAGAACCAGGACCAGATCAGTGCACCAACAGAAGCATCACAACATAGTAATGCTCCTTTATTTGTTTTCACACATTTTATTTAGTTTACTAATTATAGGTGATTTGAGCGGGGAAGGCATTCATGACCAGATAACTCCATCTACAGAAGTACAAAGTGCAGTTATACCAATTAAAACACGTAAAGGTATTAACATAAAATTACTTATACCTGTATGTGTACAAAATTATTGATTTAGAGGGTTTTAGATATAAAGCTGTGTGTCCATTACCAAGTTTTCTTGCGGAAGTTGCTTCCAGAAGTGACTTCCAGAAGTTTTTGTCATGTAAACACGTATTAGAAGTCGACTTCCAGAAGTCACGGCTTGCAGAAGTTACTTGCAGCAATTATGTGGAAACACGTGTTTGTTGCTTGCTGGAAGTAACTTGAACGACTTGCTGTGAACTGCAAGTGTTTTGAAGACTTGCAGAAGAAGTCGGGTAATCAGTTTGTGGTATTCTCTTCTGTTTTCAGTTTTGTTTTGTATTTTTTTTGAGTTCTTTTCCAAATTTATAAAAAGGACAAAAATAAATTCGTTTGGAGTAGTGAAAAAACACATTTGGTAATTGAAAAACAAGAAAGTTATCCTGAATTATGGGACACGTCCTCAAAAGACTATAAGAGTAAAATTAAAAAACAAAACGCTTTAAAGGCAATAGCCAATGACATAGACGCGCCCGAAGAAGAGGTCAAAAGGAAATTGCACAACCTCCGAACGCAGTTTGGTCAAGAAGTAAACAAAGGAAAGGAAAAAAAAAGTGGCCAAAGTGGTGAAGATGTATATGTTAGCAAGTGGGAGTTTTATAATGACATGAAATACATGACGTCATCTCATGTACCCAAAGAAACAGGATAATTTGGTAAGAATAACAAAATACACCTTATATATAACCGTTTTAATTTTTATTTCATTATATATTCCATTATATTATATATTCACTTGTACATACTTATTATATATGCCTATATTGCCACTCCACTTCTCCTTCTGGTGAAATAAAATATTCAGCAAATTCGTTACGAACATTTTTCGGTTCTTGTGCTTGACTGCGTGAATTATGTGGTTCAAGTGGTAACATGTTTCTTTCTGGTATGCCTTCTGTGCAGCACTCTCCTTGATTATCGGATACAGGAGAATCAGATGTCATAGACGACGCATATTGAGAATAGCGGCTTAACAGTCAGTTATGCAGAGCGCAAATGGCCTTAACAATTTTTCTTGTTTTTTCTGGACTTAAAAGAATGGGCTTACGTAAAATTCGAAACGAGCTGCAATTTGTCAAAAAAAAATTTCAACCACATTTCTGGCCCTAGAAAGCCGATAATTGAAAACACGATTTCGCACTGGCTGGCCTTCTTTCTTTGGTGCCTGTATCACCACATGTTTCCCGTCCATAGCAGCTAGGCAATTGGGAAAATTCCATTTGTTGTGAAATCCGTTGGAATATTGAAGCCAATCTTCCTCCGTTGATGGAACCTAAAAAAAAGCGGTTTAATTCTTAATAAATGCTTTTGTGTTCTTAAGGCAGAACTTGCTTCCTGCAGTAAACGTTGAAAGGCGAGTACAGTTATCAGAAAATCTCCTAAGAATATCAAGAAGATTTGATGAAGAATGTAGAGATCTAGTTCAAAGATTAATGGCAGCCAATACATATCTCAATTCTCCAGAATATGTTGAAGCAACAGTAAATGAAACAACTTATAATTTTATTATGTCTCAACTAAAACTTCAAAAAGTTAAACCATATGCAAGACGTTTTACTTTTTTGAGAACAAAGTATTTGCTCTATCATTAATGAAATTGAGTCCTCACAGTTACAGATTGCTTCAAAAAGCTGCATATGAAAGGCATTCAAAATATGTTAAACTTAGAGAAGCTTTGAAACAAAGTAAACAATTAATTTAATTTTTAATAGAATTCTATTCTAATTCTAGAATTAATAGAATTTAGATACATTTGATTTTAATAAAATATTTTGAAATATGTATTTTACTGTTTGTTTGATACTTTTCCCATTCTAACAAAAAACAGGATTGAATTCCTTTAATTCTGTTATTGATCATTGAAAAAAGCCGTTGCATCGATGCTGTGTTAACTTGTGTTGTTGTCTAGAAATATAAATGTATTCTAATTTCATTCCTATACTATCATTATTGTTGAAATAAGTTACTTATATCTTATTTTAATAATTTATTTCTAGTATGTTGGCAGTAAGAAATAAGTTAGTTACTTTTACTTTTGACAAGTTAATAGATAAAAATAATAAGTCGAATAATAATGACATGTATGGTGTAATCATTTTGTAAATTATTAAGAATAAAATCTAAAATAGTAAGATAAAGTTCATAAAGTATAAGTTTTCAGTTCGTACTGCCCAAGTGTGAACCGCAAATTGTACTTTATCTCTTTCTAACACACATGAACACGCGCTGTAATACTACAGACGTTTGTCATTTTGAGTTAAGACGTACGTCTTTGAAATATTATATTAAATAAAAAGGATAGGTTGTCTAGGAGATAGTCTTATGATATTCGACTTGTCAAATTATTTCAATATTGTTGTTTATTGACTTTGTTTCCGGTATTCTGACTTCTAGGTTAAGCATTCTTCCAATTTGAATATTTAGTTTATCAAAAATTACAAAATCTGTTTTTTTGAGAACAATACTGATAATAAATAGTAATATCAATTAGTGGCAATAAGTACGAAATTGTTTGATTATTACTTTGACATTTCTAACCTATTTATTTTACAGAATATTTCTTAGATGCCAAGTAAACCTCTTGGTTCTCCAGCGAAACAGCTTGTATTAAATCTTACAGCCTATTAACAGGTAAAGGAGAATGGTGGACCATTTATGTCCATCGACCGCGTTCATGAGGTAATTCACATAATCAGTTAGATAAGGCGGTATTATGAAATAAGTTTTATTTTAGAGGGTAGCAGAAGCCCTTAATATTTCTAGTAGAACGGTCTACGCTATTAAACATCGTAACATTCAGAATCCAGTCTTATCGTCTCCTAGCAAAAAAAGGTCTTGTAAGAAGCCAAAAACTAAGGACTTAGCAGAAGCAACTAAAATGGAAGTTCGAAATACTGTTTATGACATGTATAAAGAAAGTATGTTTTTAATGTATTTTAAATATTTATTACATGTTAAAATTTTTCAGAAAAACATCTTACCTAAAAAAATTTAAGCAATGTTTTGGCTATGAAAGAATTTGTTCATACATGTACAACTACTTTAGCAATATTGCTTAAAGATATTGGTTTTAAATATAAGAAAGAGTGTAACAGGAGAGCGCTCACAGAGAAATTAAATATAGTCTGAATGAGAAATGTATTGTTAAGGGAATATATGAATAACTTAAATTCAACTTTATGTTCCTTGATGAAATTTGAATCTTTTCGAAAGAGAATATAATGAAATCCTGGCAAAATGATAATATAAAGTGTTAGGAAACCCAAAGACTATGATGGTAAACGGTTTATTATTATACATATTGGCACAGAAAATGGCTTCATTAAAGGAGTTAGTCTGATTTTTCCATCAAAAACAATCACTGGTGATTACCATGGAGAAATGAATGGTGACTCCTTTAAGCAATGAGTAAATGATCAGCTTATACCAAATCTTGAGGTACCATCACTTATAATAATAGATAATGCTCCTTATCATAGCGCTAGTCAAAATAAACAACCAAATACCTCCTCAAAAAAACAGAAATTATGGAATGGTTGAGAAAAAAAGATGGAAGCTATTCACCTGCAATGACTAAGAATGAATTAATTCAATTAGTAAAATATCATAAAGAAGAGAAGATATTTATTATAAGTGAAATAATGTGAGTGGACATGAAGTTTTAAGATTACCTCTGTACCATTGTGACTTGAACGCAATTGAAATGATTTGGACTAAGGTTAAAAACTATTATAATTCAAATATTGGAAGAAATGGTTATTCAGATGAAAGAGTTAAAGAAATGTGGAATGAAGCTTTGCAACAGTGTGATAAAATTACTTGGTATAATTGTGCTAGGCATACGGAAAATTTAATTAAAAAATGGCATGAGAAGAAGCAATTTCTTGATAGGGCAGAGATTGCTCCAATAATAATGTAAATGACTCAAGTTTTGAGTCAGAATCAAAAACTGACTAGCTTTCATTCATTTTTGTAATATATAAGTACTCCAATTACATTAAAAATAACATACCCATTGCAAATAATACAAGTAATATTTTTGAGGTTTTATTTGGATGAAACAGGGAAGTTTACTTCTATAAAAGTTCACTAAACATTAATAAGCAGGTAACTATCTTATTTTGACAAAATATTTTTGTATTTATATTTTGTAGAAGTTTAATATGGTTACATTAATACTGCCATAAAAATCATCAGTGTATCATTTGCATGCACATAATATAAAGCAGCGAAGAAATTGCTGCCACTGGTTCAACGAAACATTACATGATAAAGATCTCGTGGCAAAGTTTTATATGAATGAAGTTTGTTTTTTTCTTATAGGTAGTGTACTAACCTGCAAAATTATCAAATGTAGTTATCAGAAAATCCTCATGTGTTTGTTAAATATTATCTTCATCTAATAAAGAATAATATGGATTAGGATTGTATTATTATACCATTATTTTCTTAAGAAACAATAAAATATTAAATGTAGACTATATAAATGTTTATTTTATGTATAATTTTATAAATGTAATTTGACAACATATATTTACAACTTTCAAAAGGTTTTAGTTCTTTTTCAAAGAGTTACGAACATAACTTTTACATTCTTTTCCAATATATTTAAATTTATTTAAAATATAAACAATATATAAGTTAAGTAGAAATCTAAATTATTCATCAAATTAATACATTCCCAATCTTCTTAACCCAGATATAGTGCAAGAAAATGATTTTGGTAGGTATGTCATTCTTAATAATGCAAACATTTTTAACACTAAAGATCTTTTCAATACCTCATTTCACTATTGATATGACTTGAAATGTTTCTTTTTAAATAAATTGTTGATCGAATATTTTCGTGAGTTTATAATTATAAATAACATTTAAAATAATTTGTTCAAATATTAAAGTAATAATTTCGGCATAGTTTTCTTGGATAGAATATATTTATACAGAACTAGAAAAGAAACAATACTTTTGAACTATTAATGTTCCCACTTTACTCATTATTATTATTTTGACATGTAGGTTATGTATATGCTTTCTTTGGTTATATTGCAATTAACATACTAAAATTTTGACAATATTGAAACATGACGTTTATATTTTATGATGACAAACGGTTGTTTCCGCGATTGAATACTGACTTTATTTGACTCTGCAGTACTGATTTGAATCATATGCTTCGAATTTGACCTTGAACTGAAAACTTATACTTTATGAACTATAGTTAAAATCACACCTTTTACGCTTCACAACAGGTTATGGGCCCAGTTGCTTTATAAGCAAAAGGTAGAAATTGCAACTTAAAAATTATGGATGTAGTTGAATTAAAGAAAACTATCCCACTAGATGGAAATGGGACAAATTACCAAGCATGGAAATTCCAGTTGGTTATCATACTAAAAACCTCTGCTTTGTATGATATTGTGGGAGGTAAAATAAAAAGCTCAAATGATGAAGCAGAAAAGAAAGTGTGGGAAGAAAATGATTTGAAAGCTCAAAGAACCATAATTATGTCAGTTCATGAAAAAGTAATTACACATTTAATAGCATGTAAAATCTCAAATGAGATGAGGGTGAGAATTGAAGCACTATATGGTAGAAAAATGGAAACAAGTTTACATTCTTTGCAACAAAAATTTTATACATATACATACAAGGGAGAAGGAGTTGCACAGCATATAGCTGACTTGGAAAGTTTAAGTCATGAGTTAAAAACGTGTGGTGAAGAAATAAGTGAGAATATGTTAATAAATAAAATTCTCATGACATGACCTGAGGAATTTAAACATTTTCATTCAGCATGGGACAGTTTAACAGATAAAACATTGAACAAATTAACATCGAGACTAATCTCAGAAGAAGATAGAATCAAAACAAGAGAAACTAGTCCAAACATAGCTGGAGCATTAATGGTCAAGAAAGTAGGCACAAAAATAAATAAAACATATGGCTCTAAAGATAGAAAATATTCAAAGAAAAATGTAATATGTCATTTTTGTAAGAAACAAGGTCATTTCGAAAGAGAATGTTGGTTTAAGAAAGGTAAAAATATTAGTCCTAATGTTGCAACGAACAATGATCATTATGCACTTGTCAGTAATACCACTGATAACTAGAGTGGACCAATCCGGAGCGATATTGGTAAATATTTCATATAAAAGCCGAAAAACTCCAATAATTTATCAATTAATATATAGATATATATTTAAATATAACAAAAGAATGGGTAAATAGACCTTATGTTAATTCAAAATCAAATGATAAAATATAGCGGAGCTGGCATGTTAAATGTTTTTTTTTCTTAGGTTCGTATAATTTTTAAAAAGCCAGTTGTAACAGCCCGACGTTGGGCCGACCAAATTGAAATAAAGTTAAAAGGTCTTATTTGATTTACAAAATTTAGTGATTTTATGTTGAAACTGATCTGTTAATTTTTTGTAAAACAGTATCATAAATCTCTATTTAAATAAGGTCGTGAATATTACACATAGATGGAGTGGTGTGCAATATTACATATGTTGCAAGTGTGGGATACAATTTAAAAGTAATCGTTTACAAACGAAGTATGTATAACCTCAACAGGTGTACATGTGTTTATTATTTATTGTTTCTTTCTTCTGTGGGCTCAAAATTATATGTATAAATGTCCGGTTTTTATAAGAACATAGAGACTCTTGTGTTGTGCATCTTAAATACACTTTAATAGTGGGATCGGTGACTCCAATAGAAATACTTATGGAAATTGTTTATAACCAACATAATGAATGATGGTGATTTTGTCTAAATAATAAGGATAATTCTACAAAAATGAAAGGAGTAAGTACAGGAATAAAGTAAAAGCTTTAATGGACGAGATTGTTTCACAGGTAAGTTAAATAATTTAAAATTAGGATTTATTAATATGCATCATGTCACGTGATTATCTCTATGTAAACTAAATGTAAGGTTAAATTAATAAATATGACAAATTTGACTTTAATTCTTAATAAATATTGATGCTTCTATTTAAATTTAATGGTTTAAAACAGAGAACAAAGAATTGAGAACTGAGAAAAGAGCAAGTAGAACTGTATTCTTCGAGCTTAAAATTACGTAATACTTAAAACTAAAAGTACCCATTAGGTATATTCATTTAAAAAAAACAATAAAAGTTTTACTACGTGAAATTAATTAATATAATTTTCTCAAAATTTCAGAGGAGATTTCAAAATACTTAAGTGACAAATAGATGAGGCTGGTTCTTCAAAAATCTTCTCGTTTCCAAAAATGCAGGATACAAGCTTTGCCTGTGGTAAAATGTTGCTGGATATTCTGGTAATATTTTAATATGTGTGTTGTATAGTTTTCTATATAATTTAATACTTTTTTTTCTATTTTCAGATGGAGCACTTAATTAAACGTCGGCGTGGTTTTCGGAGAATTTCAACTTAATGACGCCAACTATCGTTTGTTTTTAATCCTCGTTTCTTATTCGTTCAATTTGTATTTATTAATTTAATCTCGCTACTTTTTTTAATGGAAATGACAATTTAATTATTTTAACCAAATGGCTACTTTACAAAAATTATATACATTGTTCTAGTGAATAAATAGTTATTTGTACATACAAGTCTTATTTCTATGCTGATTTATAGTCGAGATATTTCCCGCGGTTATTAATTTGAAAATGTACAGCTTTCTGTAAAGTACAGTTCATAAAGTGTAAGTTTTCAGTTCAAGGTCAAATTCGAAGCATATGATTCAAATCAGTACTGCAGAGTCAAATGAAGTCCGTATTCAATCGCGGAAAGAACCGTTTGTCATCATAAAATATAAACGTCATGTTTCAATATTGTCAAAATTTTACTATGTTATTTGTAATATAACCAAAGAGAGCATATACATAACCTACATGTCAAAATAATAATAATAAGTGGGAACATTAATAGTTCAAAAGTATTGTTTCTTTTCTAGTTCTGTATAAATATATTCTATCCAAGAAAACTATGCCGAAATTATTACTTTAATATTTGAACAAATTATTTTAAATGTTATTTATAATTACATATATACTCAGGAAAATATTCGATCAAAAATTTATTTAAAAAGAAATATTTAAAGTCAGATATCAATAGTGAAATGCATAGGTATTGAAAAGATCGTTAGTGTTAAAAATGTTTGCATTATTAAGAATGACATACCTACCACAATCATTTTCTTGCACTATATCTGGGTTAAGAAGATTGGGAATGTATTAATTTGATGAATAATTTAGATTTCTACTTAACTTATATATTGTTTATATTTTAAATAAATTTAAATATATTGGAAAAGAATGTAAAAGTTATGTTCGTAACTCTTTGAAAAAGAATTAAAACCTTTTGAAAGTTGTAAATATATGTTGTCAAATTACATTTATAAAATAAAAGAAACATTTATATAGTCTACATTTAATATTTTATTGTTTCTTAAGAAAATAATGGTATAATAATACAATCCAAATCCATATTATCCTTTATTAGATGAAGATAATATTTAACAAACACATGAGGATTTTCTGATAACTACATTTGATAATTTTGCAGGTTAGTACACTACCAATACAAAAAAACAAACTACACCACCAATAAGAAAAAAACAATCTTCATTCATATAAAACTTTGCCACGAGATCTTTATCATGTAATGTTTCGTTGAACCAGTGGCAGTAATTTCTTCGCTGCTTTATATTATGTGCATGCAAATGATACACATTGATGGTTTTTATGGCAGTATTAATGTAACCATATTAAACTTCTACAAAATATAAATATAAAAATATTTTGTCAAAATAAGATAGTTACCTGCTTATTAATTTTTAGTGAACTTTTATAGAAGTAAACTTCCCTGTTTCATCCAAATAAAACCTCAAAAATATTACTTGTATTATTTGCAATAGGTATGTTATTTTTAATGTGAATGGAGTATATATTACAAAAATGAATGAAAACTAGTCAGTTTTTGATTCTGACTCAAAACTTGAGTCATTTACATTATTATTGGAGCAATCTCTGCCCTATCAAGAAATTGCTCCCGCTCATGCATGTATGAACAAATTCTTTCATAGCCAAAACTGCTTAAATTTTTGAAGGTAAGATGTTTTTCTGAAAAATTTTAACATGTAATAAATATTTACAATATATTAAAAACATACTTTCTTTATACATGTCATAAACAGTATTTCGAACTTCCATTTTAGTTGCTTCTGCTAAGTCCTTAGTTTTTGGCTTCTTACAAGACCTTTTTTTGCTAGGAGACGATAAGACTGGATTCTGAATGTTACGATGTTTAATAGTGTAGACCGTTCTACTAGAAATATTAAGGGCTTCTGCTACCCTCTAAAATAAAACTTATTTCATAATACCGCCTTATCTAACTGATTATGTGAATTACCTCATGAACGCGGTCGATGGACATAAATGGTCCACCATTCTCCTTTACCCGTTAATAGGCTGTAAGATTTAATACAAGCTGTTTCGCTTGAGAACCAAGAGGTTTACTTGGCATCTAAGAAATATTCTGTAAAATAAATAGGTTAGAAATGTCAAAGTAATAATCAAACAATTTCGTACTTATTGCCATTAATTGATATTACTATTTATTATCAGTATTGTTCTCAAAAAACCACATTTTGTAATTTTTGATAAACTAAATATTCAAATTGGAAGAATGCTTAACCTAGAAGTCAGAATACCGGAAACAAAATCAATAAACAACAATATTAAAATAATTTGACAAGTCGAATATCATAAGACTATCTCCTAGACAACCTATCCTTTTTATTTAATATAATATTTCAAAGACGTACGTCTTAACTTAAAATGACAAACGTCTGTAGTATTACAGCGCGTGTTCATGTGTGTTAGAAAGAGATAAAGTACAATTTGCGGTTCACACTTGGGCAGTACGAACTGAAAACTTATACTTTATGAACTGTATATGTCATTGATAATCGATCAATTAAGTTGAAATGTTTTCGGTAATCCAAGATATATAAATAAAATGTCTAAGGCAAAAGAAAAGATAAACATAAATGAAAATGCAAATTAATTTTTAACAATTAGAACGCGAAATCAACTTTATTGATATGACAGATGAAGAATTCATTTCCAAAAACTTCTTATTTCCTAATATTTACATTTTAACTAAATTAATCTGTATCTTACAAAACTATAGTATTCTTATGTGTAGGCTTGACCTACCACAATATATATATTTATATATATATATATATATATATATATATATATATATATATATATAATATATATATATATATATATATATATATATATAATATATATATATTGTAATAAGACGATGTGTATCGTGGAGAATTGCCCCACGTTCAGCGGTCAAGAATGTAATAATATTAAAAATGCAAATAAAAGAATTTTAAAAAAAAATAAATATTTACTTTCAAAATATCTTCCGGCAACAATCTAGTCAAAGATATGATACTATTCTCGTGCTGAGTTTGAGGTTCACAATAACTAGCTAATTTAATATTTAAAGAGTGTTTTATAATAAATAAGCTATTTATTTACTATATGTGATTAAATTTAATATTTTACAAATATGGCCATCTCTAATATCATTAAATGAACAAATTTAACTGTTTATAACTCAAATATACATAAACCATAAAACAAAATAACTTATGCAAGGATTCTATATATAAACGACCAACGATTAGTAATTATATAAAATAATTTTGGAAATATCTTGGTATAAGTATTTTTTAATTTATTACTTACACGATAATATCTTTTTATAACTGTTCTTGGAAAAGTATTGGCAGACTTGGATCACCACTGCTACGTTCCCAATTACAGCTTTATTTCCAATATTGCCAGTCTTGCACCAATTACTATTGTATTTCCAATACGAATATTTTAATTATAACTATACTTGTAAAGATGTTGCCAGGCTTGCACAAACTTCTGTTATATCTCCAACTACTATTATGTAACCAATCTAATGCTGCTCTATCTTAAACAGTTTTCCGGTCTTCTGTGATTGTTCTTGGTGTATTCTTGAAATTGAATAACTGCTATATATCAAATCAATAAAATCAATTTCTAAATTTTATGTCTCTGCTTTTTATCTGTCAAAATAATAATAATCTCCTTTTTTTTTAATCGCCATGGTTATCTTCTATGCTTTCATATACATCCAAGTTAGTTAGTCTCTTTTAAAAATTCAAATATGAAAATGACATTTAATTATGAATGTTGAAATTATTCACTAGCATAAGTTAAATTTAATAATAATTTACACAAATTGACTAACTATATCTTACACGATTATACAATTTAAACATATATAATAAACTAAAAATATATATATATACCAAGATTGAACTCTATTGATATTTATAAAACTAATATAATAATAATCATATATCCAATCTTTTAATAAATATGACAACTCAAAATATCTCTTGCATATGTAAACAATATTAAAAAAAAAGAACTTATAGATATAATATTAGAAATGGCTCATCAATGTAATGGAGGTTTATCCCATTACAATATATATATATATAAATTGATAAATTATTGGAGTTTTTCGGCTTTTATATGAAATATTTACCAATATCGCTCCGGATTGGTCCACTCTACTGATAACACAAGTAAATGGTACTTAGACAGTGGTGCTAGTCATCACATGACAGCAAATGAAGAATGGTTTAGTCATTATGAAACATAAACAAATAAAGAATACACCATAATTGGAGATGGTACTAAATTAGAAGCAATTGGCAAAGGAAATATAGAGGTAGATATTAAAAATGGAAATTGCATGACCAGTTGGTCCAGTTGTACAATTCAAAATGTTTTGCATGTTCCAAAACTTAAATGTAATCTGTTATCAGCAAGTGCAATTGTTGATCTTGGATATGTTATTATAACTCTTCAAGAGGAATGTCATATTAAAAAGCAAAATAAAACAATTTTAATTGGAAAGAGAAATGGAAATTTGTTTGAAATAGAAATGGATATCAAGCATTGTAATCGTGTTAATTTTGTGAATGCAAAAAAGGAACACTCACTAGAAGAATGGCACCAAATTTTGGTACATCAAAACATCCAGCAATGTAAAAACATTTTAAGAAAGCATGATATAAATGTTACAGAAGAAAAGGATATACAGTGTGATTCCTGTATTTTTGGAAAACATACAAGAAAGTCGTTTCAAACTTCAACTTCAGAAACATGTCATCCTGGAGAAATTATACACATGGATGTTTGTGGACCAATGGAGAAACCTTCTGTTGGAGGATCGAGGTATTTCCTGTTACTTAAAGATGATTATTCCCATTACCGGACCGTGTATTTCATTCAAAATAAGAATGAAGTATATGAAAAAATGAAAGAATTTATAACAAGGTTCAAATTAGACACAGACCACAAAATAAAGATTTTTAGGTCAGACAATGGTTTGGAATTTATAAACAGAGATGTTAAGCAACTTTTAAACAGGTATGGTATAAGACATCAGTTAACAGTAAAATATACTCCAGAACAAAATGGTTCTGCTGAAAGGGAAATGCGGACATTAGTGGAAGCTGGTAGAGCTTTGTTATATCAGAAACAGCTTGATAAAAGTCTGTGGGCTGAGGCCATAAATACTGCTGTGTATATTATTAATAGAACTGGTACTAGCTCAATTCCAGATAAAACACCCTTTGAATTAATTTTTAAGAGGAAGATAGATCTTGATAAATTTGAAATATTTGGCAGTGAAGTTTTTGTTCACATACCAAAGGAAAAGAGGCAAAAATGGGATTGGAAAAGTAAAGAAGGCATTTTTGTTGGGTATTCAGAAGAAACAAAAGGGTATAAAATATATTTTCCTGTGGAAAAGAAAATGGATGTCTGTCGTGATGTAATATTTAAAAAGAAGTCTGAAAATTTACTGATAGTTGGAGAAGAAAAAGCTACACAAACAAGAACAAAGGAACAAGAAGCTTTTACAGATGGCAAAATTGTAGAAGGTTTGGAAGCTGTTTTAGAAGAAAATTCCCCAGAACAAAGGTTATTAAGAAATCGCACAATGATAAATATACCAAGTAAATATGATGATTATGTATGTTTCATGGCATCAGAGCAAGGGATGTAGTCAGGTGTATGGTAAAGATTATTTGGAAACCTTCAGTCCAGTTGCACAGTATAAATCTATTTGATTAATTTTACGAATTGCTGCATTACATAATATGGAATTAGCACAATTTGATATCAAAACAGCATTTTTGAATGGTCCAATAGAAGAAGAGATCTACATGCAGCAGCCAACAGGATTTGAAGATGGAACTGAAAGAGTATGTCAGTTAAACAAATGCATATATGGGTTGAAACAAGCTCCTAGAAACTGGAATAGAAAGGTTGTTGAAACGCTAAAGCAATTCATTTTCAGATTGCACTAAAATCTGAAAATGACCCTTGTGTATTTTTCAATTTCAAAAAAGAAATATTATTTTTAGTGATATATGTAGATGATGGACTGGTTGCATCTAGCAGTAAAGATCAAATCAAAAAACTTTTAAGTTATCTTCAAAGCAATTTTGAAGTAAAAACTGAACCTTTAAAACTCTATTTAGGTATGGAGATTAATAAAATGGAAGATGGAACAATATTTATAAAACAAGAAAATTATATTAATAAACTCTTGGACAAATGTAATATGAGCAATTGTAAGTCAGTGTCAGTTCCTTGTTCAACAAAGGATTTCGAAAATGAGGACAGTTCTTTGTGTGAAGCACCTTATCGCGAAGGTGTAGGAGGTTTACTCTTCCTGTCAGCAGTTAGCAGACCCGATATTACTTTTGCAGTCAATAAGTTAACTCGATATATGGAGATACCACGTTCAAATCATTGGGAGGGAGTTAAAAGAATACTTAGATATGTAATGTAGCCGGGTCCTGCGGAGGCTACATCGTTGCGTTGGTACGCAGATGCGTACACGCATCAAATAATACGCAGATAAGGTTGGTAACGCTTCTTAGTCGTTCTAATACTAATAAGATTATTGCCGAAAACTATGAGGTCGTCTAGGTAAATGAAACATTGTTCGTAATTTAGGCCTGACATTGCTATTGTTATGGCTCGAGAAAAAGCATTACTACTTGTCTTTAGTCCCATTGGAAGTCGGCACATTTGGTATTGATCTTTGCCGGTTGTGAATGCTGTAGAAGGACGGCTTTTGGAATCTAACTCGATCTGATGATATCCTTGTGCTAGATCCAAGTGAGAAAAATAGACTGCACCTGAAAGTGAGTCTAAGATCTCGTTGATCGAAGGCAGTGGGAATTTGTCATCGACTATCTGCTTGTTTAATAGGCGGTAGTCGATCACTATTCTCCATTTCTGGTTTCCGTCTTTATCTTTCTTTTTGGGTACTAATAACAAAGGTGATGACCATGGTGATTTTGCTTTTTCTATAATACCGTCGGACAAAAGTTTGTCTACTTGTTTGTCGATCTCATGTTTTTGGGCGTGTGGCAACCGATAGGGCTTAGAATATATTGGATTTATTTGGTCGTTAACTTGTATGTCTCCCCTGTATATATTTGTGTGCGTTAGTTTGTCTGATTCAAGGTAAAAAATGTCGCAATATTTATAGAGTATCTTTTGCATTGCGATATTTTCCTCCTTGTTTAAATGTGTCGTATTTACAGTTTGTAGAACTTTGTTGACGCGCTCGACGCACTTGGGACCGTTATTGTTGAAAGTGCAAACGTTGTAATTATCGAGGTCTGTGAACGTCGGGGAAAAGTTTTTCAATGTCGCGTCGCTATCCCTTGTATTTAATACGCGTACGGGCACTATCCCGTTTTTAGGAGAAACTACAGGTCCGGCAACAAGTAATCCTGGTGCTACCTCTTCTTGTAATATCACACAGTCGCTATATGCATTTATTTTAAAATATCTGATTACTTCGCATCGAGCCGGAATGCTTGTGACCGCGTTTTCGTCTGAATAAAAAGGTAAGGTTATTCGCCGACCTTCTATAAAAAATGCAAGATTGCTTTCTTCATAATTCAATATCGCGTTGTATTTGTTTAGAATGTCTGAACCGATAATACCGATGAGTGTATTGTTTACATTGTTCAATATTGCGAATTTATGCTCGACCTTGGCTTTGCCTAATTCTAACGTAACAACTGCTGACCCGATTGTTTCTGCTTGACCGTTTATTCCTACTATGTTTAATTTGTCGGCTTTATTAATATTTATGTTTGGACATTTGTTGTTTACAAATATTACGCTTATTGAAGCGCCGCTGTCAACTAGAAATAGATGCTCTTTATTATTAAAACGTACTTTAATGTAATTTAGGCCGCCGAGGTTAAAATTGCACGGGGCGGAATCCGTTTTTAGTTGACTGCCTTTTGAAAAAACTGAAACTCGCGTTTTCGCTCGTTCTCAATAGCATTTGCCGAAGCTGAGAATACTTTACTGTGATTGTCGCGTCTTGAGAATCTTTTCTTATATCCGTAATTGTGACTGTCATTACTGAACCGAAAGTTCCTTTGTCTATTATCGTGACTCTGGTGCCTGTATTTCCTGTACCGGTTTTCCCTAACGTGGGAATTTGTATGCGGTACTTTCTTTGTAAAATGCAAGACAGAGTTACTGTTATTGTTAGGATTAATTATTTGTTCGTCCGTAGCTTCTTGAATAGCTTCGGACAGTGTATTTGGGTTACGGGCCTTTATTAACGTTCTTATGTTCGCGTCGCGAAGTCCGTTTGCGAACATATTGACCGCAATTTTCTCATTGACGATGCGAAACTTGTCGACTAATATTTCGTCGTCGCCTGCCTGTGCAATAGTTAAATGGGAGAGAAGTTCTTCCACTGTTTCCCCGTATTCTCTAATTGACTTCGCGCCTTGCTTTACGTTATGTAGTTGCGTTGTTAAAGCCGTAATTGACTTCTTTGTAACAAAATGACTTTTCAGATCCGCGATTAGGGCGGCATTATTAGTATAGGATTTACGTAGCCTTAATTTCGCTTTTGCCGATAACCGAGTTTTGAGGATGTAATTCGTTAAAATCTCTCTTCCCGCGTCATCTAGTAATGAGTCGTACAATTCAATTGAATCTATGAGTTGCAGTGTGATTTCCTCTTTACCATTCATTACAGGTAATAAGCTCGAGGCAGTGCGTAAATCGAATTTTTCAGCCATGTTACAAGATTTTACACTTAAACTACTTAATCTAAATTTTAAAATTTCCACAGCTTCATTTAATATAACTATAACACTTTTGATACAACTTTTGGTTGATTCTATTATACTTGAGCTATGTGCTGTTTTGTTAAAATTGTCTTTTAAGTCGTTTAATCTATGTCTAAAATTGTCTGTTTGCGCTAGCTTGCGCTTAATAATGTTCTTATCACTCCTAATACTAGCATTGTCCTTTTTTAAATTATTAAAAAATACCTTGACTTCTTGTAGTTGAAGGAATTGATCCGGGGCGGACATGGGGGTGTACACACCGTAGCAGCAGCAGGAGGTTATGATGATGATGACTCCCACTAATGCCACTATGCCGAGGATGTCGACCGTGTCTACGCCGTTCTTCACGTTGGCGTCGTTGCTCGCTATTATCACTTCTTTCGTCGCATAATTACCCATTTTTGGTTTATGACTTTGCCATATTTTCGGTGAATCGTTCGGCGGTTCGTTCCGGACTTTCCACTTAGTTTTCTTCGGCCTTAAGTGGTTGGCAGGATCGCCATGTAATGTAGCCGGCTCCTGCGGAGACTACATCGTTGCGTTGGTACGCAGATGCGTACACGCATCAAATAATACGCAGATAAGGTTGGTTTAACGTAGTATAATTATTTAACACATAACAAACATAACAATTACTATATACATAACAATAAATAGAACAGTAGTCAAAGAAGAGATCTACCTCGCACTCGCTATGTCTTACTGACTATCTAGCTATGACTGATCTCTTGTTCTTTAATAGAACGTCTTATATACAACATTAGAGTGCCCTCATTTGACTACGTCCTTACTTAACTATAAACAAGATGTGCAAGCGTGCAACCTCCGATTAAGAATGCTTGTGTTTAATAAAACAGGTGGACCGAGGTCGTGTTTTCTAATACAATGCAAATAAGACCAGGGCCACGCCTTGACTATATCAAGTATTATAAACATTACTTAATCAGGTTATCACAGATATCTTAGTGGATCAAAAGACTATGGTTTAAAATTTGACCCCCCATTCAGAAGAGAAAGAACCATTACTCTGTTACACAGATGCAGACTATGCTGGAGATGTGTCAACACGAAGTCCACTTCAGGGTATGCTCTAATATTAAAAGATGGAATAATTGATTGATATACAAGACGTCAAGGAACAGTTTCTTTGTCAACAGCAGAAGCAGAGTATGTGGCAGCTACAGAAGCGATAAAGGAAGCAATACCAATGATGAAATTGTGTAAGGAAATTAGTGTTTGTGATTCTCTTGGCAACTCTAAAAGTTGACAATCAAAGTGCGTTAAAAATGTTAAGTGATGAAACGGCACATAAACG
This sequence comes from Melolontha melolontha, assembly GCA_935421215.2. NCBI lineage: Eukaryota > Metazoa > Arthropoda > Insecta > Coleoptera > Scarabaeidae > Melolontha > Melolontha melolontha. The sequence goes on from OW285241.1 coordinate 91,858,214, forward strand.
TACAAAGCACATAGACGTTCGTGTTCACTTTTTAAGAGATAAACTTAATGAAGTTTTTGAATTACAATATGTTAGTAGCGAAGATCAGCTGGCGGACATATTTACTAAAGGACTCACAAAATATCGTTTCAAATATAAGAGATAAAATAAATGTTAAAAGGAGGGAGTGTTGAAATAAGTTATTATATCTTATTTTAATCATTTATTTCTAGTATGTTAGTAGTAAGAAATAAGTTAGTTACTTTTACTTTTGACAAGTTAATAGATAAAAATAATCAGTCGAATAATAATGACATGTATGGTGTAATCATTTTGTAAATTATTAAGAATAAAATCTAAAATAGTAAGATAGTTAAAATCACAACACCTTTTACGTTTAACAACAATTATATTCTAGAAACGTCAAATCAAAAGTAGCAAATACAATTTAAAATTTTGAAATATTCACATTAAACTTAACTATTAATTACAGTATTGATTAATCGAGAATTTCGTAGGAAATGTTTTATAAAATTAAATCTACTAGATATATATCAAGATTTTAATTTGCCGCCTATTTGATAGTTCGCAACTCCAGCACTTTAGCGCTATTATGTACGTCGATAAACAAGGATAGCTTCCCAACTAAATAACGTGTTCAGAAACATTCGACGTCAAGTGGGCTCTGATCAAAAAATCGTATATCTTTACTTAAGTATCTGCTTTGTAATAATTATTAAATGTCAACTGTTGTCTGTCAAAAATTGTCAGAATCTAATATCGAAGATATTAATTTATATTTTTTAATTTTGAAAATGGTATTTACTAACGTACACAAAGCATTCATGGTTGAATTTTATTAGTTAAAAAATATTTCTGGGGAATTGCAAAGTCATCTCAAAAAGTGTTTACATGATAAATACGAATTATATGCCATATATTTAAGTAATGGCAATTCTTAACTCTTATTAACAATATAAAGAGTGACTATAAATTATTTAATTTTTTTTCTTAAACTGGCAATAATTTTTCAATGTTATGTTGACATGCCTGATTCTTAAATTAAATTGCAAAAATTTAACAAAGTAAAAGTCAAACAAGTAATTTTAACCATATGTCATCCATATTTTTCCAAAATATCCTAACCAAAAAAGATAAATCTAAAGCAAACGATCAGGTAAGTCAAATTCTCAGAGTTGTCAAATTAAATATTTGCTTCAATTATTTAAAATTCTTATTCAATTTCAAGTAGTAAAAAACTATAAAACTTTTCGATTGGTTCTTACAGTTGCATAGAAATCCCACACAAACGATGTAAATCATCAACTTTCTGTGACAGAATCACAGAAAGTTGTGACTCTGAGATTGTTTTCTATTTTGAAATATATACTTTAAAATAAAAATGGTGAAAAAGATGAGTGTATTAATTAACAAAATAGAAGAAAAATAATGTAAAAATAATATAAAAATCTAAAAAATTTTGTTGCTGACACCTTACATGTTTTGTTTAAATATTATAATGTATAGCAAACGCCAATTAAGTTGGCGCGGGGAGGGGTAAGTTCGCGCAGGATTAGAAGTAGTGGGGAGATTTATATTTGGTTTTACATCAAATGTCAGATAATTCTAACCTCTGAGCGTGTATCACTTTATGATCCCTTAGCAAAGACATTATGTTCCGCAAAACGTCAATGACAAATGAATTCTGATAATTACTTGAGTAGTGGAGGTGGACGTTTTTAAAAACGGCTTCTGCGAAGCCCCTCTTCGCGCCAACTTAATTGGCGCTTGCTATACTTTAGGAACATTTAATGATATTTGAAGTAAAATTTCAAATATGATTTGTGCCACTTGTCAAAGAGAAAATAATAAAATTGATATAATTAAGTAAAGCATCCAGTCTCTTGAGAGTTTCAATACTAAAAATTTGAATATGTATACACGAATTAATTGCGGTTCTAATTTTTAAGTAGTACTATTCTTGTATTTAAATTTTATTAATTAATTAAATATAATACATTAAAATAATTGATTAATTATAATAATTGTTTATAAGTTACATTAGTTAAAAACAATAAGATGGTATATCTTTAAAAATATAAAACATGTATAGTTTATCACAGGAGAGAATTTATTTTTAATAGTATTACAAATCGTAACAATCAAGTTTTAAAATAACAAGGGCGAATTTAATGCTTTCGACATAGAAATTTGTAAAACAAGGAAAATATGTTTTAAGTGATCAATATGAAATTTGTTGATGTAGTTTTAATTTATCAATGATCTCGGTCTTTGTTACAGCCAAGAGGCCGTCAAAATTCAACAGAATCCGTGCAATCTGATAAATCCGAACGAAAGAAAAAGAAAGATGATAGAAAACGTCGATCCTCTTTATCCGAATCAGAATCTGGAAAGAAAACTAACGAAGATGATAAAAAGGATTCGAAAACAAGTAAGAGGAAAGTAGCAATGTCTGATACATCAGATGAGGATGAAAAGAAAAAAGATAAAAAGAAGAAAGCTTCTTCCGATACATCAGATTCTGAAGACAAAAAAACAGAAAAAAAAGCGGAAGGAAAAGTGTTGTCGATGTGTCCGATTCCGATGATGATAAGAAAAAAGACAAGAAGACAGAAAAGGCAATCGTTTCTGATGGATCTGAATCCGAAGATGAAGACAAGAAAAAATCTAAAAAAAATGTAAAGAAAACCACTGTAGATACAGATTCTGGCGATGAAGACAAGAAAAAATCTAAAAAAAATGTAAAGAAAACTACTGTAGATACAGATTCTGGCGATAAGAAAAAAGAGAAAGCGAAAAAAGCAGCCGATTCAGACGATGAAGATGCTAAGAAAGAAAAGAAGACTCCAGGTCGTAGAGGTGGAATTGGAATTTTCGGATCTTTTGCGTTTTCGAGTAGAGGTGAAAGTCGAAAACGCAAAGATCCGAAAATTCCAATTGCGAAGATGAATCTGATAAGAAGCCTAAGAAACGTAAAGCTGATGAGGTAGATTCAGATGAAGAGAAGCCAAAAGGTAAAAAGACCGATAAGAAAAAACCTGATGTAAAAAATAGGAAGTCCGATAAAAATGATTCTGACAGAGAAGATAATTCCGATGATGATAGTAAAGGACGAGGAAAAAGGGGAGAAAAGGGAAAAAAACTCCAACGTCTAGATTTTCATTTATTACACCTGCAAGAATAAAGTGTTCCTCTAGAAGATCAGGAAAACAAAAATTTGATGTTATTACTAATAACATCAAATAAATGGAATTAAGAACGTATAGCATGCGCCAATTAAGTTGGCGCGAGGAGGGGTAAGTTCGCGCAGGATTAGAAGTAGTGGGGAGATTTGTATTTGGTTTTACATCAAATGTCAGATAATTCTAACCTCTGAACGTGTATCACTTTATGATCCCCCAGCAAAGACATTATGTTCCGTCAAACGTCAATGACAAATGTATTCTGACAATTACTTGAGTAGTGGGGGTGGACGTTTTTAAAAACGGTTTTTGCGCACCCCCTCCTCGCGCCAACTTAATTGGCGCTTGCTATATCTTATTTGTAATAATTATTAAATGTCAACTGTTGTCTGTCAAAAATTGTCAGAATCTAATATCGAAGATACTAATTTTTTACTATTTTTTAATTTTGAAAATGGTATTTACTAACGTACACAAATCATTCATGGTTGAAGAATATTTTCGAAATGGTCAAAAGATCGATGGCCAGTGGAAGTATTCAATTCAAGCTTGTTTGGAAGAATTTCGAGGTGAATTTCCCAACCTTGCTTTTGATTATAATACTTTTCAGTGTACACTAATCAGAATTGTTCCAGTTTTTCGACAAACTGGTAGTGTGGGACGCCAAGAGGGTGGTGGGCGACCAAAAGTCCGGACAGAAGAAGTGATTGGGAATGTTAGAGAAATAATGACTGATGCCCCTAAAACTTCAGTAAGAACTCTTGCTCAACAAATCGGGTTGTCAGTTGGTTCTTGCCATAAAGTTTTAAAAGAAGATTTACAGTTAATCCCATATCGTATAACTTGTTTGCAATAAATCCTCGATATTGATTATCCGCGACGAGTAGTAATTTTAATGATGATTCCTAGACAAAACTTTCTTTCCAGACGAAGCATGGTTTCATGTTAGTGGATATGTTAACTCGCAAAACATGAGAATGTGGAGTGATACAAAGCCCAATAATTTATGTTGAAGCTCCTTTACATCCTCAGAAAGTTGGTGTTTGGTGCGCTATAAGTAGAAGAAGGATTATTGGTCCAATTTTTTTTAATGGTACCTTGACTGCAGAAAGATATCGACAGGAAATACCTTTGCCTTTCTTTAATCAACTTCGCGATGATGAACTAGCTTTGGGATACTTTCAACAAGATGGTGCTAGAGCTCACACAGCGGGGGAAACAATGAATATGTTACAAGAAGTGTTTGGAAATCGTTTAATTAGTTTGAACAGCGATCATGAATTTCCTCCAAGATCTTGTAATCTTACACCGTGTGATTACTATTTATGGCCTTTTTTAAAAAATTCAATTTATCAAGTACCAGTGCAAGATTATATAGATCTCCAAGACAGAATTATAAATAAAATTAGTGAAATTAGAAATAGTCCCATACTGCAAAATGTATTTAGTAGCATGCGGAGGAGGTGCGTAAAATGCTTGGAAGAAGGTGGTGGACATTTTCAACATCTTTTATAATTATGGCATTATTGTTGGTAATTTATACAACTACAATTTATGATATTTATTATAAGACTGTAATCTAAGGACTCGCCAAACAATTTATTTGTTTCAAATTTATTTTAAGCTATTTCTTACAATAATTCATTGATTGTTAATATATTAAACTAGTACGATAACTAGATACTATTGTCACTATAAGATGAATAAAACCTTTTCTTGTAAAGTTATTTCCTCTCAATTCTGCATTGTCTTTTTACTTGTTACTACAGATTAGATGAGCTTTATTACACAAGAATGAATAGCATATTAATTGTATTATGTAATTTTTTCCAGTTATCGCATGAAGAGGTGGTATTGTTCAGCAAGAATTCTCTAAAATATCAAAATACTTAATTTGAAATTTGCAAATTAATTACTGTTACCTTCTAAAATCATTATTTGACTAGTTGATATTAATTAATATGGTATATTAATAGATATTTATGTATTAAGGGAATAAACGACAGTTTTAATCCCGAGACAGTAAGTAATGCCTGAGCGACCGAAGGGAGCGAGGGCATTTTCTGTTGAGGGATTATAGACGTTTATTCCCGAACTACATACAAAACTTTTCTCCCGACCTTAAATGTAATAATTTATTTCATTATTAGTTTGACAGTTGATTGATAGATTGATCTGATGTCATTCAATTAAGTTGGTTTGTCATGAAAATGTGCATAGTTTCTGGTTACTAAGGTAAAACGAGTTTACAAGTAAATGAGAGCGAACCTTGCCCAAGCACTACTGTAAGCAACCGCCAAGTTAAGATATCAGAAGATTGTCCATATATAAATATTGTAAACTCATCTTATGTTACTATTACGATTACAAAATAAAATTGATTGATATATTTAAATGCTTCGTCAATCTGACAGTTAAATTAATTTTGACTTAAAAAAATGAACCAAAAGTCATTCACTACAGTATTCACTTTATTCCCTAAGGAAAATCGAATATTTTATTCCCTAGAGAATAAAGTAGTCTAATATATGTCAATTGTCAGATGTATAAGATGACACTTTATTCTCGGTCGGGAGAAAAGTAATATATTTCGACATAAACTGACATTTGCGTGTATGATAACCTATAAAATTGTATTAAGTAAATGTATCAATCTATATCAGACATGACTTCATATTTTCAAGGACTACTAGATTGAAACAGAGCATTAAAACTGTTAAAAACATTAAGTACCTACGTATTTTAAAAACTGAAGATAAGCTTTGTTACATGTATTATTTAATAGAGATAAAATATTTTCTGCTGCTAATAATTTATCTTCGGCGGCACTTAGTTGAAAGTAGTGCTTTAGTACTTCATAATTGTCTAACAAACGAGCTACACATGTATGTCGCGAGAGCCATCTCGTAGCAGACAATTTTAGAATTTTGTTTTGTTCAATTTTAAAATATGCTTGAATTTCTTGAAGAACGGTACAACGTTTAGCGCTGCCAGGCACATAGTTAGAAATTAATCTGTAAATAATACTTTAAAACTAGATAGATATTTTATTATATTTCGAGTCACCTTAATAATTCTTCTGGCGATCTTGGTAATTCCTCACAACCGCGCGCAGCAACAATAGCCGCAGAGTGGCAAATACACGATATAAGAATTAAGTTAGGAACATCGTTTCGTAAACGAGAATAAAACGAGTTGTTTCTTCCTGTCATCAAATTGCATCAATCTGAAGCCATGCCAATAATATTTTGCAGTGGAATTCCATGAGATTGCAAACAAGATTTAAATGCGCTATACAGATTTTCGGCAGATCCTTCAGAAGCATTTAGCTTTAGCAATTCCAATAATTTTGTGACAACATAACCATTATTTTCATTAATATATCTGACAAGTATACAAAAATTTTTGTGGTCAGTTATATCAGTACTCTCATCAATCATTATCGAAAATTTCGTTTTTTTTAAATCACTAACTAAGTTACATGTCTCAGCCTTCGCTAGAACATTTTTCATGAGGGCTGTACATTTAGATCGTTTTAAATCAATTCCAGCAGCAATCTTTGAGTCTGTAAATATACTTTTAAGTAACGGTGTCAATTGGTCACTGGTGCACAGCAATGTTGTGTTCGACAATAAAACATGTTAATTTTAATTCTGCAGTTTTTACGTTTTCCTCGTGAGGATCGACTACTTTCGTAAAGGCAATGGATTTCTGTTATTGTAGTCCTTTAATTTTTTTCATATGTTTTTTTCCATTTGCATGTTTAATTAATTCACTTTTTCCAGCGTTCATAATTTTATTACATAGCTTGCACCTGGAAAAAAATATTTCATTTATAAAAGCTTTTATAAATGAAAATTATTTCAATTTACCTTGCTTTTGTATTATCCGAATCGACCTTTACAAGAAATGGTTTAAACAAGGCATTATCGAGCCAAGATTCTTGAAATACCTTTACTGATGACGACGATAGATATCTTTTCTTTTTTGGTGCATTATCACTATCACTACTATCACTCGTTATAAAATAAAATAATTTTGTTATTCGTAAATATTAACTCAAACCTCAAATATAAAATATACCGTTAACTGTTAATAGAGAACGCGTGCACGCGTCTTAAAATCCCTCTGCTATTGGTTAATGGTAATACAAAAACGTAGCAGACAAAGATGAAAAATATACGAAGTTAGCTTCCATTGACAAAATGCAACGACTTTCAGATTTTGAATATGACATGCTGTATAAAAACTTGTAGTGGGGTGTTATTGCTTGTGTAACAAATATGTTATATTTTACAAATGGATGTTACCATGTTACTGCAATTTAAAATCTATCAATATATATATATATATATACCGCGATATCATAAAGTTTCTGGGTCAACGGTGGCCATGGGGTGAAAAACGTCTGTCTTAATTTATATCATCCTTTTGAGAAAAATCTGATAAAATTTTCAGGTTAAGTGTCATGCTGACGTTAAAATTTGTCAATATATTAATCTTAATGTCAGGTCTGGTCTACTTCAGAGTATATATATTTAAAACAACCCTACATGTTTCGGCAATACGCCTTTGTCAAGAGAATACAAAATATATTTTGTATTCTCTTGACAAAGGCGTATTGCCGAAACATGTAGGGTTGCTTTAAATATATATACTTTGAAGTAATGAACCAGACCTTTTAATCGCCGACTTATTAAGTTTACCTTATCATACCAAGGTCACGAAAATATTATATTTATATATACAAGGTGGTCCTTAATTTCTTCGAGAAATTTTAGGGTGCGATTCCTTGGGTAATCTCGAGAGAAATAGTAGACCAGACCTTTAATCGCCGTTTACGTTATTAACTTAGCCTCACGTTGGGCTGGCAAATGATATCATGCGCTGTTGGCTCTATTTTAAAAGGCCTCACGTTAAAGGGACCAATGATAAATAGCTGAGGAGGTGATAATAAATGTAATGAAATAGCTTAATTAAATGTGAAATCTCAGGCTCTTCGTTAGTAATAAGTAGTTGCTTCCACAAAAGTAAACTATTAATGTTGAAGTTGAAAGAAATAACTGCTACAAGTAAATATTGACAAATAAAAGATTGATATGATAAATAAAATATAATATTTATTGTAATAAAAAGGAAACTGTAATAATATAACATGTAAAGCAAAGGGTGAAATTAAAGAAACAATATATAAGAACGACAACAAAGTGTTACATATGATTAAGATGGTTATGTGTGTATTAAATTAAGGAAATGTGGATAACGATATTAATAATCTTATAACTACAATGGTGAGTACCTTTTGAATTAATATTACTACTTTGACATGGTTATATTTTAAATATTAAAACTAGTATAGGATGTTGTTGGTTAGGGTAAACAAAATCGAGAAATTTAATTTGTTTATAAATTTAAAGAATTAAAAAATTTTAATAATAAGTACGCTATATCGGTAACCTGTGATTATAGTAATACTGATGTTTATTTTGTAGAACGTAGGCTTCAAATGGGATGATTCTCGGCGATCGAAAAAGTTCGAATGCTGTACAAATTGTTGGCGGCGTGGGTGGCTGTTTCCGATTACGCTTTCGAAGATTTTCTTCGGTCTTGGTCCCTGATGCCTAATTTCTCCCTGCGTTCTTATCTTGCTGTTGGATTACAGGTATCGATGTGGATTAACGATAATCAATTTCATAGATGTTCTGTGGTTGTTTCTTGATAATATTTCTTTAGAATTACTTGTGATTGTAGATGAAACTGCGTCTATGACGCTTGGTTGTACGTAAAAACGTAAAAATTGGAATATCTAGTAGAATTTCACTTGTCGATTGTGTTTATTTAAAGGCAGGATACTTTTAATTACTTTTTACTAAATTAGCGTTATGAATTAATAATATTTAAGGATTTCTAAGGTTCAGGTCTAAAAAATGCGTCTACTACTTAATAAAATTCAAAAGATGATGCCGATAGCACTTGTCTGTTTTACCAAACTTAGCTATCTAATGATGCCAAAAAGTCTCGATGTTTTACCTTATTAACATATTTAAATAGATGGAATTTGACTAATTTTACTGTTCTCACAGATTTAAAAAATTATTTAATAAATTAACAAGTTAGGTTAAGGTGAAACTTAATGTTACAAATTGAGTACTGCGCACGTTAAATATTTACATTTGCGAGATGTCAATTTGTAGGCGTGTCTTACTAGTGTCGATATAAATTAAAGATGCATATGAATTTGAATATGTGTTTTTCGCGCTAATATTTGAAATTTGAATTAGAAATAATAAATAAGAAAATAATGAAAGAAATATAAATATAGAAATTTAAGAAAATAATGTTATCGTTATTAAAATTCGTATGCACTTCGACACTACTAATGCTTAATAATATCACTTACATAACCTTTTTTTATCACCCTTTTTTACTTTGTATATACTATTTTTCCCATTTTAGATGCAGCTCAATGTGTATGCCTTGCATCATTACAATATATATATATATATATATATATATATATATATATATATATATATATATATATAAGGTAAACTTAATAAGTCGGCGATTAAAGGTGTGGTTCATTACTTCAAAGTATATATATTTAAAACAACCCTACATGTTTCGGCAATGATGCCTTTGTCAAGGGAATAAAAAATATAAATGACAGAATATAAATGTCAAATAATTGAGTTGCTATGGTTTAAATTATTCAAAGATACATTCCAATAATAATAATAAGTCATGCCTTAGTATTCCAAAAATTAGATAGCAAGGTGTGAACATATGTGTTCTTCGCTGCCAGCAGCTTGTGTCTCTTTCTGGGTATGAACCTGTGTGTTGGTTGCTGCTGGCAGCTTGGGTCTCTCTCTGGGTGTGTGATTTTGTATTTGTGTGACCGCGTAAGTGTAGGGTTTTGTATGTTAGTGCGCTCGTGCGTGCGTTTAGTGATCGGTCGCGTAAATTTAGAGAGATCGGATAACCAGCCGTTGCGTAGGGCCGCCAACCCTTTCCCGGCAACTTCTTTACTTTTCCGAGCAGTACTTCGACGGCCCGACCCCCGCCCCAACGAGGCAAGGCGCAGACCAGCGAAACGCACCCTGCACGGGGTTGCTCATCGCCAACCGAGGGAACACTCTTAGTGGCTACCTCAGTCGACGACGGTCACACTTTGTGCCATCTTAACGATTTCCGCATGTTTCCGATCTCTCTAAATTTACGCTACCGTTGACTAAACACACGCACAAGCGCACTAACATACAAAACTCTACACTTACGCGGTCACACAAATACAAAATCACACACCCAGAGAGAGACGCAAGCTGCCAGCAGCAACCAACACACAGGTTCATACCCAGAAAGAGACACAAGCTTCTAGCAGCGAAGAACACATATTTTCACCTTGCTATCTATTTTTTGAAATACTAAGGCATGATTTATTATTATTATTATTGGAATGTATCTTTGAATAATTTAAACGATAGCAACTTAATTATTTGACATTTATATTCTGTCATTTATATTTTGTATTCTCTTGACAAAGGCGTATTGCCGAAACATGTAGGGATGTTTTAAATATATATACTCTGAAGTAAACCAGACCTTTAATCGCCGACTTATTAAGTTTACCTTATATATATATATATATATATATATATATATATATATATATATATATTGCAATTTTAAGATAATTTTGCATTTTTTTACATCCCTTTGAATCGAGGTTATTTTCGCGGTAAAAATCAGCTGATAATAAGAATTCCTGTTGGTAAAGTTGCGCAGAAAGTCGTATCATCGGCCGATTTTCACCACGAATTTTATTATTTCGATTATTATTATTATTATTATTATTATTCGATTTAATAATAAAATATAAAAAAATATTATAAATTATCCTTATCACCAATAACTTCAATAAGTAAATAATTTTAAAAGAAATTTACAACAAATTTTCCCATAAATCTAACTGTCTTGGTAAGTTTTTCCCTTTGCGCTTAAAATGACACTAAATTTCCCATGAAAAGGGAAATTTCCCACAATCTGGCAACACTGGTTGAGAGTCTCATCTACTACATGAGAGAAATAACAAGCGCTAAACCTAACGGGTGTTCAGAAACATTCGATGTCAAAGTAGTCCTTGAAAATATGAAGTCATGTCTGAGATAGATTGATTTTTGACTGACAACAGTTCACATTTAATAATTATTACAAATCAGATACTTAAGTAAATATATACGATTTTTTGTTCAGAGCCCACTTGACTTCGAATGTTTCTGAACACCCGTTAGAATTTTAGTAGAGAATACTGCACAGGGTATACATCAAATATAAACTCGAGTCCCTATAGATGACGGCACATTTGACTCTCAAATACACGTTTCGATAATGTCAGAATATGGATTGCGTCGAGAGCGTTGAAAATCATACTTACCTGGCGTAGGGATTACTGTGATCAGCAAGGCGGTTACCCCAGGACGAGGCCCTTAGGGTACATACGCACTAAACGGCTACCCGCAACACGACCAACCGCGCGGTTGACCGTACACAATAAAATGGATATAACTGTACACGTTCATTCGCATTGCGATGCGGCTGCCTGTCAACCGGTGCGGGCGCTTGGAGAACTGCGGCTCCTTTTCGGTTACCCGTACGGTTGCTATGCCTACTACGATTTTACTTGCGGCTGACCGTTGTCATGGGAGGTTCGGTAAAAGCATTTGGAGTGAAGGAATCATCATGGAAATAGACTTCGACACCGAAAAATTTATTATTGAAATACAAAATCGACCATCCATTTGGAATACAAAATCCTCCGAATATTCGAATAGAAATATAAAGCAAAAAGAATGGGAAGAAGTGGTGAATGTTTATGGTGCGGAATTGTCAACGGAAGAACTTTGTAAGGTATATAATAATAATAATAATACGTTTATTATCCAACAGGCTTAATGCCCAATTACAGGATAATCACAATAATCATAATATATATGTTATGTATTTACTCGATTTAAATGTAATTATCTTGCCACTCTAGTCTCCCATCAGTAATAAAATATTCTGCAAATAAGTCGCGGTATCTTAATGCAGTTCTATTGTTTCTTCGTACATTGTCTGCAGCAATAGTTTCGGTTAGTGAATCGTTTAATGTGTCCTCAAAAGAATAACCGTCTCTGTCTCTCACAAAATTATGTAAAATGCAAGGAGACTTAATAATATCGTGTACTAAATCAATATTAACATTGATGCATTTGTGAAAAATACGCCACTTGTTAGCAAAAATCCCAAATGTACATTCCACATAACGTCTAGCTCTGCAATGCCTATAATTAAACGTTCGTTTTGTCGTATTTAAATCTTTTTTGGCATAGGGGCGCATCAAATTTGTACTCAAAGCGAATGCCTCGTCTCCAACAAATACGTAGGGCAAAGAAGTGGTATTGCTTTCAGAAATAGGTGTAGGTTCGGGAATGTTTAAACGATTCGCCTGCAAATTTTTATAAAAGCTCGAATTTTGAAATATTGCAGAGTCACCAAATTTTCCATAAGCTCCAACGTCTATTAATACAAATTTATAAGAGCTGTCACAAATTGCCAACAAAACTACCGAGAAAAATCCTTTGTAATAAACACATTGATCCACTATTCCCAGGTGCGATTATCCTGATATGTTTACCATCTATCGCACCTAAACAGTGAGGAAAGTTTGCTCTTTGGACGAAATCGCTTGAAATTTGAAGCCACTTCTCTTTTGTTGGCTCTGGTAGAAGTGTTTCTTTTAAGCAAAACCAAATTGCTGCGCATATTTCGCGAACTATTTCTGCGATCGTGCTAATCCCAATCCGAAATAGATAATGTAATTATGCGAAAGAACATCCTGTCGCCAAATAACTGAAACAAAATATTGTTTTTAGGTATGAATCTTCAGAAAAAAATGGAGAAATATACGGGACTGTTTTGTGAAGGCCCATAAAGCAAAGGAGACCAAGAGTGGATCTGCGGCGAAAAAAAAAGTTCCATACGTATTTTACAATAATCTTTTATTTTTAAAAGATTCAATATCTGTAAATACGACAACCTCTAATGTGACAATCAACATCGAAGATAGCGAAGATGCAAATGAGAATTCTCAAAATGATGCCGATCCTAACTACTCATGGACACCAAAACGAAAGAAAATTTAAAAAAATGATGATCCTATTGGTAGAGAGTTAATTGGGATTTTGAATCGAAATTTGGAGAAAAAAAATATTGAAGATGACGAGAATCGTCTTTTTTTCTTATCCTTGGTGAAAGAATTTAAAAAAATACCCGATCGCTTGCAAATGCAAACAAAATTAGATATTTTAAAAGTAATCAATGATGCTCAGTTCTCTGATTACTCAAACACATCCTGGGACTATGGAAGGCCCAATCGTGGATATCAAATGGCACATTATTCAAGAAATTACCCGTGTACTTCGTCTACGCAATCATCAGAAATAACTAGGGAAGTGCCTCCTCAAGAACCGATGCGAGTACGATCGCCTTTATCAGTAAATTCGACGGCTACTCATGAGTCCCACGATAGTCAAATGTCATTCATGGAACTTTTTGATTCTACCCAAGAAGATGTGTAAATACTCTACTGTATACGCTGTATGTTCTATGTTGAAATAAAATATATGAAAATTGATATTTTGTCTTACCGCAGTACGATGACTAATTTTTCTTCAGCCTTAATACATTTTCGAAATCTTGTATCTTTTTTCGTTATGACGGGTTTTAGAATATTTAATAATTCTTCAAACGATTTTAAACTCATTCTTATATAACGAAAAAATTTATCTTCGTATTTTTTAAGTTCGTCGAAAAATATTTCAAAGTGCTTCGTTTCTTCTCGTGTTTGCAATAAAGGATGTACCCAATACTTTTTTTTGTTTTTTATATAACGAGCTTAGACATAATAGATTGCTGCGACTTCTTCCACGTCCATTTTTGAAATGACTTCTTTTCTGCCCGCAATCAATGACGGTTTCTCAACCGGACACTGCGATTGCGACTGCGGCTACCCGCAACGCGGTTACCCGCAAGTTCAACCGCAGCACACGGCCAACCGCGCGGTTGGCCGTGTCGCGGGTAGCCGCTTAGTGCGTATGTACCCTTACATTGCACTACTGTTGGGCTGACCCCTGCGATTACCCCTAATGCGGGTAACTCGGGCGCGTAATTTTTGCTAGTCGGGACTGCGTACGTGCTGTCCCGGTCTTATTTTAATATAAACATAGAATTTTGCCGCTTAAGAAAAATTGCAAGTATTATGTGTGTATAATTGTGATGGGATTTAATATCCTATATGACGTTTGGTATTTACCTGTTAAGTGTATATTGAAAATGTTTAATATACTTTGTAATGTCACTAGTAAGTTACTATTTTGGTTTGTTTTAATTTATAAGTTTATACAATTGTAAGAATTGCGAAATATAAAACGCCACAATTTTCGAAAACAAAATCAAAATTAACTTCAAAATTTAAAAAAGTATGTAATTAAAATTTATATCTAAATATCATTTCAAATTTGATAGGCATTTTTCATTTACATTTACTTAAAATTTACTAAAGATATATAACTAATTTATATATATTTTTAATTAAGTGAAATTTGTTATATATCTTTAGTAAATTTTAAATAATTGTAAATTCAAATCAAGTAAAAAATAAAACATTTTTTTAAACATAAAGTTAAATATTTGATTATAATATAAATATTTTTAACACAAAATGCTTAATTTACTTTTACTATATTCTAAATAAACTGTGTTATTTTAACTAATCTATATATTATATCTATATACACTGTGTCCATAAAGTATGGACACAAGCCCGTAATAACGTTATTGTGCATTATTTAACAAAATGCAAAGATATATCGATTAATGTTTTTTATTAGCTATATTTAGATGCTACTATTTTGTTTTTTCCGTCGACCTTGAATAAGTTATGACGTCATTGTATGTTTGATTAAATATCATAGATTAATTTATTTCATATTCTGTATACACAATTAAATTATTTAACAGGAAAAAAAAACAGTTTCTGCTATATGCCCCCACGAGCACTAGACTGGCGGCGACGAATACTATCCTAAATCTACCCAACTTACCTTCAACTTTATGGTTGCCCCGGAGATCTTATGGCTAAAGGGCTAACTCAGTTATAGAGGCGAGTTGAGGGGAGGTTCTTACATAAAAAAGGGCGCCACCATGTTTTCCTTTAGCCAACAGAGAACTCAGACTCTGCCGTAGTAAGTGGATAAATTAGTGATACTCAGTAAGTTGTCAATAAAAAAAACCTCAGAGTTCATAGCAATAACAACTATATTTATTAATTAAGAAACCTCATTAACAGATTAGAACAACGAACAAAGCAATGTAATATGCTTTTGCAATTTCAGATTGTGATAACTCACTAATGACAGGTATAGGTAATGTGCTACATGAACGAATCCCAGATTCACCCTGTATATATTCAATTGACAATTACTAAAATAAAATAAAAATTGACTTATAATAAGCACCTCTTACTAAAATTGTACACTGATTGCTTAAGGTTGAAAACAACAAAATATGCTATACCAGAGGGGCATATGTATGGAACAAAAAAAAATTCTATTCCACAGTTGGAATACCATTGATCAAAATTAATTATCGTACCTAAAACTATATGGTATTGCATCGGTAATTCATTAAAGCTTTAATCAACCTTACACAGGTTCGATACACACAGTATATGCAATATGTACTTAGGTGGTACACACAAATAGAAATTAATAGTTCAATAAATAATTAACTGTAAATGTATTCATATAATTGGATACTCCAATCAGATAGTAATCAAAACAGGTTCAGCCTGTATATGCAAAAATGTGTTTACGATATATAAAGAAAATTTAACTAGAATGTTATTCTATAGTTGTGAATGATTACCAAATAAATGGAAAAGATATTTATATAAACAAAATTTAGATATTAAAATTACATCGGAATCCGTTACTGATTCCAAAAAAAAAATACTAATTTAATTTACTCAATTTTCTTTACTTTAAACAATCTGATATGCGAGATTATTAAAATTAAAAGGATACTACTAAAATTTCAACTAGAAAACTGATTACGCGATTAATATATAAACATGGACTTAGTTAAATTTTACAATGAGGCAAGAGAAAAAAAATGGTGAGTAGAACACCATACCATGTTTTAGAACGCCATGCGTTTCTTCAAAATCACTATTAATATTGTTTTCCGGGACTCTGACACAAAAATGTTAGTCTCTACACACTACCTTGAGTGAAAGATGACCCTTAGATCCGATTACGCTGATTTCCTGTGATGGCTGCGGATGAATCAATCTCTCGTCTAATTAGTAGATTTCACCTACGGAACTCACAGTATAACCAGTCTAACGCAATTCCGTCTGTATTGCCGTTATTAACAGATACTAACAGCCCTAAATAAATGAGAACTCAGCTGAAGAAAACATGTGGGCGTAAAACTTTTCCGATACGGGGAACAATACCCTCGACTAAAATAGCACTACACTAGTGAGTTTATATGAAACAAGCCTGCCTTCAGCAGAACAGATTACACTGTATCAATTCAAATTGACTTCCCAGTTTTACACTCGTCGACTTACTTCAAAGCGGGACTAACAGGAAGAGAACGCCAAGAATGATTGTCGTTTAATTTAAGCAGAATAAACTGATACGTCATTGTTAACAAAAAAGGTACTACCCCAATACGGGATCTTGAAATAAAAGATTGATAATTACTCGGATATCATGACATGATTAAAAAGCAAATGAGGAAGTCACAGCCAAAAATTAATCAATTAATTCGGATTAATTAAGGGTTTTAGCAACGATTCAAATTATACCAAACGTTATAGCGAGCTAGAGCAAATAGTTTAGGAGAGTCTTGCCTAGATGGCTCGCCAAACAAACCAAAAATGTAGACTTAAATTCATTGAAAAATGGTTATACGACGAGTTAAACGATCCTAATATGTTTACAAAATGCTAATAAAAAATCTAACGATGTCCTGTTTACCTAAAATTGCCCAAAAGGAACGATAATGAAATATAAATTCAAATGTACGAACGATGACTCGCATAATATTTCAAGATGTTTAACTTGCGCATGAGTAGATCCAATGCTCCGGATTAAAAATAAACACATTAAATAAACGACTTCAGGGAAACGGTTATAGTGACATCCAAAATATTTTAACATACAAACGTTACATGAAGATATTAGAGTTTGAACTAGCCTATGATGTTGGATAATTAGCAATTAAAGTAAATAAATTATATTAAATGATAATATTGAATTTTGATATAGCCTATGATGACTTAAAATTAGCAATTAATTTAAATAAATTATTAAAAATGCCCAAACTGTGTAAGGACTATTTTTAAAGTATAACAATCTATAAGAACATTGACTGAGTCCTCTGATCCCACGTTCAATAAACATGATCATGTTAGTAATTCTAAGGTTATATCAGTATGTTTAAGCATACAATCCCATGTGAATCCAGGTAAGGTGAAGTAAAGTCCTGGATCAAGTCCATATGTTTTCAGACAGCTGCTTCTAAATTGTTCGAAAATGCAGGTTAACAGTAACACATCCGTCTTCAGATATAGGTCTGAAGTCTGAATATTCACCCAAGTTTTCGATGTTAAATTCATTCCATAGTTTTTGCGCATGGTCATAGTCTTCATCTGAAATATCTTGATCGTTTAATTGATTGAAGAATTTAGATTTTTCGGGGAGCTTCGTTTCCTTGAATTTCTCTTCTGAGTCGAAATAATCGTAAGGGTATACTCCTTTTCGTGTCAACAATTTCAATTTTTCACCGCTTAGATTAGAAAATTCAGATATAAGTTCGGGATATTCTGTTAAATATGATGCTAGGGTATCGAGTCCGGAAGCCATAAATCGAAAAGAATCAATTAATCTAAATTTAATTATTGTCTCGTTGACGTGCTTAGTGAATGAAATATATTTTTCTTTGGTTGTTGGCAAAAAACTATACGTCCCTTTAAATCGACAGCCAAATTCTTTATAATGAAGGGTGAGTCATATCCGGTTAGATAATGGAAAACCACCGGAACTGTATGTGTATCTTGATAATTCACATTACAATCTTGATGTGTGGCTCCTCGATATTTTCCACTCAAATGATCATGATCTCTAACCTTTTTCTTTTCATCCGAAATAAACGATTTTTCACAAATATGACATATTGAAGCGTTTTCGAATAAATATTGTTCATCAGATGTTAACTTGTCCATGGGTATGGGGCATAAAAATACTGTTTCTAAATCTTCCGCAAAAGTTTTAAGTTCCTTAGTAAACCATTCTATACAATCTTGACCACGATAACTTCTATAAAATGATAATGACTCATCATATGAACACTTGACGTAATATCCAATACTGCATAGTTGATGTTCTTGATATTCATTTTGATTTTTACATGGCACAAGTAGACACTCCAAGTCGGCATAAATAATGAAGGGCGCTTTTACTTTATTTTTCAAATTTTTAAATTTAATAAACTTATTATCTTCCGTAGGCAGTCGGATCTTACAGTCATTCATTTCTTGACAATCTAGGTAATGTTTATCGAGAGCGGTTTTCGTATAAAAGTAGTGTAAACAGCGGTCACAAAAATACTTTTTTGTTTTCTGCTTCGATAGCTGTGAGGATACGAGGCGTGATAAGTTCTTAATCCAAACATAGTGATAACTAGGAGTTGATTCATTATCGTCCTCATGCACTTCATCTTCGTTATAGCAAAAATCTTGAATAAGTAGCAAATTCACATGTTTAGTTTGTTTCATTTTTGTTAGGTAGGTACGTAGGTAAGGTGGTGAATTTTTCATTAGGTCTTACTTATTGGCCTCGGTAAGAAGGTAAGTAATAATCAACGTGAAGTTAGTCGCGTTACTCAGTTATGACGTCCCAGCCCAAATGACCTTGAAAGTCGTTTTAGAACCTCCATAAGAAAATACATGGGATTTTGTTTTCGAACCCCCATAGCTTATCTACTTTCGCTGTTGGTAGATAGAAAATGAGGGAAATAATCATATATCGGGTTCTTTTTTATCATTACACATGCATCGCTCTATGTGTAGAACTAAAAAAATAGTCAATGTATTGGTGACATAGTAGGCAACCAGTTATACACCAGTGACGTATTTTTCCAATTGTCACATATCATTCATACTTAAATCTTAAATACATTTTATTGAGAAGTAGGTAATTTATTTAAAACATCCCAGTAAGCATATGCCTTGCGCGAAGACAATTTTAATATTTTTAACAAATTCAAAGATGATAGTTGTTTTGTAAATTGCCACAAAAAAATATACCAATCACGTGTTAACAGAATGCATGAAGCTAAATATCCCGTGTTATGTACAAAAACGGATCGCTTTTAAATGTAGCCAGGCATTTTGGAGTATCGAATAATTCGGTGTTTAAAACCCTGAAAAAATTCAAATATAAGCCATACAAGATATCAAACCAGCAAGAGCTTTTCGAGGAAGATAAAGTAAAATGAACTGATTTTTGATATAATGTTTAATTTGTTAAATAAAAACGAAGAAATTTTAAATAAAATAATTTTTACTGATAAAGAAAACAGTTCCGTAACAGATTTAAAGAGTTTCATGTACTACCGCGGCCGTTAAATTTGGTACGGTTAATTTTTCCTGTATTGATATGACTTTATCCAGTGGCTTACACAATATTTAAAATTTGTCATTTGCATTTATTAATCTCTGCTACTTAATTAATAACTGTCCAATTAAATAATGACAAACCATGTTCTTACGGACGCCGAAAAGGGTTTTGCTATTGCAAAACTGGAAGAAGGGTGGTCACTGCAACGCGTAGCAAATGAAATTGATTACGGCAAAAACACTATTTTCAATTTAAAACGTAAATGGCTGCAAACACACGACATACGTAGGAAAGTTGGTTCTGGAGCCCCAAAGAAGTCAACTCCAGAAATGGACAACAATTTGATTGAGTACGTAAATGAACATCCTTTTACTACTGCGAAGAAAGCATGTGAAGAAATAAGTTTTTCTGCATCAGTAAGGACGGCTAGAAAACGATTAAGAGATGCAGGTCTTTAAACAGTGTAGCTGCAATAAAACCACGGTTAAGTGATGAAAATAAATTAAGAAGAAGTCAGTTCGCCAACCAATATTTAAACCAGACACCGAATTTTTAGGACAGTGTAGTGTTCACAGACGAAAAGGTATTTCAGTCAACATACAACGGAAAACTTAGAGTGTATCGTCCAAGAGGTCAGAACAGATAGTAGTGGAAGGTTTTCCGTCTATGTGTGTGGCTGAATATCAGTCCAAGGACCAAGAACATTGCATATTATTGATGGCCGTTTAAACGCTCAACGATATGTTGATATACTTAACAATGTGATGCTTCCGTCCGTGAAGATAGGTTTCAAAATAATTTTATCTTCCAACATGTAATATTATGCAATTTCATTTTGCTAAACCATAATAATCCTTTTTATTTTTAGGATAATTCACCAATTCATGGAGCTCATATTGTAAGGAATTGGAGAGAAAAAAAACAAAACAATTAAAACATCTTGAACCATCGTTTGATTGTTCCTGCCAGTGACGATTTTCTCTCTGGAAGGGAAAAGGCCGATCGCAGTTGGATCATTAGATAAGCTTTTGTTACCTTAATTTTATTTACAAACTATTATTCGTAAAATTTCCCTTTTCTTTCATATATTTATATACTGACAAACGAAGACCGGAGATTCCTCTGATAATTTTAAGACAATTAAACCCAAATTCACCTAGTCCGAAAATGCTTCCTAAGGGAGCTAGAGTTCTTTGAAGATGGCGCCTTGTATTTATTTATTTTTAAATTCCTCCAGAACGCTTCTATTTAGAAAAACAAAAACTGGTATGCTTATTTATCCTCCAGAGATGAATCGATTCCATCAATTGCGAATTTCTAGTACCGGTCATAGGCGTCCGTTTTGGGTAGGTCAACGGTTATTTTAAGGCATAACTTTTTTGTCTTTAACTTTTAAGCATTTGTGACACTAGATTATTAAATTTTCAGGTATTCCAGTACTAAAATGTACTCTTACTTTAAGTCGGTAGGATACACCGTTTTCTAGAAAAATCGATTTGTAAATTTTTCGTTTTTTCTTCATTAAAGTTCAATTTATTATGTACCTACTTATTTTTAGCGACGAAGTTGGCTTGGACTATCAAGGCATGGATGAAAATTAATTTAATAAATTAAAAACAAATTATTTATTACAATGGAACGAAACTAACAAAAAAAGAACAAGTATCAAAGGTAGATTGTTACAAAAGTTGCTCGATGTGATGACCATTAGTCTCTATGCATAAGTTTACCTTTTGCTTAGAGAACGCCGAATTCTTGCAAAAATTCCAAAGTTATTTCTAAATTCGTTGCAAGCATCTCGTATCCTTAGCCAGAGTTGTGCGCGATTTTGTATCGGAACGGAATAAACAAATGCTTTTATGTATCCCCAAACACAATAATCGCAAGGATTCAAATCCGGCGACCTTGATGGCCAAGCAACTGGACCGCCTCTTCCAATCCAATGGTCTTCGTAGTTATTATCTAGAAAGTCTCGTACATTCCTGCTAAAGTGGGCCGGACAGCCGTCCTGTAGAAACCATAAGTTTTGCCGAATATTTAAACGCACCTCATCTAACAAATCAGGTAAAATATTTTGCAGGAAATGTAAGTAATCAGCACCATTTAAACGAGCAGGTAATTCCACAGGTCCAAGTAGATAATCGTCGACTAGTCCTATCCAGACGTTTATGCTAAACCTATGCTGATGCTTAAATTCTTGAACAACGTGGGGATTGTCACCAACGTACGAATAATAATGTGCATTAAGTACATTAAAAATTCCATTTTTTGAGAATGTAGCTTCGTCACCAAACAAAATGTTCCTGAAGAAATCTTCATCTTGATTTTTCTGATTTTGTAACCATCTAGCGAATTCTACGCCAGCAGGAAAATCTCCTTCTAGCAGTGCTTGCACCTTTGTAAAATGAAAAGGATATAAATTTTCTTTGTGTAAGATATTTCCTACGGAAGATTTTGAAATTGTGGGGTACATGGCAGATAGTCTTCGAACGCTAATTTCTGGATTTTCCTCAACTTCCATTAAAATAACATCTTCATGATCTGCTGTTACATCATTATGTCTCCCTGTTTCATTATTTTTTGGGACCACTGAACCTGTTTCTCTTAATCGTTGATGAAGAGCTGTAAATGTTGAGTGAGTGGGATGCTGACGATTGGGAAATTTTTCAGCGTATCTACGTTGCGCCGCTCGAGCGTTACACCTCATTTCGCCATAAACTAAATTCATATCGGCGTATTCCTCATTAGTAAAAACCATTTTTTTTTAAATTGAAATCGTTGTGTTTGAATAACACAAAGTAAAAAATGAAAAGATAAACTTCGCGAACTGACATCAATTTGACAATGAAAAACGTAGGTTTTACTTCTGTTGGCAGTTCAGAGCTAACTATTGCAAAAAATAAAAAATTGAACTTTAATGAAGAAAAAACGAAAAATTTACAAATCGATTTTTCTAGAAAACGGGGCATCCTACCGACTTAAAGTAAGAGTACCTTTTAGTACTGGAATACCTGAAAATTTAATAATCTAGTGTCACAAATGCTTAAAAGTTAAAGACAAAAAAGTTATGCCTTAAAATAACCGTTGACCTACCCAAAACGGACGCCTATGACCGGTACTAGAAATTCGCAATTGATGGTGGAATCGATTCATCTCTGGAGGATAAATAAGCATACCAGTTTTTGTTTTTCTAAATAGAAGCGTTCTGGAGGAATTAAAAAAAAAATAAATACAAGGTGCCATCTTCAAAGAACTCTAGCTCCCTTAGGAAGCATTTTCGGACTAGGTGAATTTGGGTTTAATTGTCTTAAAATTATCTGAGGAAACTCCGGTCTTCGTTTGTCAGGAGAGTTTCTGGACACCCTGTATACGGGGATTGATTAAATAATTACAGTTTAGTTGAAACGACGACTTCTTTTTCTTTACCTTTCCCTCGTCTCTCGATCCTCGAGAGAGGAAAGAGTCTCGGTCTTGGAACCGGCCTTCTGCCCACGCAACTTGCCTTTTTTTTTGAAAGCCGAAAAAGATCGGACATCGCACAACAAAGCTACAAAATAAGGCCGCAAGACGGACTACATCCTAAACAAATTTATTATACAGTTCTGGCCTTAATAATAAATTCAAAAATATAAACATTTAAATATACACTATAATATCAAAATACATTTTAAATAAATGTCATAAATACAATATAAGTTCAATATAATTCTTCTTCGAGGAAAAGTTCACTGCAATATGTTAGAGATTAAATAAATATATTTTGTGAAACAAATATACCGAGTGTTTTCTTTAGTAAATTTTATATATATATATATATATATATATATATATATATATGTTAGCTGTAAAACCCTCAGACGTTAGGAGTGGGGTTACGGAAGGCAAAAACAGTCACAACGAGACCACCGTGGAAGAAGGGTGAAGTGACTCGGGATGTGCAACGATTGACTAACGAACTGTGTTTATATCATTCGAAGGTTTTATTTCATTTTGTGTATTGCCACTGTTATATCTGTATTTTCTTAATGTTTAAATAAACATATATATATATATATATATATATATATATATATATATATATATATTGTTAAAGGACTGTGACTCTTTTATGTTGAAGTAAAAGTAAAAGTAATTAATTAATCGGTTTTGTACTTTCAAAAATAATTAGAATATTACACTAGTATAGTTACAGAAATGTCCTATAGATGGAGTTGAGTTTGGTTATTACAGTTGATACTTGTATAATTTTCGGTACGTAAATAAAAGTAAATAAACAATATACTTAACTTACAAAGCTTGTTCCAAGTGCAAAACCTTATGGTTAATATCTTAATGTATATTTTTATGTATTTTTGCCAGCTAGCAGTAGCGAAGAGACTTTATTTATTCTTTTCTGATGGTATAAGTGCGGGATCGGTACTCCAATTAGAATATATTTGAATATGTTAAACAAGTTACTAAATAAGTGATAATTCTGTACGAATAATCTACTAAATAAAACGAGAGAGTGAAAAGCAAATATACTGGTTTAATTGGTGATTTGAATAAAAAGGTAAGTTTTGAACATAATAAATACATATATTAATCTACAAAATATCACGTGATCAGATGGACTAAATGAGTTTAGGTTAAGTATTGTTTTGACGTGTTTGTAGAATTTTTACAACATGACGCTAACTCTCGTTTGTTTTTTAATCCAGGTTTCCCATTCGTACTTCTTGTATGTATTTATTTAATCTCGTAATAATTATTTATAAATGCAATAGTTTATTAACACAAATCGTTTTGATACTTTACAAAAATTATTGTTTTAATTATGAAATACAAATAATTGTCTTTGGAATGTTTATTGTTTCAATAAATGCCTGTATTTAATTGGGATATTTCCCGCTATGTATTATTCAAATAAGTATAGTTTTTCCTAAAGTATATGTGACTTTAATTATCAATCAATTAAGTTAAAAAAACTTCGGTAAAATAATGATATTGATGGAAAATGACTAAGGCTAATGAGTACATGTAAATAAATAAGTAAGTGAATTCAATTTGAGCAATTAAAAACGCGGAATTAACTTTATTGATATGACATGTGAAAAATGCAGTTCCAATTATATCTTAGGTTCTAAAATTAACATTTTAAATCTAAAAATTTTGTATTTTTATAATTCTTGGGGTTCCTTACGTATGTAGGCATGACCTACCACAATATATATATATATATATATATATATATATATATATATATATATATATATATTGATATGGGTCAGCTTACTTCCTTAATTAATTCTTCTTCTAATAAGATATTGGTCCCAAGGATGTTATATCTGGAATATTTAGATTTGAGAAATATTACTTTATAGTTAGAATTTTTTATTTTTGATGTAAAATCATAATTGGTTTTTAAAATCATGATACCGATTAATATTGTATGTTATATTTAGTCTATTTTTATATTTCGCTCTTTAATAAATTTATCTTAACTTATTTTCGCCAGGATTCTAGATTTCTAAAACTAAAAATGATTATTTTATTTGTGTACGTACAAATTTCTGTAAACATTGTTTTTTTATTATGACTTTTGAAAACATCATATTCAAAATTTGCAATTGAGATTACGTGAGTGGATTTTATTAGCATTTTAATAGGTTGTCATAGATATTTCCATCTCTGAAATATTAAAGAATTACATAGAAGAAACATTTTAAATTATTTCTTTCTAATTTGTCAAAATTATCTTTTATTTAATTTTCGAATTCATTGTACAATTTTCTAAGAAAATTTGATATATGCTTATACAAATTTCTTATGGGAGTCTTGACGACGAAAAACAATATATTATTGATTAAGAAGATTTTTGCATGCAGTTGGACAGTAAAGTATAATTTTAAAATTTTTCTTGGAAATTGTTCATTTAAATTATCTACGGCTACGTTTAATCTCAAGAAGGTGGTTTAATTATTTTTACATGGTATAATTACCTTGCAAGAAAGTTTTCTTCGAGTGTGGAAGTACCAGGAAACCTTATTATCTTCATTTTTGTATTTCCAACTATACTAAAATCAGTTTACGTTTAAGCAGCATTTATTAAGAAGTTATTGGAATCATATTTGGATATTTTTGCTTAAAAAACACCTTCTGGATATCAAAATTGCACATAACCTAGCAGATTTCTACATGATAAAGGAACGTATGCGGATTTGCGATTAGTATATCTATCTGACGATCGAGACAAGTATTTCGTAACCTACCTTGCTGTTCCTATTGGGATTCTTCAGAGTTTTCAACACCCAGAGGACACGTTGGTTTAGAAATTACCATATCTTTCATAAGCATCAGGTATTCTTGTGAAAATTGATTCCTATATATATTTAAAAGATATAACATCTCTTGTAGTCACATACCTTATTATATATTACTCACGTTATTTCAAGATTCATATTTCTCTGCATATTTATATCAGTATTTGTGAAATTATTATTTGGTTTAATCACAAGGTTTAGATACGACCGTAACATTATTAAAATTTGGCTATTTTGTGTAGGCAACCCATTGCATTTTGCATTTTAGAAGGTTTCATACATTCACGCTTAAGATTTGTTTTATTTTGGTCATATAATGTTTAATATTTCATATTGTATCTTGTTCGATTAATAACAGAATATTTCTAAAATAATTTATTTATTATCTTTGACTTTATCGTTTTATTTTATGTATTTTTATGTTGATGTCTTTGTATTCGGAACTTACTTTTGGACTCTGAGTTTAAGTTGTTCTCTGCTATTTATTATATTAAATTCTTAATTTTCATATTTGAGCTAGCCATTCGAAATTTTCTACTGATTTTAATATTCAATATTATTCATAGCTCTTCTGTGTCATTACATTATACATATATATTAAGATGGGGCGATTAGTATGGAAGGAAAAAAATCTTAATGGGCGCTTCGCGTTTCTGATTCTGATTATACTGAGCAAAAAAGTCCACTAGACCATACGTCTACGGTGAAAATCGAGCTTCCAGATTTTGACTTGCAGTTTTTTCTCAGACTTTTGTCACGTTTTTTGGATATTTTGGCCTATAACAGCCAAACCATTGAGATTTTCGATCCAATACTAAAGACAAAAATTGTAGCCAAGACAATAGTTAAGAACTCTCTAGTACATCGCAAAAGCATTGGAACGCTCCTTCAGGCAGTTTTGGCCTTGTGAAAGTGCTAATTTTTCGTGAAAATATTGATAAATTACCATTTTCAGTTGTTCATAGCGCAAAATCATAAAAATGTTCTATTTCTTATTTTTTTCCACTTTTTTTATCCAAAAATATAATGTTTTTTTTGTTTTGTTCAATATTTATTTTGAAAATTATGAGAAATTCATTTAAAGTACAAAGTAATTGTATTGGTAGAGACAAGGTATGAATCAAGAAGAAAGCAATTATTGTTTTAAACGATTTCACATCAAAAATTCCAATTCAGTGTATTTTTCATTCAAAGATTGCCTTCCAAATCTTTTCGAGATTCCATACGAGGCGCTTTCTTTCGGCCTTCAGATACAGATGCCTTTATACCTTCACGGTTTTTGTCGATTGAGCGCTTAGCAACACTAGCTAGTAGCTGGGACATGACGCTCCGTACCTTGAATATGACAAGGTATTAGTGGGTCTGGAAATGGTGGATCTTCATCACCTACACATTCGAGGTATTGTTGTAAATGCTCATACGGAATTTTCCTGGTAAATGGCGGTTCAAATAACAATGCTTTGTCCTCTAAATCGATCATGTGAACGTAATCCGTACAATCAAAATTGATGTTTGGTTTTACATATTCGCGAAGCTCAGTTAAATCGCATACGTTGTCGCGAATATACAATATTTTTTTGAGTGCCAATATACGAATTTCTTTACAATCATCGAATAACATGCTCAACAAAACATTTTCACTGTGTGCGAAATAGGAATTATTCTGTATTACGGGATTTACGATGTTACATAAGTTGTCTGGTAAATATTGCGTCCACTGGATGAATTTTCCAAGCAGAGCACTACCGTATACAGCCGAATTGTAGTATTTGACGTTGAAATACATGGGAACATACACTTTCATGATGTACCTTGCCAAAATTTGTAAATTTTGTAATGGGTTTTCTGTCGCAATATACAAACAGAGCAATCTACTAGCTTTTGTTATCCATCTCGAATGTCCTACCGGTCCAGGTTTGATGTTTGCAAGATTAATTGAGCAACTACCATTTGAAACGGCTTGGGCAATTTGGTATAGATATTTAACGTCTGTGGAAAGTTGATTTTCAGCATCTGTACTCATTGGAGGAATGTGTTCAAGTGGAATAAGTTGAAAATTTTCGATAACCTGAAAAATGTTTAGATTATTTCAATAAAAAAATTACAAAACTATATCGTATAGAGAAAGAAGTACATAAAGTTATCATATTTACTTGTAATGTATTGCAAATATCTATCCTTTGAGTTAACGATCCAGTGCTTTTTGTCGGTCCAGTAGTGGTCGATTTTTCGACAGCGTTGTACAGATGTCGGAACGGCAATTCGTTGAAATGAAGTAAACAGATAAACCAATGTATTGGTCTATCTAGATAGCGTTCGATGAGATGCAATACACCTCCAGATGTGCCAGTGTTTGCCACCTCACCGTCACTACAAACGGCAATTAAATTTTCAAGTGAAATATTTTTAGATTTGAAAAATGCAATCAATTCGGCTTGTTTCGCTTTGGAGGTTTCGCCTTTGCCTTCTAAATTCACATATCCAATTAGTGACGAATGTGGTTCGCGTATTACTACTATGTGTGGTTCTTTTCGCATTGTAGTGTGATATACTTCATTAATTTTCTCCCGAGTTAATGAATCATTTTTGCGACCATCAAACGAAAAAGCGATCAACGATTCACCATCGTGATTTGCTAGTAAAATATCGTGTCTCGATTTTTCACGCTCTCGGCTCACTTTTCTTTTATCCATAATAATGGTTTCACCTCGCTCATCCTTAAACTGTATGTCAGCGAATAAAGCTGAAGCCAAAACAGATGCTAATCGATCGGATACCCCAAAGCGATCGCACATCATTGCAAACCGTGGTGTACTATATCGTGGAGTATACATTCTTCGCATGGTTGGTGTATGGATTTCTGAACCAGGAGGTTCATAGTTTTCCAATTCATGCACATCTGATGCGGTTGGTTGATATATTGGATCAGATGATGCACCTGAATGTAAAGATGGTAACACAATCGATATTTCTGTTTCGACTGGCAAATATTCAGGTATTGTAAGTCTGCGTTCGTTATGCTGATCCAACATGAATTCATGGAGTCGGTCAGGAATTTTGCCACAATTACATCGAGCTGTTTTGAGCTGGCATTTACATTTTCCGATGTAAAATATTTTCGTTGTGCTGTCAACAAATTCTCTGAATTTAGCATAATTTTTTGTTTGTCTCTTACAAGCTTCACGGTAATTTTTCAATAATCTGTCCAATTTCTTAATAATATTTTTTTTTCCAATAACCTCAATATTTAATTTGTTCCAAATTTGTATCAATTTGTCGCAAACGTGTGGGGTGAATGTGTCGTATGAAAACATTTTATTTGCGTTTTTGCAACGAGCGGCTATGAAAAAATAATGTTTCAAAATGTCGCTCGTAGTTGGAAGCGAAATATCGTCTAATTCAGCCTCTAAACCGAATGCCAATACGTTTTGCGAAGGCATATGTTCTAGATTTGATGATGACGCTGATGATTCTGGCTGCGTCTCCATCTCCACATTCTCTGTATTATCAGAATCCACTGGATTATCCATATTTTTTATATCTTAAATAAAAAAAATGTTTTTTATTGGCACTGCACAGTTTATACACGAAACAATTACTTCTAAAACTTACATTTGCGGCAGATATTTTAAAATGCGTATTTAATTTTATGTGTATTTGATGCTGTGATCGTTTACAATAAACTAACAAAAATGCGTCAAATGAACTGAAAACAATAGAAGAATAAAAAATAAGAAATAAAATAAATAGAATAAAATAGAATAAAGTAATATGTTCAGAGAAATTGTAGCCCGAGACAATAGCTACAACTTTACTTTTGAAAATAAGTCAAAATTTCAAATAGTTTACGAAATATGAGCCCAAGAAAATTTGCAAATTTTCCAAAAAAATAAAGTCAGAGAAAAAACTGCAAGTCAAAATCTGGAAGCTCGATTTTCACCGTAGACGTATGGTCTAGTGGACTTTTTTGCTCAGTACAATCCCAAGAATCAGAAACGCGAAGCGCCCATTAAGATGTTCAAATCGCCCCACCCTAATATATATATATATATATATATATATATATATATATATATATATATATAAGTAGACAAAGAGTCTTTGCCGTTAAAACAAGTATGTAAAATAAAAATTGTTGGGGAATCCGGCAATAAAAACCTTTAGTTAGTCAATTAGAGTCCTTTATTTTTTACCTTATATTTCGCTCTGTAGATTTAGAGCTTCATCAGAGGTCAAAAAGTGAAACTATTTTTTGTGAGAGATATAACATTTTTAAAAAAACAAAACCTATAGAGAAACAAGCAGTCCACGTAATACAAATAAAACTTTATATTAATTAAAAATTTGTTACTTTAAAAGCTTATTGTTTTTACATATTAAAACCATTTAAAAAAATTATTATTTTTTCAACAAACACATCTAAAAAGAAACACACACTTAGTAAAGAACTACTTGTCTTGATTTAAATTACATTTTAACAATTCAAGTGTCGACAAAGTAGTCGACTACTTTGTCGACACTTGAATTGTTAAAATGTAATTTAAATCAAGACAAGTAGTTCTTTACTAAGTGTGTGTTTCTTTTTAGATGTGTTTGTTGAAAAAATAATAATTTTTTTAAATGGTTTTAATATGTAAAAACAATAAGCTTTTAAAGTAACAAATTTTTAATTAATATAAAGTTTTATTTGTATTACGTGGACTGCTTGTTTCTCTATAGGTTTTGTTTTTTTAAAAATGTTATATCTCTCACAAAAAATAGTTTCGCTTTTTGACCTCTGATGAAGCTCTAAATCTACAGAGCGAAATATAAGGTAAAAAATAAAGGACTCTAATTGACTAACTAAAGGTTTTTATTGCCGGATTCCCCAACAATTTTTATTTTACATATATATATATATATATATATATATATATATATATATATATATATATATATATATAGTAAACCCAATCAGTAGGCGATTAAAGGTCCGTATATTACTTCAAAATATATGTATTTAAAAAACTCTACATGTTTCGGCAGTATCGCCTTTATCAAGAGAATATTCTCTTGATAAAGGCGATACTGCCGAAACATGTAGAGTTTTTTAAATACATATATTTTGAAGTAATATACGGACCTTTAATCGCCTACTGATTGGGTTTACCATATCATACCAAGGTCACGAAGTTATTATATATATATATATATGAACTTCATGTGTATGAGAATTAATAATTATTAAATCTCATTTTACATGCGATTGTCGCTATAATTTGTTGCATTTAATTCTACAATTCGGCAAATCACTTTTGCCCTAGATTGTAGACGCAACAAGCCGCGACATCAACTGTACAAGTTGTCAGTACAAATGAAAAATTTTGTGAAAAACTTATCTGCGCGGAATGTGCATATATTGATATTTCACTGTTTTTTTACAGATCATCAGTGCACCTTACCGAAGACAGACATGATATTCACTTCTATACTACGTGTATATATACGAACTGTAATGAACTTCATGTGTATGAGAATTAATAATTATTAAATCTCATTTTACATGCGATTGTCGCTATAATTTGTTGCGCTTGTTGCGTCTACAATCTAGGGCAAAAGTGATTTGCCGAATTGTAGAATTAAATGCAACAAATTATAGCGACAATCGCATGTAAAATGAGATTTAATAATTATTAATTCTCATACACATGAAGTTCATTACAGTTCGTATATATACACGTAGTATAGAAGTGAATATCATGTCTGTCTTCGGTAAGGTGCACTGATGATCTGTAAAAAACAGTGAAATATCGATATATGCACATTCCGCGCAGATAAGTTTTTCACAAAATTTTTCATATATATATATATATATATATGGTAAACCTAATCAGTAGGCGATTAAAGGTCTGTATATTACTTCAAAATATATGTATTTAAAAAACTCTACATGTTTCGGCTGTATACGCCTTTTTCAAGAGAATACAAAATATGAATGACAGGATATAAATGTCCAATATATATATATATATATATATATATATATATATATATATATATATATGTATATATATATGTATAATATTGTAGTTCAGATATTGGACCTAATTTAATAAAGAAAACAAGCGAATTAGCATTAAAGATAATATTATACAAAAGTTTTTTTAATAATATAAAATATTATTAATAATATTAGTAATGAACATGTATCGTGTTCTTCACGCCAGATTTTTAATCATATTTTATATTATTAGAAAGATTTCAATTAGTTATTTAGTTATGAAACAAGTATTATTAAATGAGAGAATATTTTCACCGATGCTATCGATAGCACTCATTTTAAAGTCAATGATCTAAAAGCCAATCAAATATTTTGCGGATAGAAATATTTCCTGTCCCGCCGATTTCTAAATCGTGCAAAACCGAAGACATCTTCAAGGACCAAGAAAGCCTGTATTCCTGCCTGATCCAATCAGCAAGCTTCCCAATACAACATCCTATCCACAATTATACGAAAATCCATCCAAAAAATTTGAATTTATCGCCTATTTCTTATACAAAAAATATAATGTCTAGTCGAGAGACATAATGTTACTGTTCAAAAAAGTGAAGACTAGAAATGTATGATGTATTAAAATAAACACATAACTTGGTTTATTTGTATTTTTCTACCTTCCTTTACTAAATAGGATATATTTCGATTAGTTGCATAATAAATATTGTCGTTGTCGGTTGTAGTTTTGTGGAATTTAATTTAAATTTTATAAATATTTAAGAATGAGTTCTAATAGGCAAACCAGTATTGTATGGAATGTTTTTTCTGTAGTTGATAAAGACTTTGCTAAATGTAATTTATGTGGCCAAAGAATGTGTTACAAAAGTTCTACTTCGAATATGAAAAGACATATTAACCGCAAACATCCAACAGTCAATATAACTATAGGACAAGAAAATATTGAAACATAAAGTATACCATCGATCCCTCACCAACATGTAAGTTATATATTTTAAAAATAGAAGAACACGGTTAAGTGCGAGTAAAGTAGAAAAACTAGTTTTCCTGAATATGAACGATGACTTCATTTAGATTTAAATACAAAAATTAAAACTATTTTTTATGTATTAGTTCTTATTATTTTTACTTTTTATTATATATTTTTTGTGTAGCTAAAAATTTAGTTTTTCTTGTGACTAGAAATCATACTAATTATTAAAAAATAAATATGTTTGGTTGCACAATTCTATATACAATTATTCGGAATCGCAGCAACTACAATTGCCAGTTGTATTTATTTATTCATATAGGAGTAGTTGCGTCGTTTATTTCTCACATTTCGCTTCGCTTAGTCCGAGTCGTTCCAGGCGGACCTACTCTTTTACATAATGCAATGCGAATATGTAGGTGCAACTGCGAGATCAACTCTCGGACGCTCCGACTTGAACGATCGGAATCAGAATTGTACGATTCGGAATCGTTTCAATCGGATCTACTCTTGTGGAAAATGCGAACTAGGTGCACCTGCTCCGGCACGCGAACTAGGTTCAAAGGAACAGGTTCGGTTCAGAGCAACCATCTCTAATATACGCACCTCATTTATTTTTTGCATTAATTGCAAAAGCCTTCTCTGCTCATGTTTATTCGTTGCAGGAAGACAATTTGAACAAGTGTTATAAAGTGTTTCGAGTTAAATGTTTTCTATTGAGTAATAAAAATGTTTACGTTTAATTTTTCATTTATAAATTTGCTAAAGTTCAGAAAATATCAGTTAGATTAAAAATGGTAAAGGATTATTGGTTTCAGTTTTTGATTATTAACATCATGCCATAATCCGTGTCCGCGAATTTTATAACAGCCTTTAGCTGTTGATACGGCCATTTAATTTAAATATTGTTCGTCACTCAATAAAATGGTTTAAAAAAAGTTGGATCACTTTCTATGCGAATTACGTACCATTCAACAAACTCTACAATAATCTCGGTCGATAAACTGTCAGTCCCAAGGCTTCCACCATACGACCCAAACTACTATTGGAAGTGTGGAGGTTAGCCGAAACACGCCGAGCTGATGCATTAGAATTTAACGTTCGAATCCAATAACACTATAAGAATGATTACACAATGAAAGAATGCCGTGCCGCTATCTATTTAATGGCAACTTTTGGCGGAATAGCATGAATTGTGGAGAGTGTGTACATCATTGTTTGACTTATGCCGCGCACGGTATATACATCAAATAATTATTTTTTGTATGCACTTTATTTAATTGAATATTATTCATTAATCACAAATATACTTGAAAATTAAACCACCAACTCAACAACTAATAGTATTATTTTTGTCTAATATACAAATTACTTTTGATAACAGTTCCTCATTATTGAATATTTGTTTAAAACTAAAGAATATAAATAAACCTTTAAAAAATAGATTGATGGAGTTAGTATCGACAACAGGTTTCTAATAAAAATTACTACATAATTCACTAATTGAGTAGTGT
This sequence comes from Melolontha melolontha, assembly GCA_935421215.2. Classification (NCBI taxonomy): domain Eukaryota; kingdom Metazoa; phylum Arthropoda; class Insecta; order Coleoptera; family Scarabaeidae; genus Melolontha; species Melolontha melolontha. Next base: position 91,892,904 of record OW285241.1, read on the forward strand.
TTGAGCTATATCCATCGTTTGTTGGATTTAGGTAGTCCGACGTTTCAGCAGTTAATCTACTGTCGTTTTCAGGGTAACCACGAGAAAGGCTGTTCCTTGCCAAGTTCATAATCTGCTGTATATATTCTGGTGCAAGATACGATCCTGGTTTGTCAATTTAAACTTTTCCTGAATCAAGCACACTAACCACTAAGCTATTGAGGGGGAAGATAGAATATTGTTTCTTAAAACTTGTATTTAAGCTGCAGGTCGTAGGCGCAATGTGATTATCCCGTTTATTGTTCTTCGGTGTACATTTTCTCTAATCAAGGGTAGCCAGACGTTCTTGATTTCCAGGCTTGGTGCACTTATGATGTTCGGTGTTGTAACCATATATATGTTGTCTCCTTCTGCTTTTTTTTTATTTGGTGGTCTTCTTTTGCAAAGAATTGCTGCATCAGTCCATGTAATCCTGTGACCTTCTATTCAGGCATGCCAAGCTAGGCGCGATTTATTTGTTTCCCTAGTAGGATCAATTTTTGATGTTCTCAATCCTAACTTGCAGGGGTATGCCTGTTTCTTCGATCTAAGTTCTTTCACATTCGCATGATACTTAGTATACCGGGTGTCTCAGTTAAGTTGTTCCAATGGCGTACCTCCGTTATCTAATATAATAAAAATTTGAAATTTGGGACATCTGATATACACCTAATGTTCTTTAAATTGAGCCTAACATTCATATTCTTTAACTTCCGGTTTAACGGCAAACGATCCTAACTTTTTTATTTTAAATATTTTCCTCAAAATTTAAATTCTACGGAAAGTTATTTTTCCCATGAAGTATTACACTTTGTATTTAGACTTCAAAACAGAGGTGAAATTGCATTTTAAATATTCAAAAATTAGGATTGTAGAAAATTATGAAAAGCATGTTCATTATTTCGTAATTGAATTTAAAGTGGCAAAAATACTCTTTAAAATAATGCATTTTTAAGGTCTCTGATTCATTTAGACAAGAGTGGTTTACAAACATATTATTGAAAGTCAAATAACAGAAAAATAATGTTAAATGAATCACAAAAAATATTATACTTATTAATTGTATTTATACGAGAACGGTATTTATGAATCTCTTAGTAGCACCAAATCACTGCTAAAGAAAATGTTCAAAATGTTGTCTACTTGCTTCAATGCAACATTCGGCTCGATGAAAAAGTTCGCCAGATGTAACACTTCTTAATATCTCGGCATTAAGAGCTGCGCACTCATTCCTAATTCTATTTTTTAAATCTGCCAAATCCGCAAGAGGCGTGTGGTATACCATATCCTTCAAATATCCCAATAGAAAATAATCTAACGGGGTTAGATCGGGTGATCTTGCAGGCCATCTTATTGGTCCATGTGTCCCTATCCACTCATTAGAGAAAATCTGATTAATATATTTCAGCCACAATTCTAGAATTGTGAGCGGGTGCCCCATCATGCTGAAAATAGATGTTGGTACGTATATTCAGTGAAGGAATTCTAAATATGCCTCACCAGTTAAGGTTCCTTCATAAAACTTTGGTCCAATAATGTACCCATCGATCGTGCCACGCCATACATTAATTCCCCAAATTCTCTGAAAGTTGGTCTCTCTCATCCATTGAGGATTTTCTACAGATCAATAATGGCAATTGTGTCGATTTACGGTTCCATTATTATGAAAGTGACTTTTATCTGTCCATAATATTGACCTGATAATGCCATCTTCACGGGCAGTCGCTAGCCATGCAAGAAACGCTAGTCTTCTGTCATAATCTCCTGGTTCTAATCCTTGATGCAGGCGAATTTTGGAAGACCTGAATTTGGCGGATTTTAGGATTCGTTGAATAGAAGAACGAGAGATATCGCATTCTGCTTCAATTTCTCGAATTGAAATAAACGGATTATTAAGCACATTTCCCAAAACACCACCACTGTGCTCTTCATCAGTAGCAGTCTTTCTTTTAAAAACGGATTTTTTCTTTGAAAAGGCACCACATGTCTCCAAATTTGAAACCAGGCGTGTAATATACATAGCCCTTGGCATAGGATACCGCTCTCTGTAAACACGGAAGGCATCACGCCTGCCTTTTCTACATTCCCCATAAATGAGGATCATATTCAATTTTTCCTCATTTGTAAAATCGTCCTTATTAATTTTAAATACAACTTTGCTCGAAGCAACTTTAGTTTCTACGATTTCAATTTTTGAATATTTAAAATGCAATTTCACCTCTGTTTTGAAGTCTAAATACAAAGTCTAATACCTCATTGGAAAGATAATTTTCTGTAAAATTCAAATTTTGAGGAAAATATGCAGAGTGCTGTTTAAAATAGAAAACGTAGGGTCGTTTCCGGTTAAACCGGAAGTGAAAGAATATTAATATTAAGCTCAATTTAAAGAACATTAGGTGTATATTAGATAATCCAAATTTCAAATTTTTTTTTATTAGATAACGGAGGTACGCCTCTGGAACAACATAACTGAGACACCCGGTATACAGTTCTTTGTTGTACGATTTCTTCTAGAACTCCGGGCTGAAACCACGTTCTTGGTTTTGCTTCTTCCACTGAAAAGCTGTTGCTTTGGGACACGGTTATATGGAAGCTGTTCTGGATTTGTATGGATTCATATATTTTGCGGTTAAAATAACAGTGGTTGCGGTATGGAATCTGGGCAGATTGAAATTGAATTAGGTATCCAGTTTGCTTAGAGGAAATCTGTTCAATAACACGTTTCCAGACCGGAATCTGAGAAGAACTTATGAACAACGACTGCGGAAGTTTACAAATCAGAGTATAGGCTTTATTTATTATGCATTTATAACTTTTGATATATGACTGTAAAGCTAGACAAACGAAACGATATACGACAAGACATTTTTGTATCTCACTTGTGTAGATGCAATAATTTAGATAAATGTATATTTCTCTCACAAATAAAATTTTTGTAAAATACTGCTCTGTTGTGTTGCCATATGTTAATATTCCGACTCGTAATCTAGGACACAATAGAACCATTCAGTTCAGATTACGTGTCCGAATATTAATATATCACAACACAATAGAAGCATTCAATTTAAAAGCAGCATTGTACATATTGTATTTGCGAGAAAAAATATATATTTATTTAAGTTGTTAAATGTACTACAAGCAATATACATAATATTGTTTTTCCATTGCTTTGTCCAGGTTTATACATTAGCCATTAATTTTTTTGGTTTCATTTCCGCTTGTTGTGATAATGTGGTGTAATATACTTCAAAACTTTAGATAAATTTGGTAACGATGAAATCGGACGACAGTTGTTAGATTGTGATCTGTCCCCTAACTTGAAGATTGGAAAAATATCAGCTAACTTCCATTGACTGGGAATGTATCGTAAATTTATAGAGTTGTTAAACAATTTGCACATTTTGAAAAGATATTCAGAAATGCCCTCCGGTCCAGGACTCAAAAGACTCTTTAGAAAAAAAGGTATATAAAATACCGTATTGCAATCAATGCTTATATCATTGAAATTAAAAGAATTTATAAAATAAGATAACGAAACTTAGGAATAGTTAGTATCAATATCATTGTTTCAAATGAAAAAACATATTACGAGTAGGTACATACTTTTTCAGGTACTTCAGATACGACGCCATTATAATAGATACATTGAAATAAACTCGACTGTTTGTTTGGCGAATTTACGAAATTCAAAAAAAAAAAACAAGATATTACTGCTAATATATATGAAAGGTAAAATTAATTAGCAATTGCAAAATCAATTATAATCATATGTTGTATAATATTATAATGATCTAATGCTCAAAATCTTACATGCTACTATAAAATCTGCTCTACAGAAATTATAAAAGAAAGCACTTCTTTTATTTCAAATAAAATTCTTAGAAGTGAGAATTCGAAAGTTTTTTGATTCATTTACGTATTATTGAAAACGAGAAGGTTCAATGCCTAAACAACTAAATTGTTGTTGCTAAGTGCAAAGTGTAAGCTAAATTGTAAGCTAAACTAATTGTTTTCGAGAGTTTTAGAATAAGGAAAAGTTAATGACTACATTACTTTACAATTAAGGTCGTAAATGTTCAACACTTATTTACATATGATAAGTGAAAACAGAAAATATTTGTATAATTCCATAACAATGTAATTAAATAAATTTAGCAGTAAACCCCCGCCAAACTTTATTTATTTATATAACTTCTGTAAAGTTTTCACAAATATAATTGCTTCGAGTCTTCCAACGGTATTGGTTGTTTCATCTACCCGGTTTCATCTCTGAGAGTGATTCAACTCCATCAGCTTTGGGAGAGTGAGGTAAGTTAGTAAAGTAAATTTACTGTACACGATATTCTTCGTCCGCTAAGCAGCAAAAAAATCAGATCGAAAATTCCTTTGATATTTTAGATCTTATTAGAAGTTCTAGTCGTATGTTTTCCATGATGCAATAATGATTGTTATGTAGTCTTTACAAAAATGTTTGAAATTTTTATTTGTTTTTGTGTTAAATCGGTAGACCGTTTTAATTTTGAACCTATTTTTGTATAATTAGTAACATAGCTAAAGTACATATTCCCAATATGTTATTTTAGAGATTTAAGATCTATTTATTTGCATATTTATTTTCCATTTGTACAACTTATAGATGTTTGTATAAACCTTCGTCCCCTTCCAATTTTATTTCTTAAATTATAAACTTCATGGTCTTTTCTATTTGTGTTAATTTTGATGGTCCTTTTCAAACCCATTTACTTTTCAAATTCTTCAACAGTTTCATGGTATCTATTTTTATAATTTTATATGTAAACTTTTACAATTTTACAACTCTGATTTTATGCTCATAAGAGTTGTACGGGTCGCGCAGTGTACATAGACTTTCTTATTTTACTCATCCAACCAATACTTATATTTCCCAATATAATAAATTTATATTTCACCACATAAATCTTTGTGACTTATTCTTTTTCTACTTACTCGTTCATATCAATAATCAAATATCATATATTTTTTTAAAATTTTGCGTTCGTAATGAGCTCATTATGAAACACAATACAGTATCAAAATGATCTTGGTTTCAATACGCTTTTTTTCATTTTTCAATGTTGGCGTTGTTCGAATACAGAAATTAATATCTTATTGCTGTCATTTGATTTTAAGAATTTAAGTACATTCCACAGAAATAATATACGTATAAAAGAAAAATACTACACAAACAATGTATATTGTATACAATTGACAACAACATATATTAGTTCTATGTCACTAATGTTTATATTTTTAAATAAAAATCAAGTAATTACGCGAAAATAAATAATTAATATTTTGTGGATAGCAATATTTAAATTTGAAAATGTCAAGTATCAATGTGACCAACTGCATACTTTATATCAAAATAAAATTCTGAATTTTCGAATTAAATAATTTCAATTTATTAATGTAACAAATACAAAATAGAAAAAATAGTATAAAAAAACTCGTGCGACAAAATGGTGCCTTATGAAACTTGTGTTTTAATAAACTATTTTATACCCGGCTACTTACGCGGTGGAACTAAGCAGACAGCTTGGTGGAACGTGGAAATTAAAAAAGAAGTTAAAATAAAGAAAGAAAAATGGAAACAATACCTGGGAAACAGAACAGAAATAAAATATGAGCTTTACAAAGAACAAAGGAAGAAAGTAAACAAGATGACAAAAGAGGAAAGCTGGACAGAACTCGGAAATAAGATAGAGCGCAGCAGCAAGGAAAACCAAAAATTATTCTACAAAATACTTAAAATATTTAGAACAGGAAAAACGACAAAACATGCACCAATTATGGATAAGGAAGGAAATATAATAACAGATGATATACAGACAATGAGTAGATGGAAGGAGCATTTTGAGGAATTGCTAAATATAGATAGAAATGTAACTGAGACAAACATAAGAGAAGAAAAACAACGAATAACTATTGAAGATGAGGAAAGATTGGGACCCATAACCAAAGACGAAATAATAGAGGCATTAAACACACTGAAAAATGGGAAAGCCCCAGGACACGACAGAGTAACCACTGAAATGATGAAGAACGTAAAAGGAAAAGGAATAGAAATATTTTGGCAAATATGTAATAGAGCATGGGAAGAAGGTAGAATACCGGAGGACTGGAAAATTGGACAAATAGTGCGCTAGACCATCGGACTTATGTTGCGCACGCGGAGTGGCATCGTACACACGTTGCCACATCGCATTACGTTCCATACGTATATTGCTGCCTATGGCCCGTAGCGGGTTGGACCTATCAGTATATATATATATATATATATATATATATATATATATATATATATATATATTTAGCGACCTTTTATTGAATTTTGATGTTTGCTTACGACGTTTCGACTTTTATCAATTCAGTCTTTTTCAAGCATCTGGAAACAAGAATCATTACAATGAACATGAGAACTGTGTTTGTTTCGTGTGATATAACAATTAAATTAACAATTTTAAATTTAAAATTATATTAAGAAATGAATTACGAATTAGGTTAGCATTTTACGTAGAAAATTAAATAACATTAAATTAAAATAGCTTAGAATGGTAGGGGGACATTTAAGTGATTAATATCTGTATGAATTAATTGGAGACTTAACAATTATTAACAATTATAAGTTTAAAATTAGATTAAAAAATGATTACAAATTGAGTTAACATTTAACATTGAAAATTACATAAAATTAACATAAAAAAATAGCTAAAATGAATAGGTAGGGAGACATTAAGGTGACTAACAACTGTATGAATGAATTGGAAAGTTGAATTACACTACAATAAGTAAAGAGAACAAAGAAAAGATAAAAGTCGAAACGTCGTAAACAAACATCAAAATTCAATAAAAGGTCGCTAAAACCAATAAAAATCTATTATTTTTAATATATATATATATATATATATATATATATATATATATATATATATATATATATATATCTAGCACTATTCATTCGGTTAACCGCACATAAAAAATAGAATTATATTAGAATTATCTGACATTTGATGTAAAACCAAATACAAATCTCCCCACTACTTCTAATCCTGCGCGAACTTATCCCTTCTCGCGCCAACTTAATTGGCGTTTGCTATACATTCCAATTGAATAATAATAAATCATGCCTTAGTAAAACCACGAACACCTACTCGGACAACCCGACAGGAAACAAAACACGGAACAGTCAGCATGATAAGCAAATGTATATGATATTTAAATGTAATTGATATTTAAATAACTTAAGATTATATAATTATATAACAAAAAAAGTATCTTATGATGGTAAATTGCAGATCGTTACACAATTAAGTTATAGTATATACTGCTTAAATTTTTTATATCATTTCTGTTAATTGAATTTTTTTCCTGTTTAATACTAATCATTTCTTTAATTTCTCTTTTCATTGTGTGTTGTTCTTTATCAATTATTTGTGTGTTTTCAAAATTTAAATTTAAGCAGTATATACTATAACTTAATTGTGTAACGATCTGCAATTTACCATCATAAGATACTTTTTTTATTAATAATTATATATCTTAAGTTATTTAAATATCAATTACATTTAAATATCATATACATTTGCTTATCATGCTGACTGTTCCGTGTTTTGTTTCCTGTCGGGTTGTTCGAGTAGGTTTTCGTGGCTTTCCTTCTCGTTTAAGGCGAATGCCTACAACTTTGCATCTTAAGACGCTCCACGGGCGCATACATAATAATAACTCATGTCTTGCTTTTCCCTGTTTTTGTTGTCTATCTGTTTTTGGAATACTAAGGCATGATTTATTATTATTCAATTGGAATGTATCTTTGAATAATTTTATCCATAGCAACTCAATTATATGACATTTGTATACTGTCATTTATATTTTATATCCTTGATAAAGACATCATTGCCGAAACATGTAGGGTTGTTTTAAATATATATACTTTAAATAAAGCCAGACCTTAAATCGCCAACTTACCATATATATATATATATATACATATATATATATATATATATATATATATATATATATATATATATATATATATATATATAGCACTATTCATTCGGTTAACCGCATATAAAAAATAGATGTGCAGTTAACCGAATGAATGGTGCTATTCAACAACTGCGTGATGTACTTACAGATGTTGTAGACTATATATATCGTCCGTCGTAATGGCGTCCATTTCAGCCCGATGTGTCCAGTCTCTAGTTATTATTAACACCAAGTTGATATTATACCAGTTTCTCACTTTTATAATTTTTTTAAATAATGAAATGGTTGACGTTAATTATTCAAAAAGAAATTTTAGCTTGATTAAATAAGGTTCTAAAATATCATACAACCATATATACTTCTAATTCAATAACGTCACAATTATATTATTATATTATATTTATATAATTTTCTTTTTTTTAAAAAAGAATATTTGTCTTAAAATCAAAAATTGGTCAAATAATCTTGGATACACACGTTATGTTACAGTTCGTATTAATAGGCTGAAATGTAAACCACTTGTTTCTAAAGTTAGAATCCAAACCAAATGGTTGTTTATTATTTATTCAGCACTATAATAGTATATTAAAGTACAAGTTGCATAAGACATGATTTTAGTGCACGCGTTCAAGTTTAGAAAACGAGCCGCAAGGCGAGTTTTCTTAAGAACAAGTGCACTAAAATGTCTTATGAAACGTGTATTTTATACTATTTTTTCTATTTCGGACATTAAAAGTTCAAAAAGACTTAAAATAAGAGGCATGTTTTGTACGAAAATTGTAGAAATTTTCTTTTTTTGAAGTTGGCAGCATTGATGTTTAACTAGAGCATTTTAAATATTTGAAAATCGGCGGTGTTATATGTCATTTTAAGTTTAAAATTTAGATTGATTTATGCAATAAATTATTAACGAAATGGACGAAGCAAATAATTGCACGCCCCCAGAGATTCGCAAAAGAGCAGAAGATAATTTACAAAATCTTTTGCCAACAAAGTCTCGACATATTTATCAAAAGCAATACGAGCACTTTTTAACTTGGTGTAAAGAAAATAATACCGCGAATATTACTGAAAATGTAATTATTGCTTATTTTGATAAGGAAAGCAAAATAAAAAAGGCATCAACCTTGTGGTCCACATATTCGATGTTATGATGTTGTTTAAATATTTATAAAAATATAGATATCTCAAAATTTTCTAGGCTTCTTGCATATTTAAAAAGATTATCAAAAGGCTACGAGCCTAAGAAATCCAAGATTTTAGAAATAAATCATATTAACTGTTTTATAATAGAAGCCGATGATAAAACATATTTAGCAATGAAAGTAAGTAATACAAACATCCTTGTAATAGTATTTTATTAATGTTCTACATTATTTTGTTATAATAGTCATATTAATATTGATAGGTTATCCTTATAATGGGTTATAATGGAGCTTGTCGTCGTGAAGAAATCATGAACATGATTTTAGATGACATACAGTTTAAAAATGATGTCATAATGGTTAGAGTGCCAAAAACTAAAACTTATATTCCAAGACAATTTATTATAACAGACAAATTATGGATTGATTTGGTTAAAAAGTATTATTCACTTTGTCCCACTCATGTTACACATAAATGCTTCTTCCTGCAATATAGAAATGGTTCTTGCGTGAATAATCCAATTGGCATTAATACTATAGGAAAAGTACCAAAAGTTATTGCTACTTACTTAAATTTGCCTAATCCTGAGCTCTTCACTGGACATTGCTTTAGGCGTTCAAATGTGACACACTTGGCTAATAGTGGAGGTGACTTAATAACAATTAAGCACCATGGAGGATGGAAATCTTCAGCAGTGACTGAAGGTTACATTGATAATTCCACCATGAAAAAAGTTGATGTTGCTCGAATACTGTCTAGTGCACCTAATACATCCACTAAAATTATTCAGAAACCATCGACTTCTGATGCAATAGGCAGTGATGTGTCAATCAATGTGAATCAACAGGAATTCAAACAAAACATAGTGTGTTCCCAGAATCTGCCTGGAATCTCCATTAATGCACATGAATCTTCTAGTTACAGTAAACGTTTATAACAGTTGCACTATTCAAAATGGAAAGTAAATGTCAATAGTAGCATTAGATCTTCCAACTCTGTTCAACAATTTATATTGTTAATTAGTGTAAATAAAATGTTAGCAAGTGTTTTTTTATTCTTTGTAGCTATACAACTTTTACTACACATATTTGTTATACACATTTATATTTGACATTTACATATGATTTAGTTCCATTTCTGTTTTTGTGACCAACCTCTAAAAACAAAATTTTGCGTGCGAAAAAGTAATACTTTATGCAACCCAAACGGGTGTCGAAAAGTGCATTTTTCTATTTTGCGTTCGAAATGAACTCATTATGAAACCAAAAATAGTATCGAAATGAGCTCTATTTCGATACACTTTTTTTCATTTTTCAATGTTGGCGTTGTTCGAATACAGAAATAAATTACAATGCTGTCATATGATTTTAAGAATTTATGTACATTTGACAGATATGATATATGTTTGTATTTTACACAAACAACGTATGTTGTATACAATTGACAACAGCATATATATGTTTCTATGTCACTCATGTTTATATTTTTAAATGAAATATCAAGTAATGTTAACGAAAATTAATAAATAATATGTAATATAATATACTTCGCGGATAGCAAGATTTAAATTTGAAAATGCCAAGTATCAATGTGACCAACTGCATGCTTTATATAAAAATTAAACTCTCAACTTTCAAATTAAATAATTCCAATTTAAGCAATTTATTAATGTAAAAAACGCAAAATAGAAAAAATTGTATAAAAAACTCGTTTCATAAGGCCTTTTGCCGCACTCGCTCTTTAGAAAACTCGCCGCAAGCTGCTCGTTTTCTAAACTGATCTCGTGCGGCAAAATGGTGCCTTATGAAACTCGTTTTTTAATATACTATTTTCTATTTTGCGTTCGAAATGAACTCATTATGAAACCAAAAACAGTATCGAAATGAGCTCTATTTCGATACACTTTTTTTCATTTTTCAATGTTGGCGTTGTTCGAATACAGAAATAAATATCATTTGATTTTAAGAATTTATGTACATTTGACAGATATGATATATATCCGTATTTTATACAAACAACGTATATTGTATACAATTGTCAACAACATATATATGTTTCTATGTCACTCATGTTTATATTTTTAAATGAAATATCAAGTAATGTTAACGAAAATTAATAAATAATATGTAATATAATATACTTCGCGGATAGCAAGATTTAAATTTGAAAATGTCAAGTATCAATGTGACCAACTGCATGCTTTATATAAAAATTAAACTCTCAACTTTCAAATTAAATAATTCCAATTTAAGCAATTTATTAATGTAAAAAACGCAAAATAGAAAAAATCGTATAAAAAACTCGTTTCATAAGGCCTTTTGCCGCACTCGCTCTTTAGAAAACTCGCCGCAAGCGGCTCGTTTTCTAAACTGATCTCGTGCGGCAAAATGGTGCCTTATGAAACTCGTTTTTTAATATACTATTATAGCACCGAAATAGGAAAACACACTTTTTGATGAAATGAAATTTCTTGATATTTACCGATATTTACAAGACAAATTAATTATGTGCGTAGAGATAAAATAGTTTATTATAATTTACTCAATTAGGAAGTTTTCCCTAATACACATATCTTCTAGAGGTTTTGGTTACATTGATACATATAAATGTCTATCCATCATAGAGGAACTACCTATTTAGAAATAGTTATTTTAATTGAATTACATTTCTATTACCTTTAACATAAATATGTATTAACTACTACTTATTACTAGAATAGATAGATACTTACATATGTGAAAACAATAAAATCGAATTTAATTTTTATTTATTTTCATTCATTTGCTTCTTTTTTATCAGTCTATCAAAGACCTATTTAATCTTTATTGCCCCCAGTCAGTGTTGTTTTGTTAGTATAACTAGAAAACCACGCGGTGTTTAATTTAATTTTCTTTTGTTTTAGTACCGTTAGCAATCAAATACGTTTAACGAAAATGTGTTCTTCTGGTAGTTTAGGTAATTTTGGAAAATAAATATTGTGTAATTTAACATTTGAAAATTTACCTGAATTTTTGTTAAAGCACTACTGTCCGTTTCTGACAAAACCAATTTAATTCCTTTGGGACAGCAATTAAAAGATTTAGGCTTTACACTTGTTGCTAGTGGTGGGACTGCTAAAAGCTTAAGAGATGCTGGTTTACTAGTAAAGGATGTTTCAGATATATCTGGAGCACCTGAGATTTTGGGTGGTAGAGTTAAAACGTTACATCCTGCAGTTCATGGTGGTATTCTTGCTAGGTATATTATGTTATGATTAGTATTAATAATAAAGTAAATGTTTTCACTTGCAGATTAATACCGTCTGATCAAAATGACTTGAAAACACAAGAAATAGATATGATTAGAGTTGTGGTTTGCAATTTATATCCTTTTGTGCAAACAATCGCAAAGCCTGATGTTACTGTTGAAACTGCTGTCGAGAATATAGATATTGGTGGTGTTACTTTATTGAGAGCAGCTGCTAAAAACCACGATCGAGTTACAGTTCTTTGTGACCCACAAGATTATCTTAAAGTTCTTGATGAAATTAAATTATCACCAGAGAAGGACACTAAAAAATCTACAAGGTTGCTATTCATTTGATTTTTGGCAATATATCAATAATTTTATTTTAGAGAAAAATTGGCTTTAAAAGCTTTTACACATACATCTGAATATGATTTAGCAATTTCGGATTATTTCCGAAAACAATTTTCAAGTGGTGTTTCTCAGATTACACTGAGGTATGGCATGAATCCACATCAAAAACCTGCTCAATTATGTACAACTTTGGAAAAATTACCATTAACAGTTGTCAATGGTTCTCCAGGATTTATTAACTTATGTGATGCTTTAAATGGCTGGCAGTTAGTCAAAGAGCTAAAAGCGGCTTTGGGTTTGCCAGCAGCTACTAGTTTTAAACATGTCTCTCCTGCAGGTGCTGCTGTTGGAGTTCCTCTCTCAGAAGATGAAGTAAGTATTATTTAGATTTTGCTTTACTATAAGTTGGTTCGTATTGTTTAATTGATATTATTTGATACATTACATGATCAAAAATTAAGAAATCAAATTATAATATTGATTGCGTATGTGTGCAGAAAATATTTTCTCATATTTTGCACATAACTAATTTATAATTGAAATAATTATAGTTTCATTACTGTTAACAGTTTGCAATTCAAACTTCCTTACTATTTATTTATTTAAGTGCGCTACAGGTCTTCAAGGCTTATGGCATGTAATTCACATACAAAATTGCATATAACAAAACTGTTTACACTGAATTCACTAAACGTTTAATAATGTCTCTCCATTTTTTCTTATTTGTAACCTTCACTTTCCAAACTATGATATGTACACTCTTCCTGTGTACTTTCACACCATTTTTTTCTTGGTCTTTTTTTTCTTATGTATCCTGGATAGGATTATGTTTGCCATTCTACCTCTGGTCATTCTCTCTACATGTTCTAGCCGCCTTAATCTTTGGGCTTTTACACATCTTGTTATACTGGGTTCGTTATACATTTGCTTTCTATTTATCCTTCTCCTCCTCCATCCTGGTGTATTTATTCCCTTGTATATAGACCTCCATATTTGTTTTTGTCATCTTTATAAAAGTGTATATATATTTTTATGCGTTTATCACTTTCAGCCTTATAAAAATCCTATATATTCTAATTTTTGTGTTTCTCAATACATATTAGGTGATAATTATCAAGAAGTTGGAACCTATTTCCGATCGTTTTGTTATCAATTTATTTTGAAATCCTGCCGACAGTAACAATCGAAATAATCAACTTTGTTCTGTCCTATGATATTGTGTGATATTGCTATTGCCAACTGTAGTTCTCACAGGATGAAGTTATGTAATGCGCATGTCAGGACAAACGGTACATGCTTCACTGTTTTGACCATCCCGTGACTGGTTTGTGGACGATCAAAATTTAGTTAGAACACTTTTGGTATCGTTCAATGTACGGTCAAAAATGCAGTTGAAACACTTTTTCTGCAGTGCCCATGGACCGGACCGTCACTGTACGGTTTTCTTATCGTGTTGGAACCAACTTCTTATGTTCTCATTAGTGTCATTAGCATTCCATATTTCTGATTATCTTTTTGCCTTGCGATTCTGGCCGCACTTCCCGTTCTTTGTGTCATCTGTCTTCTATTTGCACCCCATAGTATATCAAATATTTCGGTCTCTCAAATATGTAAGTCTCCCTTTCATCCCTTTCATATGTCTAGTTTCAGTTCATTTTCAGCTTCCTGTCCTGTATCTCCCATCACCATATATTTTGTTTTTTCCTGATTTATTTTTAGACTATGATTCTTTCACTTATGTTCCAACTTTTTATGATTTTCCTCTTTTTCTTACCATTAATTCGTTAACATTTGACTCTTTGTAATTTAATTCAGGAAATCGTTTCTAAAATCTGCAAATAGAAATTACACTATGTTAAATATTCATAAAAATTTGAAATGTTGAAACTTTATTTGTGACTTATGATGTGTAATAAGAGAGAGCACAAGATCTCTTATACTAAGTTATAACTTATGGAAACTTATGGAAAAAAATATAATTTACATTCAGTTACAAATTCTACAATTCTACAAGCAAAAAATGGAATGAAAGAATAGAAGTTAATATCGCTTGACACCTCCACTAGCTATGATAACTGTTTGTATTCGCCGTGGTAAGCTCACTATCAAATTTTGGATTACTTCTTGGGGAATATTATTCCACTCGAAAAGAACGGCTTGTTCCAATTCCTAGAGATTAATAGAACCTGGTAAATGTCGCCTTACTGATTTTTATCTCATAAGTGCTCTACTGGATTTAAACCTGGACTTCGTGGTGGCCAGTCCATGAATTGATTAATGACCTCTTGTAAGTATTCCAAAACTTGTCTAGCGATGTGGGCCCTCGCATTATCCTGCATGAAAATGAAATTGTTCGCTACAAATGGTGCAAAAGGCATCACATGGTCCTGAATAATGTTTCAATCTTCAATTGTTCTATCTGCATGATTCCTGACAAATCTCAAATGTTGTACTCTGTATACTGCGGTAAGTAATGGTCCAACTGCAGGCCTCCTACTATTCAATCTTACTTCCCTCAACCTTCTCTTTACAGTTATAGCAGAAACTCTGACATTTCTGACCGCTTCAAGCTGGTCATTGAGTCCTGCTTGTTATTCGCCTATTTCTGAAAGTTTACCGTTTCAAAAAACGATCATCTCTCGCACTTGTGTGTCGTTTTCTATCTTGATCATGTCTTCTCGAGTGCGATCCGGTTTTGTTCGATTTTCCAACCATTCGACTGACTGTCAAATGATTGACGCCCAACAAATTAGCTACATAACATATTGTACGTCCTTCTAACAAAGTTGACGCTCTTACACATTCATCATTAAATGATTTGGTCAGTTTACGATTTTGAATTTAAATTCTATGAACTTAAATTCTATACACGCAAAAAAATATCAAATTTGCAATTAAAGCTTAAATGATGCTTGAACTGTAACTTCAATGACTTGAGAAAATCTGTTTAATAAAACATGACATTAACTTTCGACTTCTTCCACTACAAATGTCAAAATTACTTTGCATATAATAAATTTATAGAAAATACAAAAATTATGGAAAATATATTAGAAGCATTGACTGGTGTGTTAATTTTGAATGTGAGTTTATATAATAAACATTTCACCAACAATATCGCACCTCGCAAGTAGACATCTTTTCGCTACAAATTCTTTAATGCTGTACAAATGAGATTATGCAATTTTATGAATGTCAAAACATCAAATGATATTTAAATAAAATAAAAAGATTCCTAAAATTCATTTATGTTGTACTGAAGTGTCGTATAGAATTAATTAGTATCTTTAACAGTTCAGTATACTGTAATAACCCAATTAAGTAATGCAGTGTACCTTTTATCTAAGTCAAGGCGCGGCCCCGTGTTTAATTCATGTTATATCCAAACATGACCTCGCCCGACATAACTTACATACACAAGCATTCGCAAGGTACGTTACACACTTTCAACACTCTTGTTTATTTAGAGTAAGGACATGTAGTCGAAATGAGATCACTCTAACAATATATAAGACATTTCATCCGGAGTCTTATGAGAGTCTTAGGACAGTCTTAGCAGAGTAACAATACTCAGACGGTACGACAATAGTGAGAGTGAGTTAGAGTCTCCTTTCGACTACCGTCTACATTGTTAATTATGTAAATACCATCTTTGTTGAATCGTTATAAGTGTTGGTTAATTAAACTATGTTAAACCTATTATACTTGTGCATTATTTAACGCTACCACGATATCTGCGTAAAGACTCACCGATGTCGCCCTCAGGGCCGGGCCCACATCACATGGCGATCCTTGCCAAGCCACTAAGGCACATTACATGCCTCAAGTAACCAAGCCACATCACATGGCGGTCCTTGCCAGCCCCTAAGGGCATAGGACATTACATGGCGATCCTCCCAACCCCTGCTAGCCACTTAAAGCCGTAAGCGCACATTACAATACAATAATACATAAAAAAAAATCTGATGGCATAGATATTACCGAAAAGAATACGATAAGTTTATTACTATTACATTCTACGGATTGTGTATTAACAAATGGATATCTTGAAAAATCACGAACAATAATTTTAAGTTTCAAACTGCTTGTTCGTTACTTTTTTTTATCGAATATCCTACTATTCATATCTTGTTTACAACATTATTTACTCATTTCAACTATCTGTTATTTATTTGTTGGGTTGTTTCTAAATTTAAATAATTTTTTTACGTTATTTTTATACTAATTGAACTTGATCCTTTCTGAACTTTTATTAAGTTGTTAATAAAACAACATATCGATATGGCGAAATAAAAAAATTGTTTTTTTAGTTGATTATACATATCGTTACGCAAATAGATATGTAAAACAAATATGTTCTTCTGTTTTGGTTTTCATAGTTTTATTGGAACAATTTTGACGATATATTCGATGCTGTGCAAGCATTGACGTTTGCGGTAGTATCTACGCGAAAGATTGTGTTTTCTAAATTTTAAATTATTATTTTTCTAAATTAGATTGTGCAAAATTTGCGTATGAAATATATAGATAGATAGCAGTTCATTTAATATATTAGAAGACAAACGTATTGCATAAAGTTTTGCAGTCGCGGCTCGTGATGACGTAAAACGTGGGCACCCGCACGGATGAGACTGCTTCGAACAATTTCGGTCGCATCTACTGGCTTCTTTGTATATATTGTGATGACTCATCCTACGACTAATAGGCGCGTCATACTTGTCTGGTGTTCTCTTCAGCCTTCTACCTCATTCGAGAATATATGAACGAGATATATAAGCCGCGTCGAAGAAGGGATAGGGGACATTCGATACCCAAGTCTCGCGAAGTATACATAAATATAGTTACATAAATATAAAATAGATAAATGTACTTATTGTTGTTAATAGTTAGTTTTATATGTTTATACGTTTTAATATTAATATAGTGTGTGTGTCTAAAGTTATTGTTAGTTTTATTTAAGAACCCGAAAAGACAAACGTTACAGTGGTATTCAGGTGTGGACTAATTAATAAATAATAAACTAAGTAGACAATTAAGTGTTAATTAAGTATTCGTTTAAATAAATATACAGTGCGGAAAGACGTTATTTTAAATATCGTGATGGCTAATAGAATGAAACTGGCGGAATTAAAAGTGTCCGAGTTAAAACGAGAATTAGAAGAGAGGGATGAGGATACAACTGGCAAAAAGTCGATCCTCCAGCAACGGCTTCGCAATGTGTTGATCCAAGAAGGCGAGGATCCAGAGAAGTATGTCTTTCAAGTTCCAGGCGGAGATGCTGACGTGAATTCGCTGTTTATGAAACTAGAACAAATGGAGCAGAAGAACCTGGAAACTTCTGGAAACTTAGCGAAAACTCTAGAACAAAGACTAATAGATAATTCGCAAACCTTGGAACAGCGTCTAATAGATTCACAAACTCAAATGCAACAAATGGAGCAGAAGAACCTGGAAACTTCTGGAAACTTAGCGAAAACTCTAGAACAAAGACTAATAGATAATTCGCAAACCTTGGAACAGCGTCTAATAGAGTCACAAACTCAAATGCAACAAATGGAGCAGAAGAACCTGGAAACTTCTGGAAACTTAGCGAAAACTCTAGAACAAATGGAACAGAAGAATCTCGATAGCGCGAAAAATATGGAACAACGATTAATAGAGAATGCGCAAATACAAATGCAACAAATGGAACAAAGAAACCTAGAAACCGCTAGAATCCTCGAGAAAAATCTGGAAAAGAAATTACTAGAAAATTCTAGAAACTTCGAAAAAAGTCTGGAACAAGTGGAGAAAGTTCTAGAACAGCGATTAGCGGATAAATCAGAAGCGTTAAAAGAAGAGGTTTTCACAGCTGTAGAAGAGAAAATTGGAGAACATTCTAGACTTTTAGAGGCAATAATGATCGAGATGAAATTACCCGCTACCATGAGTCATTCTGATCCCAGGCAGGGCAATGAAGAAGTCATACCGCGGCCCATCGAAATAAAAGAAGAACTTGTGGCTATTTCAAGGACCAGAATCAAGCCACCAACCTTTGATGGAAAGACGTCATGGGCAACTTACCTGACGCAATTCGAAGCGGCCGCAGAAGCAAACGCATGGTCTTCTGCCGAGAAGGCGACTGCTTTAGTCATAGCATTGAGGGGTGATGCTAGTGATATTTTGCAGACATTGCCTCCTGAGGAACGTAAAGATTATTCTCAACTCATTAAACGCTTGGAGATGAGATATGGCCATGCGCATTTGGAGCAAGTATACCATACCCAACTGAAGAATCGATCACAGAAGAAAGGCGAGAATCTGCAGGAATTTGAGGCAGATATTGCTCGTCTAGTTCGACTTGCATATCCGATGGCGCCGGATAATTTCATGGAACACCTAGCGGTCCAGACATTCATAGATGGTCTCCGGGATATTGATACGCAGCAAGCATTAAGGTTGGCAAGACCGAAAACCTTGATCGATGCTTTGGCGCACGCGCTTGAGTTTGAGACTGCAAAGCAAGCCTCTCGGAACCATGCTCGTGTCTGCACTGTTGACAAGCAGGAAAATGAGGAGTTCATGGAGCAGGTGGTTAGTAGAGTTCTAAACCAGATCAAATCAAATAAAAGAGTACTGCGATGCTGGAATTGTGGAGAGATTGGTCACGTTCGGAGTAAATGTGGTAAGGTGGCCAAGAAAGCATCGTCTGAGCAGCAGGAAAACTAAAGCGGGTCGATGAGCGAGGGCAATCATCGATCCAGCATCAGGAAGCCCCAAAGACGCCTGGCCAAGTCGCATCCCTGCAACATCAAACCAACGGCCTGTATGTGGACGCTGTTATGGAAAGAAAGACCTATGCTTGCTTGCTAGATACTGGATCGACGAAAACCATCGTGCGACCCGATTTAATTCCCAGAAATAAAAAGTTATTTTCTAGCAAATGGAGACTTAGGACAGCAACTGGAGGAGCAGCTTCTGTGGCAGGTGAAGTGGATGTCAACTTTATCATAGGACCAACATCAGTCCGACATCGTGTTCTCGTAGCGGACATAGAAGAACAAATAATCTTGGGATTAGACATCATGAACACCTACGGCTTCCAGTTAAACATGAAAGAAGGCACTTTAAAAATAAATAATGAGGAATTGTTTCTTCATGGGAAAGATTGTGGGAATGTACAAGTAATTACTGCAGAGAATGTTGTTCTGGATGCAAGAAGTGAGACATTTTTGACGGCGTGTATGGAAGGTGATTATTTGGACGGAAATGTTATAATGTTGGAACCAAAGGCTGATGATGACGAGGTGGGCCGAGGAATAGTAGTTGCCAAAATGCTGGTTAAGACTCAGAAGACTGTACCGATAAGGGTAATGAATGTGAACCATTACCCTGTTTCATTGAAGAAGGGTACTATTCTGGGGTGGTGTTCGCCAGTGTCGGCCGTCGTTCATCGCATAGAGGCGAAGAAGAATGGATTCGTGCAGGTTCCTGAGAAATTGTCCAAGATAATCGACTCCGCCTGTCAAGGATTGAGCAAGAAGGAACAAAGTCAAGTTAAGGATTTAATCAAACATTATGAAGACATCTTTGAAACTGAAACTGGTACGAAAGGAAGAACCAATATTGTAATGCACAAAATAAATACCAGCGATGCAAGTCCAATTCGACAAGGACCAAGAAGGTTACCTCTGGCAAAACGTGAGGAAGCCAAGCAAATTATACAAGATATGGAAGGCCAAGGAGTAATTGAACCATCGAATAGTCCATGGGCTTCACCAGTGGTCCTTGTCAGGAAGAAGGATGGATCTACCAGATTCTGTGTGGACTATCGTCGTTTGAATAGTGTGACCAAAAAGGACAGCTATCCTCTCCCAAGAATAGACGATACGCTAGACACCTTGGCAGGAGCAAAATGGTTCTCCACTCTCGACTTGAAGAGCGGTTATTGGCAAGTGGGAATGGATCCCAATGACAAAGAGAAGACTGCCTTCAGTTTAGGTACAGGACTCTGGCAATTTACAGTCATGCCATTTGGACTGTGTAACGCCCCAGCTACCTTTGAGCGACTCATGGACACTGTACTGAGGGGATTGTCTTGGGATACCTGCCTGGTATATCTCGATGATGTGATTGTGGTAGGGAAGACCTTTGAAGATCACATGAAAAATTTGGAAGTAGTATTCCAGAGGTTGCGAGATGCCAACCTGAGATTAAGTCCAAAGAAGTGTCACCTTTTCCGCAAGGAGGTAAATTACCTTGGACATGTGGTTTCCGGAAAAGGAATTGCTGTGGATCCAGAAAAAGTAAAAGCTGTGGAAAACTGGCCGGTACCCAAAGACAAACATCAGCTAAGAAGCTTTTTGGGATTATGCACATATTATCGACGCTACGTTCCTGGATTCTCCAACATTGCAAAACCACTTACTCGCCTAACAGAAAATCGAGCATTCATTTGGAACAACGAATGCCAAGCGGCCTTTGAGTTGTTAAAAGGTACGTTGATCAGTGCACCCGTTCTGAACTATCCGCTGCCATCTGGGAGGTTTGTTTTGGATACGGATGCCAGTAACGTCGGGATTGGTGGCGTGCTCTCTCAAATCCAAGATGGACAAGAAAAGGTCATTGGATACTTTAGCAAGACCCTGTCCAAACCGGAGAGGAACTACTGCGTAACCAGGAGAGAACTATTGGCAGTAGTTAAGACCATTGAGCACTTTTACAAGTACCTGTATGGGCAGAAGTTCCTGATCCGCACTGATCATGCCGCCTTAAAGTGGCTCTTGCAATTTAAGAATCCAGAGGGTCAAGTAGCTAGATGGATTGAGAGGCTACAGGAGTATGACTTTGTCATTGAACACAGAGCAGGCCTCAAACATCAAAATGCAGATGCCCTTTCCAGAAGGCCCTGTCCAGAAGACTGTCGATATTGCAACAGAATCGAAGACAAATCGGCCAACGCTCTTCGAACCACCGTTGTTGATGACCAATGGCAACCTGACAATTTGCGCGCAGATCAAGAAGCTGATCCGGATCTTGCAGTCCTCAGGGCTTGGAAAAGAAATGGGCAAAGACCGACCTGGCAAGAAATTGCTCCCCATTCACGAGAATTGAAGTCATACTGGGCACAATGGGATTCCTTAACCATAGAAGACGATCTCCTGAGACGTGAGGTCGAAAATCACGATGGAAGCGAGCGGAAGATGCAAATGGTGGTTCCCAAGAACAGAATACCAGAGGTATTGCGAGAACTCCATAATGGTGCTTCTGGGGGACATTTTGGAGTCCATAAAACACTGGAGAAGGTGCGCCAGAGATTTTACTGGGTGAATTGTTCACGAGATGTGAAGGAATGGTGCCGAAAGTGTGCTAATTGCGCCGGAAGCAATGGTCCCCAGAGGCGTCGACGTGCACCCATGCGCCAATACAATGTAGGAAGCCCATTTGAAAGGATCGCCATAGATGCCGCCGGTCCTTTTCCAGAAAGCAGCAAAGGAAATAAATACATAATAGTGGTCATGGATTACTTTACCAAATGGGTTGAAGCATATGCTCTACCAAATCAGGAAGCTGGAACTGTAGCAGACGTGATTGTGAAGGAGTTCGTCAGCCGTTTTGGTGTACCCTTGGAACTTCATTCCGATCAAGGACGAAATTTTGAGTCCAATCTATTCGAAAAGATGTGTGGACTTTTGGGCATACGGAAGACGAGAACAACTCCCTTGCATCCACAATCAGATGGGATGGTAGAGCGAATGAACAAGACCATGATCAGACACTTATCCAAAGTGGTCTCCGAACACCAGAGAGATTGGGACGAACATTTACCATTATTTCTAATGGCGTATCGGGCTTCCGTTCAAGAGACAACAGGCCAATCACCAGCAAACGTGCTATTCGGGAGGGAACTCCGATTGCCCTGTGATTTAAAGTTTGGGAGCAAGCCTGGTGAAGATCTTGCCGGAGAAGATTATGTCAACACGCTCAGACGACGACTAGATAATATCCATGAACAAGTCAGACATAATATCCAAGATGCTAGTGACAGAATGAAAGAGAGCTATGACATCAACGCCGAGAAGAGTGGTTACCATGAAGGCGATCGGGTTTGGTTGTATAATCCACAACGCCGACGGGGCCTATCTCCAAAACTTCAAAAGAATTGGGAGGGGCCATACGAGGTGTTGAAGCGGATCAACGATGTAATATACCGCATCAGGCGAACACCTCACACTAAGCCAAGAGTCGTACATTTTAATCGATTAGCCCCATACTCTGGAGACAATAATGACGAAACCGCTGACTTGCGCCGATTGGATAGCCAATACCATGAACTAACCTTCGAAGACTTTATGCAAGAATATTCTGATTCGAGAAAAGCTCGATTTGAAGTAACCATCGAGAAACAGCAAGATTTGTTTACAGTGCCGCCAGACTACGCGCTTGCTCATTGCGTAGCCCGAGATCTGCGAATGGCCAAAGGGATTGCCAGGGAATTTAAAGAGAGATTTGGCAGAATCGAAAAACTAAGGCAGCAGGGACCAGCAATTGGGAAGAGTCTCCAAATAATAAATGAAGGACAGCCCATATTTTATTTGGTCACGAAAGAACTGTCGAGTCTAAAGCCAACCTATCGTGCCTTATGGGAGGCCCTGACCCACTTACGCGAACAAATGTTACAGCAAGACATTCTGAAATTAGCAGTTCCAAAATTGGGTTGTGGATTGGACCGCCTGGACTGGAGAATTGTAAGGAGCATGTTGGAAGTAATCTTCCGACATACTGGTATGGAAATTCTGGTATGCAGTTACCGCCTTGAATATTCCTGTCCATCCAGGCAAGATAAAACCGTGGACTGTTATTTCGATATGACGTCACAATGTAACAAAGGCCCTACCTGTCGATTTCGCCATCGGTTGAGGGAATCAAAACTTGACATGTTTCGGGACGAAACTTCATTCTTAAGAAGGGGGCAATGTGATGACTCATCCTACGACTAATAGGCGCGTCATACTTGTCTGGTGTTCTCTTCAGCCTTCTACCTCATTCGAGAATATATGAACGAGATATATAAGCCGCGTCGAAGAAGGGATAGGGGACATTCGATACCCAAGTCTCGCGAAGTATACATAAATATAGTTACATAAATATAAAATAGATAAATGTACTTATTGTTGTTAATAGTTAGTTTTATATGTTTATACGTTTTAATATTAAGATAGTGTGTGTGTCTAAAGTTATTGTTAGTTTTATTTAAGAACCCGAAAAGACAAACGTTACAATATGAAAGCTTAAACGGAGCAATCTTATCCGTGCGGATGTCCACTTTTTACGTCATCACGAGCCGCGACTGAAGTTTTCATAAATTCGGGTTTAAATGCTTAAACAAGATGATCGATTGTAGTTTTCTCTTTGTTTATCAGACGCGTGCCTAAATTAGAATCAAGGGGTGGAGCTTTTTTATCCTTGCCTTTTCACCATGCGATATATTGTTATAAATTGTATGGTGTTCTGATAAAATTACGAGGGGCGGTTGATTAATTCGCGCGATTGTACAGAAACAAAGGAATAATTTAAATAAAGAAACTTTATTATTCTACATAAGCTCCTCTTAATTCGATACGTTTGATCCATTTGTGTTCAAGCATCTCTATTTTTCTAACCCTGCAAAATAATCGTCCACTGTTGAAGTTAGCGCTTCATTTGTGCAGAATTTTTTGTCGTCGAGAAAATCTTTTAATGTAGAGATTAGATGAAAGTCAGATGACGCGGTATTAATTCGAACATCAATTCTTCAATTTCTTTATGCAGCAACCGTGTGTTATCATAGTGAAAGAGCACTTTCTTACTCATTCTTGAACGCTTTTCAAATGTGTTTTCAAATGATTTGCGTAATATTCGAATATCCAATTCAGTTCCTCTACGATCGTACAGTTTTTCAAACAACCTGAATTGCATGGCGGAGAGCTTTTAGTGTTTGCGTGGGATTCGCTAAGTTTGTCAGTTTTTTCCCTCAATATCTCTCACGTGTTCGATTGACGAAAGGTGACATGAGACTTTTTGAGTCGGTTTAGAGAAATTATTGTTACGTGGGGATGGGCATTATCCTGCTGGAAAAGTGGATCTTCGAGCTGCTGAAGATATGGAAGAATATGGAATTCCACCACATCAAGTAACGCTGGACGTTCATGGTGTTTCGGATAAATATCAACTGAGATTACTCGCATGCTATGGCACCCCATACCATAACTCTCATGGTTCGGTGTACACGTTTTTCAATATCACACCACCTTATGCCAATCCACGTTCCAGTGCTTTCAAAACACACAACACCTTAAATGTCGTTGGTGTTGAGCCGTAAGCGGCAACACAAGATGTGGTCTATGGAATTGCAAGCCGAAAGCCCTGATTCAGTTATAAGCGGTTCGAAGGTCACGGGACGACTTTCATTATCTAACCATAGATTAGCGATAGATCTGATATTGGAGAATGGGTCTCTTAGTGCCATTAGGCGAAGGTGGCAATCCTGCACCTTATTAGTTCTCTTTAGGCCCTCGATTTGCCTTCGGCGTGTTCCCTGACCTTCTTTAGTCCATGACATAAGAACGCGTGATGGTGGATTGGTTCCGGTTAAGGCGATTTGCAATTTTCTTGTACGAAAAACCACCTTCCCGCAAGCCATCAATTAGACTTCTGTCAAATTCGCTTAACTGGCGGTAATTTCTATGTAGCCGCACTATGGGCTTAGTTCAACCCTCAAAACAGGTTAAACAAAAGTATGTCAACAAAGAAAACGGTGAAAATTGTATAAAAACTCGCAAGCAAACGTCTAACATTGATGTCAGAAAAAACTGTACGAAGCGTCAGATGTGCCACGATCACTTGATCCATCGCAACCAAATTAAAATCAATTATTATTACCTTTGAATAGTTATACGTTTCTGCAAAGATTGGTAAAAAAATTCGCACTTCTTTTTTGTATTGAAATTTCATTTTTGTAGAGCAGCATATCTCCAAATTTATTGAGTACATCGCAGTATTACCTGAATTGCCGGTATTATCCCTTAAGAATAACGAAATTGCTGTCGAGATAAGTGTTAATTATTAATCACCATTTTTTGCCACATTCTTAACTGTGTTACGATCGAATAATAATTAAAAGAACTGAAACTTCATGCTTTATCTCTGTAAATATCTCGGTAGTTAAATTGCCTTTTCGAAACGAATTAATACAATTATTTTTAGTGAACTCGTAATTTTTTTTCCAGGCCAAAGTATGTATGGTTGACGATTTGAAAGAGAAGTTAACACCATTGGCAATTGCGTATGCAAGAGCGCGAGGCGCTGATCGAATGTCGTCATTTGGTGATTTCGTTGCTCTTTCTGACGTATGCGATTACATAACTGCGCGATTGATTTCTAGAGAAGTATCGGATGGTATTATTGCACCCGGTTATACACCTGAAGCTTTGGAGTTGTTGAAGAAAAAGAAGAATGGTGGATATTGCGTATTACAGGTATTCCAATTAGAATAAATAATCATTTAGTGTTGTGTATAAAATCTTTTGTTTAGATTAGGTAAGGAAACTTACATTTTATTGAGTTGACGCATATGAAATGCCGTGTTTTTCTTTTCCTGTAGAAATATAGCGCGATATTGTGCTATACTGGTGTGATAAAGTAAAATTTGTAATGTGAATCAGTTCTTGTAGTGTGTGAGAGTATAAACTATTTTGTATTTACTTTTCACATTTTTTAATGACACAAGATGAGTACCAGTAAAATATGCCTTGTAATAGGATATGAATTTAAACTCAGAAATAGTGCGGCGGCGAATGAATAATATATTATTCATTTACTGCCGCACCAACACTATAGTGTTGGTTTGAGAACTTCCTTGATGGAGATGAATCACTTAAAAGTGAATATTGGTGTAGGCCCGGAACCTTAGTTGGAAACAATGCTGGTGGCGCCCTTGTTAGTTCTATATTTGTGTTTGTATACTTTTGAACAGTTAATAATTTTTGAAAATGAAGAACGAAAAGATACATTTTCACTACTTTACGTCGGACGAGTTTTGACAAAAAGTGTCTGCTGAAACCACAGTAAAAACACTTGAGATGTATACGAGGGTCACCTTTTATATTTTTACAAAATCTGGGAAGAAAACAAAATTTTTGGGAACAAACTATTTTATTGTTTTTCAAAATATTCGCCTTTATGGTCTATACACTTTTGCATGCGTACGAACCAGTTTTCAAAACATTTTTTCTACTCTGAAAGATGTATCTCAGAAACATGGTTTTCAAAGGCTTCGACTGCATCTTGAGGTGTTGAAAATCGCTGTCCACGCATTTTTTGTTTCACAATTTGGAGCAAAAAGAAATCATTCGGCGACAAGTCAGGTGAATATGAACAATGAGACATTTCAATACTATTCTCCTTCAAACAGTCAACTGTTAGACGTGCTGTATGGGAACTCGCATTGTCGTGATGAAGAACAATGCGACGTTTTAGGTTATTCTTCCTGATTTCGTCTATAACTTTTGGCAAACAAATTACTGTATACCATTCAGCGTTAACAGTTTTTCAATCCTCTAAAGGAATTGTTGCGATGTGTCCTGTACAGCCGAAGAAACAAGCGATCATTTTCTTAGAAGTGCTCCTTGTACGAATAACTTTTGTGGGGTTGGGTTCGTCTTAGAACACCCATACAGTAGATTGTTGCTTGGTTTCCGGCTCATACGCATATATCCATGTTTCGTCACCTGTGACGATGTATACGGATTTTGCGGTTCCTACGTCCAATTTTTTGCGCACCTCTTTACACCAATTGACACGAGCTGCTTTCTGTGCTTCGGTCAAGTTATGTGGAATCCATCTGGAACATATTTTTTTTACAAATAAATGTTCATGTAAAATCGAATGAATTGCAGTCTGCAATATGCCAATAGATGCCTCTACCTCACTGTAAGTCACATGCCTATCGTGTTCTATCATTTTCCGCACAGCATTGATGTTTTTTGGAATAACAACAGTTTTTGGTCGACCTTTACGTGATTCATCACTCACTGAGGCACGACCATGACGAAATTCTGCAAACTAATTGTAAACTGTCTTCTCTGATGGTGCTTCATTACCAAAAGTTGACCGAAGCGATATAATGCATTCTTGTGGAGTTAGGCCTTTTTTATAATCGTAAAAAATCATTCAACGAAAACCTTCACTAGTAATCTCCATTATTTTACAAACTCACTGTCTTAAAACTGTTACTGTCAACAAACTACTGACTTAATTTCTAAGCTATCGCGGATTTCTCATTGACAAATGTCAAACTTTTAGAATATAGTGATTACATATGTCAAAAGCACCATCTAGTGGTCGATTGTAAAAATATATAAGGTGTCCCTCGTATTTGGACTCTATTCTGTATTTGAACGTCTTCGAACATGACATGTTTGATATAAAATAAATTTTATTTATAAACGGTTTTGTAGAGTGCTATTTATTTAGATACTAGCGATCTCTGGGTTTTCTGATTGCACCTAAAAACATAGAAACATACACAAAAAACAAAGTTGGTAGCTTTTACCAACCTATTAGAAAACTAATAGGTCTGGACAGTATAAGACTGTTTGAACAAGAACTAGTACTAAGCGATAAAGTGAAGTATCTAGGCATAACACTTGTTGCGAAATTGGAGCAGACACTTAGTAAAAGTGACAGATAGGATGACGCAGCTCTTTTAGAGACGTAAAAGAGCTGTTGGCAAGATCTGTGGATTAAAAGTGAGAGTGGCACACTAGTTGTACACGTGGTAGTAAGACCAACGATTACCGACAATTGTTTCGTGGAGGAGGACGGAGCTGACATCGGCGATGGGCCTGCTTACGGCTCTCCAGCGACAGGCTCAATTGGGGATCACGGGAGTCATAAAGAGCACGGGCTCCATGGAGCCATTGTGAGTCGGTCCCTGCTAGCATTATTTGTGAAAGCGGAGACCATGGCTGCGATCCTGAGGCTGAAGGCCAATGACTTATGGTGCCTTAATAAGGTTGTTGGGGAGCATAGAGATACCACGGGAACTGCACTGGAGAGCCGTTATTATAAATGCCGGTGAACAGTATGACACCTGAGATTATATTTACAGCCAAGCTGATCATATTTATTCCGATCAGGGAACAAAGCAAAAAGTCGATCGAGCCGGCAGCTGGTTCAGGGCACAGGTGAAAGTATATGTGAAATGTTCCGCAAAAGTAAGGGAAAATTTACGACGGTTTTTCAGGCGGAGTTGTTTGCAAGTTGCAGCCTGTGGTGAAGAAATTTAGGAAGCCGGGCATGGGCTTAGTCAGTGAGCGCTGGTGTAGGAGATGTGAAAGACAGGAGGAAACGAGCTTTCGTATAATATGTACTTGAAATTGAAGGGACTCAGAAACACTTCGGAAAAGATGTATTGGATCCTACGAGGATACTCAAATTTCCTTTAAGGAGAATACTGTCTTTTATCGAAGACACAGGACTAACAGAGTGGAATTGGAAAATCTGAAGAGCATTGTACTCAAGTGCCTGGACGTACTGGTATCTAACCCTGAAAAATCAGACAAAAGAAGAAGAAACATAGGAAAAATGTGTCTAAGGCCTAGTTATATATTTATTTCAAATCAGATACGAACTTCTGCAATCATTCAATATACAAGAATTTAACAAATTTTGGTGATGTATTATAATTTAAATGTAGACGTAATTTTTAATAAACATTTTAGATTGATCCAAGTTATGAACCAAATGCAATTGAACGCAAAGTCCTGTTTGGATTGACGTTGGAACAGCAGAGAAACAATGCCGTAATTAATAATACACTATTTACCAGCACTGTTACTGCAAATAAAACTAGTCCGGAGACAGCATTAAGGGATTTGATTGTGGCCACTATAGCATTAAAATATACTCAGAGTAATTCTGTTTGTTATGCTAAAAATGGACAAGTAAATATAGCAAAAACTATATTTGTTTTGTATTATATGTACATCCCCTATAGGTAATTGGAATTGGAGCTGGACAACAATCAAGGATTCACTGTACAAGGTTAGCAGGTGATAAGGCTGACAATTGGTGGTTGAGACACCATCCAAAAGTACTTGGAATGAAATTTAGGGCTGGAGTTAAAAGGGCTGAAATTTCAAATGCTATCGATAATTATGTAAATGGCACTGTAGGTAAGCTCTTGATGCAAATTGTAAAACATAATTATGTTTATTATATAGGAGGTAAGTGCCATATATTCTCTCCTTGACAGGTTTATACATACTAAAAGGTGCTCAAGATGTGTTGTGTCATAGTTGCACATGCACTACGCTACGAATTGTAAAGTTCTTTGAGCAATAGTTCTGCAATCGGGTAACGTCATTAGTGCATGAAAAGTTAACAAAAATTATATAGCGCGTGGTCATTTTTTGCTAAAAAAGAATAACTTATCCTACAAAACTAAAATACATATTTTCGAAAAGTGTTTAAAAGAAGTTTTTAAACGGTGTTTAATTTATTCCTAGTTCGTCTCCTGCGTCCATACAGAGCTGTAAGTGACCGGGAGTTTCGTCTAACTATATATTTGTTGCACTTTTAAGACAACTGCGTTAACGAGACTCGGAATTTAGATAGCGTTTCTTACAAACCATTCCTTCAAGAACGTTTCATAGTCGATAATCGCGAGGCTTCAGGTTGGGGTATACCCGACGGCCAATTGGAAGCCTTAATACCCATACATTGTTTTCTAGCCATGTTTAGACTGTTTTCGCTTTGTGTCCGAGTGCCTGATTCTGTTGAAACGCCCATTCCATTTCCTTAAACAAGAAACTTTTTTCAGAGGTCAGCTTCTAACATAGTTTCTTAGCACATTCAGTTCGAAGTTTTTACCCCCATCTCGCAAAAAAATAATAGGAGAAACACCTTCGTAGGAGACATCCCACCAAACCATTACTGAGGCCGAATGGTGAGCGCGCAGAACTGATACCATGTTCTTCCGGGGTTCTAAAGAACTTGCATACCTGATTTTTGCAAGAACAGCTGTCACAGTGATTGAGGTACGCGCAGAATGTGGACGACTGGTACGAGGGCTATCAACAACTTCACCATTGTCTCGAAATCTAGTAATGGTACCACATACGAAACGTTCGTTAATTTAAGGGACTAAATAAGAACAAAAATATGTCGCGCACTCTTTCCTATTTTGTGCAATGCAACGATAACGATGTAGCTATGGATTTTCTACCACTCCGTAGTATCGTAGAATATTTGTCTTTTAGACAAATGTGATTCGTTTAAATAAAACTAGCGGTAATTTAAAACACTATATTAATAATAAAACACAGTAAATACACTTAATAAGTAATATTTATTTCAATTTTTATTTCACATTTATATACAATATTAACCCGTCGACGATTACTCGCTGAATGTCTGGCCTCCCTTCCGAACGGTTCTTATATAGTGTATAGCTTATTCGAGGCCTTACAGAAACTCTTTTCAAGGAGGTCCGGGAGACCTGATAACGTACTCGGCGCGTGTTACCTCTCGCCTGACGTATCGTCGGATGACTCACATCACAGTATAAATGGTGTTCATTGAGGGCTACCAAATAAGTACTGACATATTACATATCCCCGACGATACGTTTATGCTGTTATGAAATTCTATGACTCATAATTTCGTACAATTGTGCAACATTGGCAGTATTTATGGCTTACTGTGTATACCCGATATAATTAAATAAATAATTATTATTGTTGGCCAATGTAAAGTCATTATGTGATCGTTTTGTGTAAAATCTCATTTTCCCATCTGCTGGAGCTCAAGAAATAATAAAATTCGTCTAATATTCGTATATTTCTATTTACATATATGTACCTATATTACTATTTACTTTCTTTCTTTATCTGTATTCCTCTTTTACGTGTCGAGGGTCAGAACGCGCCGAGCCGCTGTCATTTTTTTTTCTGGGCACTCGTTCAGCAACTGACCATGATAAGATCTGTTTATTATGTCAATTGCAATACTTATCTACTACTATCTTAACTACACCGCCGTACTGCCGGCATTATTTACTAATTTCATATACAGTATGGTCATAAAGTTTGGAACCAAGCTTATAACCGCATTATTTTACATTTTTAGGAAAATCGCTCGGACAGGTAAATTTTCTTTTTTAAAACGCCATCTTTTGACATACAATTTTTTTCTATGACGTCATTGGTTTTCGAGTGATGACGTTATAAACACTTTCTTTAAATGGCAACCATATTATTTTTTTCTCGTTTTTGGTAGATCTTTATATCCACCAAATAGTGATATAAAACAATTGGTATGTTGCATCACAATTTTTTTGAAAAAATGATAAATTTAGAAAAAAATACGAAAATTTTATTTTTGTACAAAATTAAAATTAAATTAAAAAAAATACATCTGAACTTAAATTTATTGTAACAGTTAACGTAAATTTTCAAAATGGACCCCACCAACCAACTGACACTGTCCCAGCCGAGTGTAAACACTTCGTATACTCGCCTCAATTATGTCTGGGGATATTTGTGTAAGTTCTACGCGAATTCGTTCTTTTAAATCTTCTAAATTGTTCGGTTTGTTAAAATACACTTTCGATTTCAAATAACCCCACAAAAAAAGTCTAATGGAGTCAGATCAGGAGAACGAGGTGGCCATTCTATGGCGCCTCTCCGTCCAATCCATTTATTGGGAAATATTTCGTCAATATAGTGGCGAACCTCTACACCATAATGGGGAGGCGCCCCATCTTGTTGAAACCAAATATTTGGATGAGGTACATCACCATCCTCGTGATTTGGGAAAATAACAGCGAGCGCTGGAACCAGTTCAAATCTTAAATATTCTAAATATTGCACAGCGGTCAAATTTCCTTCAAAAAAATATGGTCCTAAAATGCGTAGTCCAATCATTCCAACCCATACGTTAACTTTTCCTCTGCGCTGAGTATGACACGCTTGAGTCCAATGCGGATTGTTCTGCGACCAATATCTGCAATTATGGCGGTGAACAGATCCATTTAGGCAGAACGTAGATTCATCTGAGAAGACGATGTTTTCCAAGAAATTTGGATTTTGGTCACAACGTAACATTACGTCTTCACAGAACTGCAATCGACGATCTTCGTCATCCTCATGTAATTCCTGTACAAGTTGAACTTTGTAAGGACGATAGTGTTCTTTTTTAAATAAGTTGACGACAAATGAGTGAGCCACCTGATTGGCTAACGCAAGTTGTCTGGTGGAAACATGATGCCTTTCTTCTGCTTCTAGAAGCACATTTAATTTCACATCTTCTCCTACTTGAGGTCTACCTTGCCGTGGTCGATCCTTTACGGATCCAGTTTCGGTAAACTTTCCAACTAGTTTTGTCACCGTAGACCTGGTAATTGGAGGTCTATCAGGGTGTTCATGGTTAAACAAATCGCATGCTTCTGCATGCGTTCTTTGTCTGTCCTCATAACCAACCATAATTAAAATTTCGATTCTTTCTCGCTCAGATAAATGTGCCATTTTTTATATTAGCGAAAATGAACAATTTTTACGCAATATCTCAAAAATTTAACGTCAAAAATAGAAGTAAATAATTCAACAATGTCGCCATAGAAACAATTTTAAACTAAAATTTTTGTACATAAATTGTATAAAAAGAAGCAAGAATGTCATAAAGAAATATCTTGCAAAAAAGTGCGTGTATTTGTTTTTGTAAATTTTTTGCATAGTAACATGAGTACATGTGCTTTTGACGATCCGGTTTGTTCAAGAAGAATATTTAAGTCCTCACACAAAACAGAAGTGTGAAAAAAACTTACTTACATATTTCAGTAAATTTTGTAAGCTTAATTAGTTTTTGAAATCTTCAATTTTTGGGCGATAATTTTAATTAAGAAATGGTCAGCCACATCATGTCAATTTTTTAAATAAATGAAACTTCTTTGGCTCTTTTGTGAAACTATTTAATGTTAAATAAGATTTTTTAATAAGTAATTGGCCGATTGGGAAGACGAATTTCTTTTGACCTGGAGCGAATAACGCAGATTACTATTGATCGCAAAGCATTTACACTCGGCTGGGACAGTGTCAGTTGGTTGGTGGGGTCCATTTTGAAAATTTACGTTAACTGTTACAATAAATTTAAGTTCAGATGTATTTTTTTAAATTTAATATTAATTTTGTACAAAAATAAAATTTTCGTATTTTTTTCTAAATTTATGTCATTTTTTCAAAAAAATTGTGATGCAACATATCAATTGTTTTATATCACTATTTGGTTGATATAAAGATCTACCAAAAACAAGAAAAAAATAATATGGTTGCCATTTAAAGAAAGTGTTGATAACGTCATCACTCGAAAACCAATGACGTCATAGAAAAAAAATGTATGTCAAAAGATGGCGTTTTAAAAAAGAAAATTTACCTGTCCGAGCGAATTTCCTAAAAATGTAAAATAATGCGGTTATAAGCTTGGTTCCAAACTTTATGACCACACTGTATTTAAACCTTACTATTTTTTAATTTATATTTCATTATTTTTGTTCAGATTTATGTTTTTGTCCGTGTTGTCTGTTTCCTTATCTGTTGCTTGATTAAAGTGAAACAATTGAACTCTAGATTCTAAATTATCTAAATTCAATATTTGTGCAGTGCGACGTGTTTTAAATGAATGATGTAGAAAGTTTCCTGCTTTTTAAAATAAAATAATAAGAAAAACTTTTGTGTTTTGTTTTGCTTTTGTTTCGATTCATTCAGTAAACACATTTTTTCAATTTAGGAAAAGATATGGACAAGAAAGTATGGGTGTCAATGTACGACGATGTACCAACCGATCTCAGCGAAGCAGATAAGTTAGCGTGGCAGAAAGAATTAAAAGATGTCGTCTTAGCTTCTGATGCCTTTTTCCCATTCAGAGATAACGTGGACAGAGCCAAATTGGTATTTTCTTATTATATTTGTGTTTATTTATCTTTAAAATATATTTTGTTATAGAGTGGAGTACATTATATTGCCAGTCCATCGGGTTCCACAAATGATGCTGAAGTTATAAAAGCGTGTAATGAACACAACATAGTTATGATGCATACGAATTTAAGACTTTTCCATCATTAGATACGAGGTAAATACGATGAGAGCCAAAAAGACTGAAATAGTTGGCAGCATTAATTTTAGTGCTAGTGTTGGGGGTAATGTGACAATACTTCACTGAGATATATTTATAAGCAAAGCATTGACGTATAGATAAAATTATAACGTTGCAAACATAAATTAATTGATAAACGCAAATTAATTAATAAATGTATTTACTTATTTTACAAAAAAGATGTTCAAATTGTTGTCCATTATGTGCAAAGATTAATTCTTCGTTTTATATTCTCACTCACATTGTGAAGGATATGAACATTCTTGTTCAAGAAGTTAATTTTATTTTGAATGGTGTTTTCTAATTCTTCTAAAGTACAAAGGGTACTAAAAAAGTTTTGCAATACAGCTTTATTTATTAAATTTTTTCAAAGTAATTTCCGGCACATTCAGTACACTTCTCCATCCTCCGAAACCAATCCTTAAACCAGGTCTACCGAGTTTCTTTAAGGAGTTAGCCACACCCGTTATTCCAAGCCCTGAAAAGATCCTTATCACTGGAAAACCGCTTACCTTTCAGCTTGATTTTCACATGGGGGAACAGTGCAAAGTCGCAGAAAGCAAGGGCCGGGCTGTAACAAGGGGGCTCAAAAAGTTTTGGCCCTGTAGTGGTCAAATATTCGGTGCAGGCTTTGGCGCGGTGTCATGATGGAGGAACCAGGTGTCCACTTTCGAATTTGTCCGCAAGTTCTCCAGAGATTCGATTACCTTAAGCAAGCACTGCTCAGTGTGCCACTTCGCTGTTATTGTCTTCTGTGTGTTCAAAACAACACGTTCGACAATTCCACTCGATTTGAAAAATACAGCTATCATTTTCTTTTTAACAGATTGGGATTTTCCGACAGCTACGGTTATGCCCTCATCATCAAAGACCCAGGGTCTTGGTCTACATATCCTAATAGTACAGCCAAGTCTTGTCACGTGTCACGGTGTTGTTCACATACCGAGATTGTCGCAAGAAACTTATTTAGTATCTCCCGGCACCAAGTCACACGTCGTGTTATCTGCTCTTCAGTCAGTCGATGCGGCACCCACAGACACAAAACTTTCTTCACGTGCAAATGATCATGCAAAATCGAACGAATGGCTGGTATATTGAGGCTCAAAGTATCCTCTATCTGCTGGTAGGCCACTCGCCTATTTTCGTCCTAAAGGGTACCACTTAGTTATCACCATTATAGTTTTGTTACACTTAAAATTGTAATAGAAAAAGCATCTCTTAATAAAAACAATAAATATATTACATAAATATTGCCTGTTTTATTATTAATAATGAAGAATTCCCAAGTATACATTATTTTCAAAGTGTACCAGTTCTTAAGTCCTTAAATTATATTAATGCAGTAATAAAGTGTATATACTATATGAAATGATTCTAAAGACTAATTTAACAAAAACATGACAGGGTTTTTCATAGACTCGGATGTTTCCAAACGTAAAAACCAAATACCAAAAAAATTGTCGATGAGATAGCTATTTGTACGTATATAGTATTACATTTTATCTGAGCATGGTTTACTGGCTCCATAAACATATACATATATTGGTTATTATTAGTTGTCGCTGTGTAAGGATTATTAAATATGCTGAGACAATATCAATCGTACCAACATCATATAGAAGAGGTTTAACAGACGTTTATGTGGATCATAAAGGTGTTTACTTTGTTTGTTTTGCTCTCTTTTCTTCTGATAACCAGAAAACTAATTTTGAACCATGTAAATGTTATCGTCGGATATGGGTCACCTCCGATAAATTCTTGGAAGTTACATTTTGTATATTGAAGACTAATATTTGTAATGTAAATTTTACAATTTAGTAATTCGTATTTTTAATATTTCCTTCGTTTCTTCTTAATGTTCACATTAAAAGCAGTGTAACGTAGCCCGGTCCTGCGGGGGCTACATCGCTGCGTTGGTACGCAGATGCGTTGATGTATTAAATAATAAGCAGATAAAGTTGGTTTAACATCGTATAATTAGATAACACTTATAAAGATGTAACATTTACTATATACATAACTATTAATAGGACAGTAGTCGAAAGGAGAGTTCTATCTCGCACTCGCTATGTCGTACTGTCTATCTAACTATGTCTGATCTCTCGTTCTCTGATAGAACGTCTTATATACATTAGAGTGCCCTCCTTTTGACTATGTCCTTACTTAACTATCAACAAGAGGTGCAAGTGTGCAACTTGTAATTGAGAACGCTTGTGTCTATAAATCAGATGGACCGAGGTCATGTTTTTGAATACAATACAAATAAGACCAAATAAGGCCTTGACTACATCAAGTAATACAAACATTACCCAATCAGGTTATCACACCTGCCACCCAGCGAGAAAGAAAAAAACAACAGGGTTTGTTTGATTTTTTTCTTTTTCTAGAAATTTCTATATCTACTTATGTTTTCTTATTTACTAAATGCAGATATATCTTACATTATTACATTTACTTATTTTCTAAATATTCGACATTTATTTGACACTACTATCTATCTATTACGAATGTTCTGTAAAATTATTTAACGTTATTACAAAAAGTATTTCTATCTATATATCACACATAATAATATCAAATCGTAAAAGATAAATTTTAAATGGTACATTTTAAATTGTAAAATTGTATAAGTAAAATGATAAATATTAAATGGTAAGTTTTAAATGGTACATTTTAAATTGTAAAATTGTATAAGTAAAATGATAAATAGCCAAAGGTAAATAGTGAAATTGTATAAGGGCCGTTGTACACTGTCTCAAGTTTGTTTGCTTAAATTTCTATCTTCATAACATGTAGTAGTCATTTGGAATAGTTGACTTATTTCGAAGTTTTGCAATTCTTGTCTAAGTTTTTCGCATTCGACTCTTGTTTTCAATTCTTTTTGTTCGCTTAACTGTTTGTCTTTAATTCTTTGTTTGATTGTTTGTCTTCAATTTTTTGTGCTCCCTTTCTTCATATCTATTTTAAAATAATTCAACTCTCTCTCTCTTTTGCTCTATGGCAAAATTATTATAGGAAATCACTGTTTCGTGAATTTTCCCGGACAACACATATTTCGTGTATGTCACGTTCTGCGAAGTAATTCTAGACTACAGTAAGGTTGCACGTGCTGCTGTTCCCTTATGCTGTGTGCCCTTATCTTCAATGCAGAAAATCTAGAGACCAGTTAACAAAACACATTTTTGTTAAAACTGTATTCTCTAAAAAAAAATTATGAGAGTGTTCTCGTCGTATTGGACCATTTCCTTGAAGTGCATGCTTGCTTCATTACGACTTTGGGGCGAATTGAAGTTTTTTGCCTTTCTTGTCACTTGAAATTCTTTTGATTCGACTGGTTTTCGTTTTCGACAGTTCGATAACCCTAAGATGATCAGTCCTGGAGTTGGTGGAAGCTGTAACTGTTGTCGGTTTCGTAATGGTACAATTGATAGGTCTCTGTCGTCTATTGGGTACCTGACGTGATAAGGAAGCTATCGGTCGTCCCGTTACTAACCCTTACATCATTGGAATCAACTTCTTTTAGTGATAAGGCGTTTGCGAAAAATTTTTTTGGAATTCTTTGTAAATAAAAATTAACACATGTTTCTCGTATATTAATATGAATTCTCTTTAGTCTGCGAAATTTTAAGAATGTGTTTAGACATACTTTCTTCAATGTCACGTATGTAATCGTTTATAAAATAATAAATGATGTCGTGCATTTTTTAATCGAACTTGACCTTGTCGATTTCTAAAATAAATTTTGCACGTATTCTATTCCGATGTTTATTTCCTTCCGTACCGATGCTTATTGATTCAACTTTTTAAATACACATGTTTTTGTTTATGCTTTTGTTTGCGTAAACAATTTTTAAATATATTCGTTGTGTGGCGCCTATTTAAAAAAATAAAACGTATGCATTCTATTGTATGTATGCAATGTACGTTATTGAATTTAAAAAAAATATATATCATGTTTTTCCCGTTTCGTTTTAGATAGGCGGCTTTCTTTAACAATGTGTAGAAACTTCTCGTGTACGGTGAATAACAAACTTGCGACAGGTTATTGAAGTGAATTTTTTCGCCCATATGTAATGCTTTTACTATTGCATTATACATTACTAACTTTAAATAAACTTGACCTTAGAAAAAAAAAATAACAGTGTTACGCTCTTTACATTCCGTTGGCGTAAGCATTTACACATATTATGCAAACTAATATTATTTTTTGCACTATAGATAAACATTTCAATTACTGAAATGTACGTACACAGTTTGTGTATAAAATGTCCATGCATGGTTTAATCACTTTTTAAGCACTGTAATTGTCTTTTTTAAAAATACCTGCGTCTTCTGATGAAGTCGAGAGTGGCTGTGCTGGCCTGTGAACGGCTTCTGCCTGCTCCTGGGTGAGGGTGATTTTTTTCCGTCGCCTAGCTTCCATTTTATCTTGGTTTCTTGGTTTGCCATATTTCCGGGCTTGTTCCAGTCTTTCCACTTAGTTTATTTGGCCGTAAGTGGCTGGCATGATCGCCATGTGAGGCCTTAAGTGGCTGGCAGGATCTTAAGTGGCTGGCAGGGCCTTAAGTAGCTGGCAGGATCGCCATATAATGTGGGGACGTGGGCAGCGTCGCCACGTGACCTGTGATGTCAGATCACTTAACTAGTTCAGGGTCGCCATGTAATGTAGCCCGGTCCTGCGAGGGCTACATCGCTGCGTTGGTACGCAGATACGTTGATGTATTAAATAATAAGCAGATAAAGTTGGTTTAACATCGTATAATTAGATAACACTTATAAAGATGTAACATTTACTATATACATAACTATTAATAGGACGGTAGTCGAAAGGAGAGTTCTATCTCGCACTCGCCATGTCGTACTGTCTATCTAACTATGTCTGATCTCTCGTTCTCTGATAGAACGTCTTATATACATTAGAGTGCCCTCCTTTTGACTATGTCCTTACTTAACTATCAACAAGAGGTGCAAGTGTGCAACTTGTAATTGAGAACGCTTGTGTCTATAAATCAGATGGACCGAGGTCATGTTTTTGAATACAATACAAATAAGACCAGGGCCCGCACCTTGACTACATCAAGTAATACAAACATTACCCAATCATGTTATCACAGCAGTAAGATACAATCCACTTGGGCATTTGGAAATTTAAAACCAGTTTCTTGTATTTGCCTAACCTATCAGTTGTATTACGTTAAACGTCAAATTTCAAAACATAAACAAACACTATTTTCAACATGGCGATACGAATACAATGGAATCAAAGTCACCAAACGACGCTACATCTATAACAATAGAAAAATCAGCTATTGTCCATTTGTTAGAACAGATACTACACTTTGATCTTAGTCATAGGCTGAAAAGCGATATCTATAATTTTGTTGGCATCTCATATCACGTCGTTGAACATATATGTAGAGAATGGTAATGTTGAGAGTCTCATCTACTACCTGAGAGAAATAACAAGCGCCAAACCAAGAATTTTAGTAGAGAAAACTGCACAGGGTATACATCAAATATAAACTCGAGTCCCTATAGATGACGACACATTTGACACGTTTCGATAATGTCAAAATATGGATTGGGTCGGGAGCGTTGAAAATCATACTTACCTGGCGTAGGGATTACCGTGATCAGCAAGGCGGTTTCCCCAGGACGAGGCCCTTCAATTGCACTACGGTTGGGCTGACCCCTGCGATTACCCCTAATCCGGGTAACTCGGGCACGTAATTTTTGCTAGTCGGCACTGCGTACGCGCTGTCCAGGTCTTATTTT
The DNA here is from genome assembly GCA_935421215.2 of Melolontha melolontha. NCBI lineage: Eukaryota > Metazoa > Arthropoda > Insecta > Coleoptera > Scarabaeidae > Melolontha > Melolontha melolontha. Next base: position 91,933,599 of record OW285241.1, read on the forward strand.
AATATAAACATAGAATTTTGCCGCTTAAGAAAAATTGCAAGTATTATGTGTGTATAATTGTGATGGGATTTAATATCCTATATGACGTTTGGTATTTACCTGTTAAGTGTATATTGAAAATGTTTAATATACTTTGTAATGTAACTAGTAAGTTACTATTTTGGTTTGTTGTAAAAATTGCGAAATATAAAACGCCACAATTTTCGAAAACAAAATCAAAATTAACTTCAAAATTTAAAAAGTATGAAATTAAAATTTATATCTAAATATCATTTCAAATTTGGTAGGCAATTTTCATTTACATTTACTTAAAATTTACTGAAGATATACAGTGTGTTTAAAAAAGATGCGGCAATATTAAAGGGGGTGATTGCCCAGGTCATTTTATACAAAAAGTTCCTATAGACATAGGTCCGCATACGCTTCGTTACCGATCTACAGCGTGTTGAAGTTTAATTTTAAGAAACAGTAAAAACTTGATTTTTCCAAAGCGGCTTGAGATATCATAATGAAATTTTAGGCGTGTTAATAGCTGTGGGAGACACATACTTTTCAATACAACACGATGTTTCAGTCGTACCTGTGGCGCACGTATTGGCACGTCACAGGCTATTTTTCAAGAAAAAATAGGACGCCTCTGATTTCTCTAAAAATACAAATATGCTTTTATTTATTGTTCAATTATGAAGAAAAAAGCTCTCTTAACTTTTTATCGTACGACGTACCGTTTTTTATTTAAAAAAAAACATTTTAGTGCATGTCCATTTATTACAGAAAAAAATATTAAAGAACAAGGTTTTATTCAAGGGCAAGAACAAATATTTTACCAAACCAACAATTTTATCAACCAAAAATTACAAAAACTGTGTAAAGTGACCACCTCTAGCTCGGATGCAAGAATCCAATCTTCTCCTCATTGACTGGCGAACTCTCGAAAACACCAGGATCGGTTTTAATTGAGTTGCACCCAGCAATGATTCGGTTTCTTAAGTCTTCTTCGTTTTCCAATGGAGTGGCGTACACCAAGGACTTCAAATGGCCCCACATAAAAAAATCCAGGGGATTTAAGTCCGGGGATCGTGCAGGCCATGAGTGAGGTCCACCTCGGCCTAACCAGCGATTTCCGTATGCTTGTGTTAAGAAATCACGAGCTACTTGACTAAAGTGGGCTGGTGCGCCATCGTACATATACCACATTGCATCTCTAATTGCTAATGGTACGTCCTCCAGAAATCCAGGGAGCGTGTTTTCCAAAAAGTTGCGATACACCTCTCCGGTAAGTCTCCTTGGTAAAAATACCGGTCCAATTATGCAGTCACCCACAATCCCAAGCCAAACGTTCAAAGAAAACTGATGTTGAAAAGGATCTTCTAAACAATTTCATGTGGATTTTCGGCACACCATACATGGTTATTATGGAAATTCCGTATTGCATTTCTTGAAAAATTCGCTTCATCGGTGAACAGAATCAACATCAGGAGTTGAGGGATTTGAACCATTTTGTGCAAAAGCCATTGACAGAATGCAATGCGAGAAGGAAAATCAGCAGGAAGAAGTGCTTGAACGCGTTGTATATGGAATGGATACAACAAATTTTCCTTCAGAATGTGCCAAATAGTCCCATTACTTACATCCAAAGCGTCAGCAATTTTTCGAGTAGAAGTACCTCGATCTTCTTCAATCATGTCTAGCACATCCTCTTCCAGCTCTACCGTTCTTGCTGTCCTTGGCCTTCCTGCTCCTCCATTTCGTCTTAATGTGGCTGTTTCATAAAGACGCCGATGAATACTTTCGAAAGTTTTTCTATCAGAAACAATACGGCCAGGAAATCTTTCAGTATACAACCGCCTAGCTTCTAATGCATTGCCATCAGCACGCCCATAAATGTAGTGCATGTCGGTCATCTCGGCATTCGTATAGCGATTCATGGATAAGGAACTTCAACAAATTCGACACATATAAAATTATTAATCACGAGACTCATTCAATATGTCAGTGAATAAAACAGGACTGTGGTTTGGTAAAATATTTGTTTTTGCCCTTGAATAAAACCTTGTTCTTTATTTTTTTTCTGTAATAAATGGACATGCACTAAAATGTTTTTTTTACTAAAAAACGGTAAGTCGTACGCAAAAAAAAAAGTTAAGAGAGCTTTTTTCTTCATAATTGAACAATAAATAAAAGCATATTTGTATTTTTAGAGAAATCAGAGGCGTCCTATTTTTTCTTGAAAAATAGCCTGTGACGTGCCAATACGCGCGGCACAGGTACGACTGAAACATCTATGCGGACCTATGTTTATAGGAACTTTTTATATAAAATGACCTGGGCAATCACCCCCTTTAATATTTCCACATCTTTTTTAAACACACTGTATAACTAATTTATATATATTTTTAATCAAGTGAAATTTGTTATATATCTTTAGTAAATTTTAAATAATTGTAAATTCAAATCAAGTAAAAAATAAAACATTTTTTTAAACATAAAGTTAAATATTTGATTATAATACAGGGTGGGGCATAGGAATCAAGTGTTTTTGAAATGATAATAAAATTATTAGTGTTTACTCTAAAAAAAATTTATTGGTAGTACAACATAGCTAATAATAAAGCATTTTGAAATATTCAAGTACGGAAAACATCTGGCATATGATGTCCGTTTTCATTGATACACTGTTGCAGCCGTTGACGAAAATTGGCCTCCACTCTTTCCAGCATGTCTCTGTCGATTAGGGAGATTTCATAACGAATCGATTCCTTTAATGCGTCTAACGTACGGGGTTTGGCCTCGTAAACACGTGACTTGAGGTACCCCCATAGATAAAAATCACAAATCGATAAGTCGGGAGACCGAGGAGGCCACAAAACGTCACCAAATCTCGAAATTAGACGATTTGGAAACAGGTGGCGAAGAACAGCCATAGATGCTCTGGCGGTGTGTGCCGTGGCCCCATCTTGCTGTAACCACAAATCTTGAATATCCACACCTCTTCTTAACAATTCAGGTATGAAAAAGTTATTCACCATATGAATGTAACGCGCAGATGTTACTGTAGCGGTGACCCCATTTTCTTCAAAAAAATATGGGCCAATGATGCCAAATTTTCCCACCGCACACCAAACTGTTACCTTAGGACTATGCAATGGCATCTCATGTAACTGTCGTGGATTCTCGTCAGCCCAGTACCGGCAATTTTGTTTATTGACGGCCCCCGTAAGATGGAAATGAGCTTCATCACTCATGAGTAACAACATGTTTTCATTCTCCTGAACAAGTTCAAGCATTTGTTGTGCGAAACTCAAGCGTTGGGCGTAATCTCTTACATTTAATTGTTGGGCAACCAGTATTTTGTATGGGTGAAAATGTAAGTCACCATGCAAAATCCGCCGTACAGTGCGATTGCTGATTTGAAGTGCAGCTGAATGTCGACGTGCAGAGCGGCGTGGACTTCGCAGTAATGCTTGTCTCGCCCTTTCAATATTCTCAGGAGTACGCACAGTACGTTGACGACCGGGCGGCTTTCTTTTCATTATTGAACCTACTGTTCGAAGGTTATTGACCCAGCGTAAGATGGTGTCTTGGGCAGGAACAGAGTCATTACGATGGATATTAAATCTTCTGCGAAATTCACGCTGTACTGCAGTCACCGACTCGCCACTTCGAACAAAACAATCATACGCGAACACGCGTTGCTCTAGCGTCCACCTCTCCATGATGGCAAGTGGCAACTGAGAAAGTGAAATGCTTTGAGTCGAGGAATGGATTGTAATAAACCGCGCGCCCCTCCCTTTTCTAATGGCCGAGTACTACCCAAACCAAAAACACTTGGTTCCTATGCCCCACCCTGTATAAATATTTTTAACACAAAACGCTTAATTTACTTTTAATATATTCTAAATAAACTGTGTTATTTTAACTAATCTATTACATAATTCCAAACTTCGAAAATATACAGTACAAATCTCTTCCCTATAGTCACCTACAAACGTGTATTACGTATTTGTGCGTTCGAGAAGCGAGGAGTGGGGACGCACATAGCATGTATGTATGTATGTATGATAATTTATCATACATACATACATATGTACTGTAGATCAGTTTGGATGTAAGCTGTAAGCACATACATAGTATAAACGTCGATGAATGTGAAACTACCGTCAATAATAGGGACTTTATGTAATAATAAATACAAATAATTGTGGACTTTTTGGAAGATTTTAATATTTTTAACGTTTAAAACAATGTCAGATATACCTATAACAATAACAATAAATAAAGCGGTAAATCATAATAACTTCTATATTCTATACATAATAAATAAAACTAGAATTAAAGAAATAAAAAGTAAACTATTTAATGTATTGTATGCTCAAAACGGTCTCCTAATGCAAACAAGCAATGTCCTAATCTGTCATAAAAGCTTCTCTGAACATTTAAAATCGTTTGCGGTTGAATATTTAGGATAGATTCAACTATTTTCGCCCGTACTTCCTCCAGATTATTAGGTCTGTTATTTGGAAACCCATAAATTGATGTCTTAAGGTGACCCCAGAGAAAAAAATCATTAGGAGATAGATCAGGTGATCTAGGTAGCCATTGAATATCGCTCCAGCCGGTTAGTACTCTGTCATCAAATATGCTGCGCAAATATTCTCTGAGGAGAGGATAGCTGTCCTTTTTGGTCACACTATTCAAACGACGATAGTCCACACAGAATCTGGTAGATCTATCCTTCTTCCTGACAAGGACCACTGGTGAAGCCCATGGACTATTCGATGGTTCAATTACTCCTTGGCCTTCCATATCTTGTATAATTTGCTTGGCTTCCTCACGTTTTGCCAGAGGTAACCTTCTTGGTCCTTGCCGAATTGGACTTGCATCGCTGGTATTTATTTTATGCATTACAATATTGGTTCTTCCTTTCGTACCAGTTTCAGTTTCAAAGACGTCTTCATAATGTTTGATTAAATCCTTAACTTGGCTTTGTTCCTTCTTGCTCAATCCCTGACAGGCGGAGTCGATTATCTTGGACAATTTCTCAGGAACCTGCACGAATCCATTCTTCTTCGCCTCTATGCGATGAACGACGGCCGACACTGGTGAACACCACCCCAAAATAGTACCCTTCTTCAATGAAACAGGGTAATGGTTCACATTCATTACCCTTATCGGTACAGTCTTCTGAGTCTTAACCAGCATTTTGGCAACTACTATTCCTCGGCTCACCTCGTCATCATCAGCCTTTGGTTCCAACATTGTAACATTTCCGTCCAAATAAATCACCTTCCATACACGCCGTCAAAAATGTCTCACTTCTTGCATCCAGAACAACATTCTCTGCAGTAATTACTTGTACATTCCCACAATCTTTCCCATGAAGAAACAATTCCTCATTATTTATTTTTAAAGTGCCTTCTTTCATGTTTAACTGAAAGCCGTAGGTGTTCATGATGTCTAATCCCAAGATTATTTGTTCTTCTATGTCGGCTACGAGAACACGATGTCGGATTGATGTTGGTCCTATGATAAAGTTGACATCTACTTCACCTGCCACAGAAGCTGCTTCTCCTGTTGCTGTCCTAAGTCTCCATTTGCTAGAAAATAGCTTTTTATTTCTGGGAATTAAATCGGGTCGCACGATGGTTTTCGTCGATCCAGTATCTAGCAAGCAAGCATAGGTCTTTCTTTCCATAACAGCGTCCACATACAGGCCGTTGGTTTGATGTTGCAGGGATGCGACTTGGCCAGGCGTCCTTGGGGCTTCCTGATGCTGGATCGATGATTGCCCCCGCTCATCGACCCGCTTTAGTTTTCCTGCTGCTCACACGATGCTTTCTTGGCCACCTTACCACATTTACTCCGAACGTGACCAATCTCTCCACAATTCCAGCATCGCAGTACTCTTTTATTTGATTTGATCTGGTTTAGAACTCTACTAACCACCTGCTCCATGAACTCCTCATTTTCCTGCTTGCCAACAGTGCAGACACGAGCATGGTTCCGAGAGGCTTGCTTTGCAGTCTCAAACTCAAGCGCGTGCGCCAAAGCATCGATCAAGGTTTTCGGTCTTGCCAACCTTAATGCTTGCTGCGTATCAATATCCCGGAGACCATCTATGAACGTCTGGACCGCTAGGTGTTCCATGAAATTATCTGGCGCCATCGGATATGCAAGTCGAACTAGACGAGCAATATCTGCCTCAAATTCCTGAAGATTCTCGCCTTTCTTCTGTGATCGATTCTTCAGTTGGGTATGGTATACTTGCTCCAAATGCGCATGGCCATATCTCATCTCCAAGCGTTTAATGAGTTGAGAATAATCTTTACGTTCCTCAGGAGGCAATGTCTGCAAAATATCACTAGCATCACCCCTCAATGCTATGACTAAAGCAGTCGCCTTCTCGGCAGAAGACCATGCGTTTGCTTCTGCGGCCGCTTCGAATTGCGTCAGGTAAGTTGCCCATGACGTCTTTCCATCAAGGTTGGTGGCTTGATTCTGGTCTTTGAAATAGCCACAAGTTCTTCTTTTATTTCGATGGGCCGTGGTATGACTTCTTCGTTGACCTGCTTGGGATCAGAATGGCCCAGAATTGCCTCCAAAAGTCTAGAATGTTCTCCAATTTTCTCTTCTACAGCTATGAAAACCTCTTCTTTTAACGCTTCTGATTTTTCCGCTAATCGCTGTTCTAGAACTTTCTCCACTTGTTCCAGACTTTTTTTGAAGTTTCTAGAATTTTCTAGTAATTTCTTTTCCAGATTTTTCTCGAGGATTCTAGCGGTTTCTAGGTTTCTTTGTTACATTTGTTGCATTTGTATTTGCGCATTCTCTATTAATCGTTGTTCCATATTTTTCGCGCTATCCAGATTCTTCTGTTCCATTTGTTCTAGAGTTTTTGCTAAGTTTCCAGGTTCTTCTGCTCCATTTGTTGCATTTGAGTTTGTGAATCTATTAGACGCTGTTCCATATTTTTCGCACTAGCCAGATTCTTCTGTTCCATTTGTTCTAGAGTTTTCGCTAAGTTTCCAGAAGTTTCCAGGTTCTTCTGCTCCATTTGTTGCATTTGAGTTTGTGAATCTATTAGACGCTGTTCCAAGGTTTGCGAATTATCTATTAGTCTTTGTTCCATTTTTATCAACAGCGAATTCACGTCAGCATCTCCGCCTGGAACTTGAAAGACATAATTCTCTGGATCCTCGCCTTCTTGGATCAACACATTGCGAAGCCGTTGCTGGAGGATCGACTTTTTGCCAGTTGTATCCTCATCCCTCTCTTCTAATTCTCGTTTTAACTCGGGCACTTTTAATTCCGCCAATTTCATTCTGTTGGCCATCACGATATTTAAAACAACGTCTTTCCGCACTGTATATTTATTTAAACGAATACTTAATTAACACTTAATTGTCTACTTGGTTTATTATTTATTAATTACCCCACACCTGACACCACTGTAAAGTTTGTCTTTTCGGGTTCTTAAATAAAACTAACAATAACTTTAGACACACACACTATATTAATATTAAAACGTATAACAATATAAAACTAACTATTAACAACAATAAGTACATTTATGTATTTTATATTTATGTAACTATATTTATGTTTACTTCGCGAGACACGGGTATCGAATGAATGTCCATCCCTTCTTCGACGCGGCTTTTATATCTGGTAAATACTTTTCTAGAGCGTTCAGGTAGGCCTCGAGAAAACATCCAGAGAGATGACGCGCCTCGCGTCATCGGATGAGTCATTACATTATGTAAAGTTATGATATGAATATATAATTCGCCTATTGTAAATAAATTAGCTTGCATATGTATATTATTCATAGGAAAATTAATTTAAACAGAAGGTAGTATGTTTTGGATATTTGTATTGTACTTATGTTATTGCCAAAACAAATTGATGTATAAAATAAAAATATTTTGAAAAAAATGTTTGTGTTCTTTATATGTACCTGTTATATATTACTTTATCGCATTATGTATTGAAACTTTTAACAAAGTAAATAACTTAATATTATGTTATCTAAACATATGGACAATATTATTTTTAATTAAAACTATCAAATTACAATTAACTAGTTTAATTGTAAATAAGTAGCGTTACTGACAGTACATGCTCATCCTATCAGGTGGCAATTATTTAATAAGTGACATCTGACGGGCGAAAGAGACTTTACCTAAAAAAGCGATCTTTCATTTGACCAGCTAAGCGGGTACGAAACGGAACAATACGGGTAGTCCTTCAAAAACGCGCCAGATGGCGGTAAATATACAAAAAAGGTTTTAAATATATCTATACGTTAATATGCTCTATAACGCTTTTGTTTAATTATGAAACAGACAGTTACATGTCTGTTTCATAATTAAACAAAAGCGTTATACAGCATATTAACGTATAGATACAATTTATACAATTAACTTAACCTAGTTGAAAAGTACACTTCGTAGATAAAGTGACGTTTTCACTTTATCTACGAAGTGTACTTTTGGTTGAATTTGGTAAATAAAAGTTGAAGATTTGATTCTATTTTTTTGTCGTAGGCTAGACTTTTGAAATACAACCAATGTGTACAAAATATAGCTGTTTTTTTTTTTAATTTATCGCCTATGTATACATAAATCAATGAAGAAATTAATTATTTATTACTTTATAATCTACATATATTTAACACAAATTTTTATTCTTTTTTTATAGGTATAAAAATAAAATGAAATATTCAATAAAACCAGATTTATTTATCATTTTATTTTTATACTTATAACAAGAAGAATAAAAACTTGGTAAATTCTTATACAAAAAAAAAAACAAAATAACGGGTGTTCAGAAACATTCGAAGTCAAGTGGACTCCGAACAAAAAATCGTATATCTTTACTAAGTACATTTGCGTGTATGATAACCTATAAAATTGTATTAAGTAAATGTATCAATCTATATCAGACATGACTTCATATTTTCAAGGACTACTTTGACTTCGAATGTTTCGGAACACCCGTTCTAAGTTAATTTAGGTCAGTTATGCTTTAGTTCGAAAATATGGATTCGAGATGGGGCCGAACGCTGTCTCAATTATTTATCATGAAGTTATAACGGGTGTTCAGAAACATTCGAAGTCAAGTGGGCTCTGATCAAAAAATTAAATATTATTAAATATTATTAAATGTCAACTGTTGTCTGTCAAAAATTGTCAGAATCTAATATCGAAGATACTAATTTGATAAAGGACCTTTAGGGAAGCAATTTATCCTAATAAAGTTATAGGAGGAAAGGCACCGTTAAGCTACAAAAAAAATCAAGTACGTTCAAAATGTTTTTTGATAGTAAAAAATTTATTTACAAAATATACGCATATCAAAGTAAATACACAACGTATTTTATTTTTTGATAGCTTGCCTAATTGCTTCTCTAAATGTCCCCCTAAATTATTTTACACCCCAATAATTATTTTTGCGAAAATCGGTGGCAGAGGTATGCTTTACCTTAGCCAAAATTTGTTATACACTTTCTGCCGAATTCCACACTTCTTTAAATAGTACATACTTGTAATAGTAATTAGAACATTTTTTCGGAAGGAAAATAGTAAATGTTGTTTTTAACAAACAGTCAAACAGCATGGTACAGTAGCTTTATTATTTCTCTATTCATTTTACAGTATTTGTTGACTATAGTTATTGTGTCGGAGAGGAGATTGAGAAGACTGATATTTTTTTAGTAGTTCTAGTCTTAAGTGTTATGTGTTGCTCTAGTGATAATTGCTGAAATTTGTAATATATTAAATATATTTTTCATTGTATAATGTTAATCGATTTTTAATGAATACATGAATAGTTTTAAAAATTCATTATTTTATAAATAATTTCAGAATATAATTATTAAATTTTATTAATCAGTTTTTTAATTTTGAAAGCACGTTAGCATTAATTTTACATTGATAATAATAATATTCAACAATACTATAACCAGCGGTGTGTTATCAATTATCATACTTATCATTCATCATGTGTATGTAACCCTGTACCCTCGCCTTATACAAGATGGCGGTTCCAAAGTCGCTTATACGCACCAGAGGGAGCAGAAATTCATTTTGGATTTTGGCGTCACAAATTTAAGTAAGAGCTCGCCATTTTGTGAAGTTCGTTTGTGCTGGCGTTTTGTGCTGGCCACGCTTGGCTATATCTGATAAAATGGGATATATAGTCGTTTAATTTATGCATTATGGTAATAAATATATATAAAACTGATTTGAAAAATTTTCAATAGTTCCAAAAATATCTAAATAACTTCGAGGTCAATATATATATATGAATATGAATGAAATGGTTGAATGATTTCTTACGAAGAGTTAGCCATAGAAAAAATAGAAATTTTACTTCAGTTGATAATCGATACCCGAACAAAAACTACGTTTAAAATAAACTTCGGAATGGACGAAAAAATAAAACGCTATCTGAAAATAAGTCTACTGCAACAAGAAATATATTTAGAACATATGAAAAATAATAATGCTCTATACATAAACTGAATTAATTTAATTGGTATAGAAAAGGCATCGGGGGAAATGGTAGTAGCTTTAATTCGTGTGGTATTGGCCATGAGAAAACAGGAACAAAGAAGGTAGTTATAAAAAATAGAAAAACATGTATATAATATTGTAATTAATAATTTTGCAGACCTTTGCTGATTGGAAATCAACAACAAAAAGAAAAGCTCGATTAGAAACATCTTGTAGACAAGAAACAGGTGGCGGCCCTTCTTGTAAATCATGTAAATTTAAAGAAGATTTATGCAGTTAAAAAAAAGTAGCTTGTTGATTCTGTGTAGAAATATTTCATTATGTTTATCCTCTTCATACTGTTTTTGGAGGTGGTAAAATATAGCAGAAGTAGATTGACCAGATAGCGGGGTTGTGAATAGAGCTCAGGTAACTTGCATTTATCGCAAGTATTTTTATATCAACATCACATTTGACTTATACATTCATAATACAATGGTGCTACAATTGCAACATGAATACAATATATGCACCCTATTACACCACTAAAATTAAATTTTTCTAAGAATCTCATTTTCTTTTCTAGCATTTTATACTTAATAGTATCAACTCATTGTAAAAATAATAGTTTTTACAACTATTCAAAGACTATTATCTTCTTTAAATGTAAGTATTTCATATTAGTGTTTGACGAATGATTATTTATTTTATTTTTCAGCAGTATGAATATTGTTAGAAAGAAGGGACTAAAAGAAGTTTATTGACAACTACAAACTTGAAAATATCACAGTGAGGTTTGGTGTCACACTATCTAAAATTTACCTCTTTATAGCATTGCATGCTAAATTCAGTAGAAATGGTATGAGCCCAAATAATAAATTTTATTAGGACAAACAAGATCATTTTTATGGACTGATATGGCTTCAATAAACAGAAAATACGATTAAATTTTAATGCAAACAATGGACTAATTATATTTATTAAGTAAAAAAGGTATATGCTTAAGTGACATTATTATTTGCTATTATTAGGCCCGGTCTTTCCACCTCTGGTTAAATCCTAAATGGTACCCGTTAATGGTAACTGTAAGATTTCTTAAGAGAGTCTTCCCACGTATGATTAACAATAACCACCAGTTACAGTGCCTCTAACTGGCACTAAAGTTAGTAGACGAAAATAGTTCCCAATAAATGATAACTGGTACTTGAAAACCTGAAAGTACTCGAAGTGTAAGCGAAGACGTCCGAATAAATTATATGACAGACTTTTTGAAATAATATAATGTAAACTAACCAAATTAGATGTTAATATCTTATATAAAATGGATATTGAAGTAAATTTCGACGTAGAATCCGAAGACGGCGACGAAGAATTAATCCAATATGTAAATAATTTAAGACCTTATGTTGTTCGAGAACGCACAGATGACATGAATAAGTGGAGTGATGCAGAATTTTTAAGTAGATTTCGACTTAGCAAGAATTCTGTTCAGCAAATTTTGCAAAACATAGAACACATGTTAGTGCACAGAACAAACAGGTAAAAGCAATAAATAGAAATTTCATATTTTTCTTTTCTAAAATTATCATATTATAGAAACAAGGCAGTAACACCATTACAATAGTTACTTTTGGCCCTTCGCTTTTATGCCACAGGAAACTTTTACCTAACTGTTGCAGATTTGCAGCTATATTAGACAAATTTTACATTATTCATTAGCTTTTTCCCTTGCACTAGGTTAATATATTTTATTGAATTCAATTTTTGTTGTTTCATTAATCTACAATACAAGCACTTTCCTACAATATTATTAAATGGAAATACTTTGCAATTAATGTTAAAATAACACTCAGCTATATAGTGACATTAGAAAATAAAAGCCATGTGATAGGTATATATTTTTATTATATAAATAAAATAGTACTAATTTAATTTTCGTCTTAATTCTACTTCTAACATTTTTAACCGAAGTTTATGCTCTTCTTCCTTTCGCTCTGATTCTCGTTCAGCTTCTTTAAGACGAACTTCTGCTTCTTTAAGAAGAGCATCTGCTCTTTTTAACTCATATTCCTTAATTTGGCTTTCGGTTTTGGCCAAATCCATTTGTATCCCTATTGGAGCCATCTTTTTTTCTGCTAAGGAGCTAATCTTCTCCGTGGTTTCTAATTTTTTGATGCATAGAGAATTGGATTTTTTGTCTTTCAAATTCCATGATTTTGCATTACTTGTGGAAGGAGTTGATGTTAAATCAGTAGCATTATTCAAATACTCTGTAAATTGAGGCGCTTCTGCTTTTCAGGATCTATCAAACCTACATTGGTAATTAATTCATGTTCTGAAACATTATTTTGCATTAGATCATTATGCCAAAAGGATATAAACTAATAAGTTATATTATAAATGTCATAGCCGAAGATAAAATATATTTCATGTTTTCTCTTGTAATACATGCTCCTATATGTTGAATAGTTTTCCCGTTATGACATTTTATATACCTATAGAAGTATATAGTAGCAGTTTTATTGAAAATTTACCTGTATCAATGAATAAAGAATCACAATCACCTTTACTTTCTAAACCATCTACTTGGGTATATATTATTGAATATAGCTGTTCTTCTGGTTCAGTGAAGTTAACTGGAAGTGGAGGACCTCCACCAGTTATGTACAATTCCTTCTTTTCATCACTTCTCTTCTTTTTTAAATTTCTCTTAATGTTGTCATATTTGAGTCGAAGTACTTTTGCACATCTGGGATTTACACCTAAATATTATATCAAAGATTATATAACTCATTTGAAATTTAGCCAATAGCAATTACAAATTTTACATAGTTACCATGTATTGATAAGTGAATATACTCTTGACGACGTGATATAACCGTTTTGGTGTTTCCCTTCCTCCAACAATATGAATTTTGTCATGGTAACAAGTGTTTTGAAGTTTGTTGATAAACATCAAAAATATATTCAGTAATTTTTATAAGGTTTTTTTAATTTTTTCGACATGGAACGCTTTGGTATAAGCTCGGGGACCAAAATAGATAAAGAAATTGAAGATTTGACACCGCAAAATACCGTTAAAACACATAAATATGTTTGGAAACAGTTCACCGAATTTTGTGAACAGCGAAATTATAAACTTTGTGCTCAAACTTCTGACGAACAATTAGCAAGTATTTTGAAAGATTGGGCATTCAACATGAAACGTGCAGACGACAATGAGAAATAAACAAGATTCTGCCAACTCTACCATCAGCAGCACCTTAAATTCAACTTCTAAAGATAATACAACAAATATTTATTATAATAATTGTACTTTTAATTTCAACCAATAAAAAAAATTCGTTAGTTAATTCTTTATATAATCGTAACGAATACCACTCGAGCAAAAGAAAATAATCCTCTATAACCTCTTCACTCGACGTATATCCTTAAAACACCACTCGAGCTACGCTCTCGTGGTGTTTCGCAGAATACGTCTCGTGACTCGGAAATATAATCGATTATTTTCTATGCTCTTGTGATATTATAACTGATAATACCAAAGCTTTCAAACTTTAAATTATTCCATACTAACCTGAATTTGCATTAAATTTATGAGTTATAGCCTCCCATGCTTCTTCTTTTTCTTTCCAACTTACTGCGTTGCTTTCTTTGTTTTCTATAATATTTTTTTTTTTCTATCACCAGTGAAATTGACTGTGCTACTTCGGCTATGCTAAAATTGATGCTCCTTTCTCTTTTTTTACTATTTGGATCCATTATGGTATAGAATTAAAACAACAACTACAACAGAAGAGTACGGGTGCTAACGCGCTTAAAACTATAGGGTATATTGAAAACCGATTGTATTGCCGGAAGTTATTGTATCGTCGTCCTTCTTCGAAACACTCTCTATCTTTTTCTAAGAACATTGCCAACACAAATAAATTTGACGCTTCTCCCGATTTACAAACCAATGGTTAAAATACATTGGAAAACCCCATTTTCGTTAACCGTCAGATTTTTTATTTAACCAATGGTTACTTATAGTACCGGGCCTTATAGTATTAAATATTTTAGTTGAGGAAAAAATGTGGCAGATAGGTAAAATTTAAAATAATATACAGGAATTAATCATATCCTTAACTAATAATAGAAATAGCATACAATGTAGTGACCCAGATTTAACTGACGTGTTGTGTATGTGGTTATGGGTTTGATGGAAAAATAATATGCACACGTTTTAAATTAACTATATTTAAGCAATGTAAAAGCAGATGCATTTTTACATTTTATATGTGGATTGCGATTGTCTTTGTTCATGAGTGTGCAACACAATGTTACAGATAAGTTATAACAAATAGCTAAAGAGAATACGAAACTTGGCATGGCATCTTAGTCGAAATGGAAACCTGGGATTTTTAGTATGGAACCTAACTATGTGCATAGAATACTAGTAGTGCTACGCTCAGTTCAACGCAGTCTACACAAGCATAACATATCCGTTATTCTCCGTTCGTTTCAGACGGTCGCCCTGGATTTTGTAGTAAATGCGGGATTATGATTGGGAATAAATTTAATGTGTTTCTAACTATTGTACACACGCAACAGCATATATCATATGAAAAATTAATGTTTATACATGTGGTATATCTGAATATATATCTGTACATATTCGCTGAAGATTATTAAATATTAGCATAAGTAGCCATACATGGAAATAAAAAATATATTCTGTAAAAAATACATTTAAATATTATATATTAGAACTTCCAGCTCTATTGAATGTCTAATGATGTAACTCAAATCTTATTATTAAGAATAAGATTAAGAAGCAGCCACAAACATGAAACAAATAAATGATTGAAAAACATCAAAAATAATAATGGTCTATGCATAAACTGAATTAATATAAATGCTATGGAAAAGGCATGGGCGGAAATTGTAGTAGCCCTTAATTCATCTGGTATTGGTCCTGAAAACTGGTGGCGGCACTCTTTGTAAATCAAGTAAATTTAAAGAAGAACTATGTGATCTATGCTATGCAATTAAAACAAAATTGTAGCTTGTTGATTCTGTGTAGAAATATTTCATTATGTTTACACTCTTCATACTGTTGTCCGAGGTGGTAAAATATAGCAGAAGTAGACCGACCAGATAGCAGGGTTGTCAACGGAGCTCAGGTAACTTGCATTTATCACATGTATTTTTAGATCAGCATCACATTATACTTGTACATTGAAACTACAATGGTGCTACAATTGCAACCTGAGTACAATCTATGCACTCTATTACACCACTAAAATTAAATTTTTCAAAGAATCTCATTTTCTTTTCTTGTTTGTTATCTTTCGCAAAAAGGAACAGTATCTAATATTTAGCAAATTGTCATATAATGCGTTAGAAACATTATGGCCACACAACAATCAGTTGGTTGATGAAAGCCAAATTGTACTAGAACCTACACATTCTTGATATGAATGATGTGCGAAAAATTACAGTTAGTAGGGACAACACTATGGATGAACAGAGGGGAATGGCGATTAGGAATCGGAAGACGTAAAACGTTGTAACCCGATATATATACATATATATATATAGGGACAACACTAGCCATTCTTAGCCATTACTAAAATTTTTATTGCAGGGTTTTGCAATTGTATCAATTCTTTAAACTTTTACTATCAAAGAAAATTAAAAGTTTAATGGTGTTGAAGGTAATAGTGGTATAGTTTTGAAATTTTAGAATGCTAATAAGAGGTTTAGCTTCTAAGACGAGAGAAATGTTTTTTTCTTAAAAACATGTTTGTTTTCTTTGTTAGATGTGTTTATAATGACATTAAGTTGCTGTATTATGTTAGTCCCAATGGATGAGTCAGTTGATGTAAGGTATTCCTGTATAGAATTTCATTAGCTTCTGTTATGCTATTAAATGGCAGTGTGTGAAATTCTATCACTGTACAAGACAAAAGCACAAAACTTTTGTTTCAAATGGTATATAATTCAGTGCCTGTTTGTTATTTGTATACTACAATGTAGAGCAGGTACATTTGATAAAGGTACCTGGAAATGTGCTGATCATTTCAGGACAGTTGGTAGTTTCACAAAAACCTTCGTTATTTCTGCGGAGCACAGTTGTCACTGCTGATGCATCGTGCATTGAAGACACAACAGATACAGACTTTGCTCCTCGATCTTTCCATTTTGCCACTGATATCTCACCTGCTTGTGCAAAATCGTATTCTCTTTTCCTAATTTCGCTGTCCTTTTTGATGACATGCGTGGGATAGTCTTTTCGTGTTTGCCTTATTGTGCCGCAGGCAAATATATTTTCTTTCAACAAGTGATCGATAAGACATACACTGCTAAAACAATTATCGAAATAAAAACAGTAGTTTTTTCCCGAATATGGTTGTGCGAATGTTGTAACTACTTTTTCACCTAGACCCATTGATTCATTGTCTTCACTTTTGCCAGTGTAAATATTAAAATTTAGTAAATACCCATTTTCTGCACAACAACATGCCCAAACTTTGAAACCTCGTTTTATGGGCTTCATCGGTAAATATTGCTTCATTGTGGACCGACCTTTGTATCCTATCATTGATTCATCTATTGACATATTTCTTGATGGAGAATACAATTCAGGAAATGTCTTTTTCAAATGATCTATCATAGGACGTAACTTATATAATTTATCAAAGTTGTCTGATCCCAATTTCGGCATCTTGTTGTTGTCATTGATATGTAGATGTCTTGGTAATTTCAAGAATCTTTTCAATGGCATTATTCTGGCAACTCGTTCTGTGTGGAAGTTCTCATCATCGGACCAATAAAGTTTCATTGTAGGACGCTCATGAAACCCCATGAACAAAATTATTCCAAAGAAAGCTTTGAGTTCTTCCAATGTGAGTCCTAGTTCGTGTTCTGCATCATTTTTCAGTTGCCTAGCGTATAAATTACTTTGATCCACTAGATGTTGTAGAAACGTATCAGGCAAAAGAAGCTGTAAAACAGATAGGGGACTATCTGAATTTACTTTTACTGTTGGACCTACTTTCTCGCTGAAAACGGCCTGACTAAATTTGTCCGGTATCTTGGTAGTCTTGGCCCAATCGTACTTAGGCGTTTTTTTTAGTTTTTTTACTCTTATTGTTTGTATGTCGTTGAATGTTACATTCATCTGAGCTATCGTCGGAAGAAGATTCCAAAGGACATGGTTTTCTTCTGTTAGAGTCAGTAGTAAAGTCAGGGTCAGCTACGCTGTCATCTGAGTCCTCATCATACTCAGTAATCAAAGATGATTCTTCTGGTACTATATTTGATGTTGAAGCACGTTCTGGAAACCTTGTTCTTGCTGGTGAAATATGAGATGTTGAAGGTTCTTGAGGAAAAGTCAGTGGAACATCATCGTCAGCGTCAGAATCTCCCTCACATTCTGATTCCATTGCCATTTGTTCAGTAATCTCCTCCAAATCGATATTTGTAGCTTCGAAGATCAATTCGTCTTCTGTCAGAGGCTTCTTTAGGCTATCCTTTCTCCACATTGTGTTCTAAAACACAAGAAAGACCATACATAAAGAAGAATAGGCTTTGGTGGGGTTTGCAGTTCACCCCTAAAGGTAGGTGACAAGACACCCCTAAAGGAAGGTGCCGTCCACGTTCAAAGTAGAACGTTTGAACGCAAGAATTTCTGAAGCCGTAAGATTTTTATACTAACTAAATGTATTTTCTATTAGCACAAACTCAAAAGATTCATAATACAGCAATGTTTTATTCAAAATAAATATATAAACTAAGAAAAAATGAAATATAAAGATAAGTTGACGTAACCTCAAAAAGGTGTTCACATTAGAACACGGTTTTATTTGGAATATAAATATAATTTGGGACCAAATTTAATTATTTCTTACTACCAAAACATTTAACTGTCTGTACTTACCTCCAAATATATTCGAATTCACAATAATAAAAAGTTATTTTTTCACCCAGTACAGTATGGACATAGGTGGACCACCACTTCTCACGAACGGCACGTAAGTACTACCCTGTTGACGCCAGTGGGAAACATAGCACCCACTGTACTTTGATACACACCATAACTATAAACTAAATGTTTAAATTATGTTGTTATATACACATTCGGCTCACGCCGACAAGTAGTGAAGACACGAGAATACAGTTTTTTATAGATACGGTGGTTACCGACTATAAAAAACACGTCTACTTCGGCTGTTATTATGTAGACAGCGCTGAATATTCCTTCACGCTCTGTCTGAATAATTTCGGCTAGATAGTAACGTTATGTTTGTTTTGAATGTGTCTCTTCTCCAACAGGGGCGTACCGACGAACATGTAGAAATGTGAAATACGTATCTACGTCTTTGGAGAAGATACATTCAAAAATACATAAATGAACTTGTATTGTGTTCTTCACACCCCATTTTTAATAATATTTTTATATTATTAAAAATACTTTTGTATTAAACGTTTTCTTATTGAATCCATAGATGTCACTACTAGTTCTGAACTGTTTCTAAGCGATCGGGCTCTATAGTTCCCATTGAAACTTAATTGATATTTTTTATAGGTAGGTGGGAAATTATTATCCCAGTAACACCTAAAGGGTTAAGAAAAAGACAGCCACATGTGTTTATTCTGTTTCTACGCGTTTATAACCTTTCTACCTGTGTTCTTTATACCGAGTTATTATTGATCGTTTCGTTTGGCCTATATATTTCAAACTACAATCATTGCAATTAATTTCGTATAAACCTGATTTAAAATTAAAATTAACTTTATCTTTGGTATTTCCTAGGAGACTTTTGATGGTATTTTCGGACCGAAAGGCAACTTGGAGACCTCGTTCTTTAACAACTCTATTAATGTTTTTCGTTATAGGGTGGTATGGTAAACACATGTACTTTTTCTTTAAGATATCAAATTTGTGGATTCCCAGATTGTCCTTTTTAATTTCGTTTTTCTAATTACTTTATTGATTATTTCTATGTCAAAGCCATTATAATTCGCGATGTTTTTAATGAAATCTAGTTCGAATTTATATCTCTCTTTTGTTAACGGAAAATTTAGTAACCGATTGACTAAGAAATTAAAAGAAACTGTCTTATGTTGAAAACTATGATTTGAATCCGCGATGATGAATCTATTGACATTGGTTTCTTTTCGGAAACTGTCGATTTATATTTTATGTTTATTTCTAATTACTAATGTATCTAAAAATGGTATCCTATCATTGTTTTCCTTTTCCACCGTGAATTTAATAGTCGGACATTTCAAATTTAACTGATTAACGAATATGTCTAATTCGCATTTCCGTGTATCCAAAATTGCGAGAATGACATCTACGTACCTGATGCGGACTCTGGGGAAATATTTAGCATTATTTTTAAATTCTACTTCAAATTGACTCATGAATAAATTGGCTATGAAAGGAGATAGGCAGTTACCCATTGTTGTGCCTTGTTTCTGTTATAAATTTTTTCTCCTACTTGGAAACAATTTTGCGTCATGCACAGAGTAGTCAATCTCATGTATTCTTTTATTTTTGAAAGTTCAATGTTATTCTTATGGAGCAAACCTTCTAAATATTTCGTAATCTCTGGAGTAGGTACCGAAGGGAATAATGACGTTACATCGAATGAAACTAAAATTTCCCCGGCTTCCAGTTGACAATCTTTAATTAATTGAACAAATTCTAAGGAATTACTAACTGACAAGCTTTCTGGTTTTACGGGTAATTTTTTAAATTCATTCACTAACCATTTGGAAATCAAATAAGTCGGTGAGTTAATACCTGAAACGATAGGTCTCATCGAGCTACCTGGTTTATGTATCTTTGGCAAACAATACAATCTTGGTACGAAAGTATTACTAACATTTAATTTATACTTTTGGGTAGAAGTTATTAAAATTGGATATTTATTTAACGCGTCTTTTGTGCCATTAATCATTTTAGGTAACGGATTTATCTTAATTTCTACATACGGACCTTAAATTAAATTTTTAACTCTTTGAAAATAGTCGATTTTGTCCATAATTACTAACTTGTTCCCTTTATTTGCTTTTAGGTAAAACAGTCCTTAGATCTAAGAGTTTTAATGATATTCCATTCTTTATTAACCGTCTTCTGTTTGTGCTGCTGTAAATTCTTATTGATTTGGGCGTTACAAGCTTCTGGAATGAAGTTTTTTGGCCCTTGTTCAAAATACTTAATCGAAGTTTCGATGCTTGCAATCACCTGTTCTATAGGAATATGACGGCTTGGCGAACAGTATTTTAAACCGTTGTTTAACAGATCTATTTCTACATCACTAAAATTCTCGGATGATTGATTGATCACTAGTGTTTCTTTTATAGGAATTCTATTAATATACTTTTTTGGAGGACATAACTTTCTGAACTTCCTAACTTTTTTTATAATCAAATATACCAATACGACCAGGCAGTCAAAGAGCAGAAATGGCCCCCGTCTTCGGGAAAATTTGAGAATTTGTGTCAGATCATCAAATTCAAGGAGGAACAAAATAGAGTTCAAAACAACCCAACTCTATGCAAAAAACTAAAACAAGCAAGTTGAAAGTTGGAACCTGGGGTCTGATCAACCCGAAGAGGTCGAAAAGTGGAAAAAAAAACACGGAAAGGGGGAATTTTCTGAAAGTTGAAACTGCCACGCAACCCTTCAATGGCAGAATTAAGGGACTGGGACCCCTGGGAGGTTCTTTCTCAAACACTGCGAGTGGCATGAGTATATTCAACCATTATCCACCGTTCTGCTCCCAGGTCTTGGTCATGTCTTCGTCACGTATTCTCCTCTTTTTCCAATTTCTCAAGGTGATTCGTCTGGTTTTCTTCCCTGAGTTCCCCTGTTCTTTTATTGTGAAAATGTCCACCATGATCCGGATTTTCTTCCTGTTCCTTCGTTTTTTGAAAGAAAGTTTCTCTTCTTTACCCTGCATTCATTCTTCTTCCTCTTTGGGTACATGTATTTCCAACACGTCTCTATAATGAGCATGGATGTATTTCATTTTCATGCATTAATTCTTTTGCATGTTAAATTTCTATAATGAAAGCTAAAAGTAATATTGAGATTAAAAAAAAACAACAAACAATTGTATGTTACTTCTCCAAATAATAATGATAAAAGCGTGTGGCAGAGGGTTTTATTGTTGTCCTCGCCTCATTCTTATTTTGTGTGGTTTTGTTTTCTTTTCTATTTTGTTTGTGGCCGAGTAAATTGTTGTTCGTATTATTCCTCCATCCTTCAACATTATCTTGATCTTTCTGTTATTGCCCCCATTTGTTTTAGTGGGCATCCCTGGCTTTTCCAGGTACACCTTTCTCATGATATTGAAAGCTCGCCTGGTTCTTTTTTTTAAAATCCGGGCAGGGTGGAAGATCATAACTGACCTTCGTTTCCTGTTGATGCATATTTCTTTATATCTAGAGAACTACTTATCGTGCCGCGCATTAATCCTACTTATATCCTACTTATTTTTGTGAATTTCATGGCAATATGTCAAAAACACCATCTATTGGTCGATTGTAAAAATATGAAAGGTGTCCCTCGTACAAATACATATATACAAAGAGATTTAAATTCAAGATATCGTTTGCTTATTTATTAATTAGTTGATTACCTTACTTAAACTTCGAATTATTAAAAAAAAGCAACTCTGAAGTTATTATATGAACCCCACAATAAAATAAAATAATAATTTATGTTAAAACTTTACTTCTAATTCAACGACGAAATTTATATGTATTATATGTATTCGAATATATATATATATATATACATATATATATATATATATATATATATACACACCGGCAAATTTAAAGGAACGGAGATAAATTTGAAATTTTTTTGGCTTAATTTTCTTTCTTCGCAACGAATTTGAATTGAATCTCTTAAAAGAAATAGTTAATACATTAGCCAGCTAGTTGTAGTTTGTTTTGCTAATTTTTATGCCATTTTAAAGCCTATTATAAAACTTAATCAAACAATTTGTTGTATTGTAAAAAATGAATTGTATATTTTTATTTGCGTTCAACATTTAATGACAAAATAAAATTACATTTTTTAATAATGTGTGTATCCCCCACGTGCCCTAATGACTGCAGTCATTCGTCTTTCCATACTTCTGATGACGTTGTCGATCATTGCTTGAGGCAAATTCTCCCATATTTGATGTAGAGCATCGCAAGCTTCTGCTACACTTTGCACAGCCGGAATTCTTGATCTTAGTCGTCTACCTAGCATGTCCCAGATATGTTCTATGGGATTCATGTCCGGCGAACACGCAGGCCAATTCATTGTCGGTATTTCCACTTCGTTTAAGAAGTTAGTTACACAACGAGCCACGTGTGGACGAGCGTTATCATGCATTAAACAGAAATTTTCTCCAATGTATGGTGAGAAAGGGACCACAATATCTTGCAGAATATCTGTTATGTATCTGTCTGCATTTAAAGCGCCGCCAGAAATTACTACCAACTCTGTGCGTGCACCTAAACATATACCACCCCACACCATAATTGAGCCTCCACCGAAAGAGATAGTAGGAGTGAAATTAAATTGTTTATTTTGTTCTCCTGGACGTCGATACAATATTTCCCTACCATCAATTGACTTTATGAGAAAACGGCTCTCATCCGTGAACAAAACTTGACCCCACTGAACAACAGTCCAATTTTGGTGTTCTCGAGCAAAATGTAATCGCGCTACACGATGGTGTCTCTGAAGGTTTGGGACTTTTTTGGTCCTATACGACTTCAAACCAATCTCTTTAATTCTTCTTCTAACTGTACGCTCACTTATTCTGGTCCCACGCACTTCATCTAGTGCGTTTTTTGTTTGAACTGCCGTCTGACGCCTATTCCGAAGTGTTTGCAACGCTATGAAACGGTCATCTATAGCCGTTGTTGAACGTTTTCTGCCTTGACCTTGCCTTCTCGTATACTCCCCAGCTTGCCTCCACCGTATAACATTACGATAGATGGTTGATTTTGATTTGCCAAACATATTGGCAACAACACTTTAAGATCGACCATTATCAATCATTGCTACAGCTCTAGCGACATCGGTTGAACTTAAATCGCCCATTATTGACACCTATTAAGATTAAAAATAATGTTATTAAACAATCGCAAACTAAAGTTAAACAATTAATAATGAAAACACCAGAAAATTAAAAATTAACAAATATGTGTATTAAATGAACCGCACCAACTAACTGCTGTTAACACGTAAACTGAAACTTTGACACTGACAAATTCGATAAAAATGTGTCAAATAAACAAAACATTGTAGTTACACATTCATAGCTATATAGACATAGTGTATGCAAATAAAAAACCATGCATTTCGTAATATTTATCTCCGTTCCTTTAAATTTGCCGGTGTGTGTATATATATATATATATACAGGGTGGGGCAGAGGAACCTGCTTATTTGGTTACTCAATAAAAACAAAATATGTACAAATACAAATTTTATTCTTAAAACAACATAAAGAATAGCATTGGAAATTTATGTTTATTAAGTTTTAAAAATTATGTCGGGCAAATAGCGTCCATTATTTTGAATGCACTGTCTCAGTCGATTTTGAAAGTTATTGTGAACTCTCTGCAGCATATCCACGGGTATGTTGGCAACAGCGTGACGAATGTTGTTCTTCAATTCAATGAGGGTCCTAGGACGATCGTTGTAGACCAATGACTTGAGATAACCCGACAGAAAGTAGTCGCAGGGGGTTAAATCAGTGGACCGCGCCGGCCAATGCAGATCGCCTCTCGAGGTGATGAGCCGCCCTGGAAAGTGTTGCCGCAAAACAGTCATTGACACTCGTGCGCTGTGTGCCGTGGCGCCGTCCTGCTGGAACCAGACTTGTCCCACACCCATTTCTTCAAGTGCTGGCAAGAAAAATTCTTGAACCATATTGACATATCGGTCTGAAGTTACAGTGACTGTCTGGTTGTTCTCTTCAAAAAACCATGGACCAATTATTCCAACTTGCGATATCGCACACCAAACAGTAACACGTTCCGAGTGTAAGGGACGTTGATGAAGTTGTCTGGGGTTGTGTGGGCTCCAATAACGCATGTTCTGCTTGTTGACACATCCCGAAAGATGGAAGTGAGCCTCATCAGTGAAGAAAACTATGGCGTCCTGAGGAATGTTGAGTAGCGCCTCACATGCATTTTGTCGAGCAGCAAGATCACGAGCGATGAGATCCTGTACCACTGCCAATTTGTAGGGATGGAATTTCAGTTCCTCATGAAGGATTCGTCTGATTGAACGAGCAGACATTCCAACAGCAGCTGCATGTTTACGTGCAGAACGCTTAGGAGATTGCAAAACAGAACGCCTTACCATGTCAATATTTTTAGGTGTTCATACACGCAATGTACCTACCCCTTTCATGTGTTCAAGCCCATATTTCTTATTACTGACTGTTTAGGATGTCATCCTTCACAAATTCATTTCGCAAATGTGTCAATTTATGGTCTGTAACTAAACGATGGAATTTAGAAGTAGTCCCGAACTCAAAAAGACAATGACTCTAAGAAACAGTCTACTATTATTGAGAAGCGTCTATAACATGTACTGTATGTCAACTCTTCTGTGATGGATACGTACGATGTACATTCAAACAAGGGGTTCTACCGACCTGTATGTATGGCCTTTACACATTATGTCAGTTCTCGAGACATTTAAGTAACTATTTCTTTACGGACACTCGATCCCTATTTCGTGCGACGATCGACTTCCTGCCGATTCTCATTACTTGCATTTTTGGGTAACAAGATTGCAATTTATATTCTTAGTATTTGCATTTTTGGGTAACAATATTGCAATTTATTGGCTTTCTAAATGTTCGAAGTTAATTGCCGATATGCGGTCTGTCACACTAAATTTCTCGGCAATAGTTTCTTGTTGTAGATTTCGACTCTTATTAGTCTATTCACAGAAACGGGTTTTGCTTTTTGTGTATTTTTAACTCTCATTCGCCAATAGGAACTACATATTTTAAAGTTATATTTACGTAAATTCGAAAAACGAACAGTGGAATATCTGTATCGCGCGGTTTTAAATCTAACCAAATTTTGAGTGAAATAAAAATAAAAGAAAAACAAGATGATCTAAATAAAATTCTTAATAAAACGAAAATTAAATACGGGCTTTCTAAATAGATTTCTGTTTTATTACAGTTAATGACATCATTAACTTTAATTCTCAATTAGATAATTATCCGTTAAGGGTATAATTATGACACTCGCATAAATGTTTCGTAATCTATATATATATATATATATATATATATATATATATATATATATATATATATATATAACTAGCTCTGCGAACCTAGTAGGTCCATGGCTTGATTAATCGTTCTTTACCATAGTTTTCTATCTCTAGCTTTTACCATCCATCTGACAATTTTCAATATTTCTATGTCCTTCTCTACTTCCTCCTTCCACCTTGCTCTCGGTCGGCCTCGCCTTCTCTTTCCTCCAATACTTCTTGTCAATAATGCCTTAGGTATTCTTGCTTCAGACATCCTCTCCATGTGTCCTAACCATCGCAATCTTTGTGCTCTTATGACTCCTATTATCTTTATTTCCTTGTAAAGTTCTCTCACTTCATCATTTGTTCTCCTTATCCATATGTCTCCTATTGTCTTTCCGCCAAATATCCTCCTAAGCACCTTCAACCTCTAACCTTTTTTCTTTCGCCTTATTCAATACCCATGTCTCACACGCATACGTAACTATCGGTCCTATTACAGTCGTATACATTTTAATCTTTGCCTTTCTCGATACATTTTTGCTTTTCAATATTCCATTAAGGCCTCCTACACATCGACTTCCTGCCAATATTCTCGCTTGTATTTCTGCGTTCACGCTATCCGGTTTCCTCGTAAATACACTTCCCAGGTAAGTAAATCGATCCACTTCTTCGAATTGATATTCTTTGCCTCCTGTAGCTGTTACCTTTAGGTGATTTCCCTTTTGAAACTCTTTCCGTGTCCACTCCATATATTTGGTCTTTTCCTCATTTATATATAATCCCATTGCTCTTGCATTTTCCTCCATTCTCCTCAATGTACACTTTAATTCTTCCTTACTTCTTGTCAGGATCACCAAGTCATCGGCAAATGCCAAACACTGATGCCTCCTCTGGTATAATAGCCCATTCCTACTAATATTGGCTTGTCTCATAGCTTTTTCCAATACTATATTAAAAAGAGCCGACGACAGTGGGTCTCCTTGCCTAACACCTTCTCTGATTTTGAACTTTTCAGATGTTTTTCCTAATATTCTGACCATACTTTCTGTTCCTTGCAAGGTTATCTTTATCATTTTTACTAGTTTACTGTTAACTCCTAGCTCTTTCAATGCGATATAAAGTTCTTTTCTCTTCACCTTATCGTATGCTTGCTTGAAATCAATAACGAGCACCATCGTTGGTATCTCGTACTCATGACTTTCAGCTTGTATTTTCTTTAGCGTAAAAATTTGATCGATGGTGCTCCTACCCCTTCTAAAACCACATTGGTACTCACCAATCATACACTCCGTTTGCTCCACCAATTTATTCTTTATATGTGTTGCCATTATCTTATACGCCACATTTAGTAGGGACACACCCCTATAGTTGTGGTATTTACTTCTATCTCCTTTTTTTATGTAACGGACAAATTATTGCCTGCGTCCATTCTCTCGGTATTTTCTCCTGCCTCCATATTTCTTCTATTAATTTTTGTATACGTTCCATTAAACTTTGCCCTCCATATTTAAACATCTCTGCCGTTATTCCATCACTACCCGGGCTTTTGTTATTTTTAAGCTTTCCTATTATTTCTTCAATCTGTTCTTTATTTGGAGGAGGCTCCCCTTCCTGACATTGAATTTCTTGCAATATACCTTCATCTTCGCCTCTTTCAGTCTCACTTTCCCCACTGCTCAAAATATTCCTTCCACCTGTTTAAAATTTCCTCCTCTCCGGCAAGAATTGCTCCATTTTCATCTTTGTAAAATACCGTCTTGCATTGAAATCCTGTCCTTTCATTTCTTATTCCCTGATATAAATTTCTAATCTGGTTATTTCTATAGTTCTGCTCTATAACCTGGATTACATCTTCGTAGTGCTCTCTTTTCTTTTCTCAAAATTCTTTTTGTTTTCTTCCTTTGTTGTTCATATGTCATTCTTACATCTTCTGTTTTTTCCTTTAACATCCTCAATCGCAGTTTCTTTCTATATTCTAGTTCCTTTCTACACTCCTCATCGAACCACTTCTTTCTTTCTTGCTTAATGTCCTTGTTACAGCCTTTGGCTGTTTTTCCCATTTGTTCTCTCAATTCCTTCCATTCCTCCTCAATATTATCCTTCCCTACTGTGCCGTCTAACTCGTTTCTTATATGCTCATATTTTATTTGCCCTTCTTTACTTTTTAGCCTCATTGCCATTTTATTTTTCCTATCCCTTCTCCTCTGATTTCTAATATCCGGTATCACCTGCATCATCCTTGCGCTTACCATAAAATGGTCCGTGTCGGCATCCGGACCCCTGTATGATCTTATATTCCTAATGGCCCTTTCCTCAGGCTTTTCAATCAGAAAATGGTTTAGTTTACAGTTTTTCCATCGGGTGATCGCCACGTTCCCTTATAAATCTCTTTCCTCTGGAAATACGTACTAATAATAACCAAATCTTTTTCTTTCGCAAAATCTATTAACAGCATGCCATTTTCGTTTTCTTTCATGTTTACTGTATGTCCATATAGTTGGTCTATATTCACTTTCCCTACCTATTTTAGCATTTGCATCACCTAACATAATTTTCATGTCATATATAGGTACTTCATCGTATAATACAAAGGTATTTTTAATAATATAAAATATTATTAAAAATCTGGTGTGAAGAACACAAATACAGGTTCACTAGTAATATTTTTGGTGAACGTGTCCGAATATATCCTATCCCCAGAGACGTAGATACGTATTTCACCTTTCTACAGGCTCATCGGTACGCCCCTGCTGGAGAAAGGATATTCCCAGACACATTCACAAAAAAGAACCACATCGCCCTATCACCCTATCCCCTATCGCCCTATCCTATGGGGATAGGATATATTCGGACACGTTCACAAAAATATTAATAGTGAACCTGTATTTGTGTTCTCTTCACACCAGATTTTTAATAATATTTTATATTATTAAAAATACCTTTGTATTATATAAAACTGGTGGGGTTTACCTACTCATGTATGTTTCAATTATTCTGATATTTCATCGTATGCCCTTTCCAATTCGTTATAAAATTCTTCTTTAACTTCTATATCCTTTCCTTCCGTGGACGCATGAAAATTAATAAATGTAATTTTTTGAAATTTCCCCCTTATTCTTAGAATACATAATCTATCCGACTTGGCCATGAATTTTACTATGCTTGGTTTTATCCTTTTACTTACAATGAACCCCGTCGTAATAATAGAATAATAGAAGAGCACCGCAGTTGCGGCGGTGTCCGGATCTTCCCCTCGGACCTTGAAAATCCAGGAGAGGGCCACGTGGAGGTGTCGCGCCGGTTCGTACCCATATCCGCAGCAGGTCTCCAAGGTGAAGAGCCTCTAGTCGATAGAATAATGTAGGTAAGGGAAGTCGGCAAATTGGATCCGTAACTTCGGGATAAGGATTGGCTCTGAGGATCGGGGCGCGTCGGGCTTGGTCGGGAAGCGGGTCCTGGCTGACGTGCCGGGCCTGTGCGAGGTGAAGTGGCATTGTCGCGACGTCCGCGGATCCGAGTTCGGTCCCTAGCCTTGGCCTCCCGCGGAACTTCCTTGCTGCGAGGCCCGGTGGGCGGCTCGTCCGTCCGCCGGTGTCCTCTTCGGCCGCCATTCAACGATCGGCTCAGAACTGGTATGGACTGGGGGAATCCGACTGTCTAATTAAAACAAAGCATTG